>BLBF01000019.1:5351852-5390057 GCA_015471245.1 Laticauda colubrina | reverse complement strand
TTTTTTTATTTTTTTTTAGTAATATTAGAATATGGATTGACAATATGAGTGGTTATGCAATATAACTGTAATTGACACTATAAAATGAATGCACAAAACTGATGAACCAACCGATACACCGGAAGTATATATGAGAGTAGATGTTTTTAATGTTTTGTACGTTTGTCTGTTTGTAGAAAATTAATAAAATTAAAAAAAAAAATTATAAAAATGTCCCAGAGTAAACAGCAGATATCGTTAGCCAATGGCTGGAAACTGAAAGCTAAAGGTGAAGGTATAGCATATTGTTCTTTTATAAAAGAGAATGTAAAAATATTATATGTACCACAACTTAAGTTTAATTTAATTTCAGTTAGAATTTTGGTTAAACTAGGATATGTAGTTACATTTAAGGGAGATAACTGCATACTTGAAAAAGAAGATAAGAGAATTACTGCAACTTTAAGAGGTGGATTATATGTGTTAAATGATGATGTTTTAAAGGTGGCTAACACAATTTATGAGAATAAGAAACCTCATGACGAATGTATTCACTTATTACATAGAAGGCTAGGGCATTTAAATTTTAAAATGCTTAAGAAAACTGTTGAATTGTCTAAGGGAATAAGTTTGAAATCTTGTAATAAGTATTTGCAATGTAATGCCTGTAATCAAAATAAGAGCAGGGTTATACCGGCTAATAGAGTTGATGGATTTACCACTAAAGAGCCTTTAGAAGTAGTATTTGCTGATTTAATAGGTCCGAAAAAACCAAGTGTAGGAGGAGCTCGCCACATACTAAGTATAATGGACCACTATTCTAGATATGGGTTTTGCTATTTAATGAAGACCAAAACTGAAACATATCAAAATCTATTTAATTGGTTAAAATTCTCAGAAAGAAAAACTAAAAAGAAATTAGTAACTCTCATCACAGATAATGGTACAGAATTTACAAATCATAAATTTAAAAACTCAACTGACATTTAAATCCAATGAATTTCTTTCAGGAGAGAGAAAATAGTGGGTTGATATTGAACATGATTGCATTGAACTGATAGATTTTCAAACTAAAGTAAGGAAGGATGGAAGATAGCCCAATTGAGGGTGGAGTTAATTTATCGATGGGTCTTCTCCAGGGGTGGGATTCAAATTTCTTAACAACAGGTTCTGTGGGTATGGCCTAATTTGTGGGTATGGCTTAGTGGTCATGTGACTGGGGTGGGAGTGACTTGCTGACTGAGTGTGGCTAGGTGGTCATGTGACTGGAGAGGCCTGGGCAGGTGACCATGTGACTGGCAAACCAAATTTACATGGTCCTCGCTGATCAGAACCTCGCTTAGTGGCCAGTTGCTTAGCAAGTGTTTTTTGCCAGTTTCCAAGGCCTGTGGAACCCTGGGGATGGCAGGGCGAGGCCAGGGCAGGTGGCCAGGCATGTGACTGGCAAACCAAATTTGAGTGAACCTCGCTTAATAACCAGGTCCTCGCTTAGTGGCCAGTTGCTTCGCAAGTGTTTTTTCCAGTTTCCAAGGCCTGGAAAACCCTGGGGAGGGCAAAGCAAGGCACAGGCAGCTACGAGGAGCTACAGGGAGTGTTTGGCGAGCCCTGGGGAGCTACGAGGAGGGCTGCAGAGGGCTGGATGAGGCCAACTCAACATCACTTCTTTGCCCTAATGATTAAGTAGCAAAAAAGATATACCAAAACAAAAGGTAGTTTGTTATGTCATGTCTTTAATGCTTAAATAATAAAAAGGTGCACAAAACTATACTGTTACAACATTTTAAAATATTAATCAAAAACTATTACATAACAAAACTTTACAAAAAACAATTAAATTTATTTAAAGTACTCCCAAATTGCTTTTCTATTATCTTCCCAAGTTACAGTTTTCTTGTGTTTAACACGAGCATCATCAGCTGTGTGATGATGTGCCCATAACTACTTCTTTACCATAGGAACAGGGTCCCATTCTTGCATAGGTAAGCCAATTAGACTGAAGGTCAGGAGGTTTGTAATATTGGAAACTGTAAGGCAACTTCTGGCCTCTGAACATATTGTGTTAATCTGCAAGAAGCCCCTTTCCCCCTCTACTGAACTGACTGCAATAGTTTTAATAATATATCCAGCTTTTTTAATGCTGCATTTTCTCTGAAATCACAATCATCATTAATATTGATTTCATAATTGAAAATTTCACCAAATGCAACCAGTTGTTCTTCAGCTGCTCTCTGTGGAACCACCACTTCTTCAATGTTTCAATAATCTGGCTCCAAATAATTTAGAAATTTTAATTGATCAATGTCTTTAAATTGGCAGCCTGTTTTTAAATGTTCACAATCCATCAATCTTTTCTTCAAATTAGTATAAGTTTTTCACAAGGAAGTCACACAAATTGATGATTTTGTATAAAATTGATATTTTTAAAGGTTTCTGAAGTAATTAATTCATCAACCTTATTTTCATATGCACTCTTTTCCTCTGTAAGCATTTCAAATGATTTAATTTATCTTAGCACAAGTTTCTCAGCCTTTATAATGTCTATGTTTCTCACTTGCAATGCATTAGAAAGAAGAAATATTTCAGCACATCAAACAACAAGGCCAAATCAGTGAGAAAATATCAGCTTTCAAGATGGGTAGTCATACCAGAGTATTTTTTTTTTGAACAGAAAAACTGATGTAGCACTGGATAAGCCCGCCATACAGTAGGGTTGATTTTAAACTACAGGCAGCCCATCTTGGTCCAAAAACTCTACCAATTTTTATAATTTCAATTTCAAATTTTTTGGAAATTTTGTTAAGTTCAATTAGGTTCTTATTCTATTGATGGAAAATAGAATATATTTAATCAATAAAAATTTGAAAATGATTGATTTGCTTTATTTCCCAAATAGAATAATCTAAAACAAGTTGCAGACGATAGTTAAACAGTGCCATATTTGGAAACTCTTTGGCTATTCTAGTACTTACCCCAGATTTCTCCCAAGCATAGCACTGGCTCCATCAGAGCAAAATCCAATTAAATGTTTCTCCAGATAGTTTCTATTAAACCCAACTTTATTGAAACTTTCTATAACCGAACAACATATCGTCTCTGCATCTTGTTTATCTAATTCTACTAGTTCAAGGAAAATTGTTGGTGAAAACTGAATCCTCAACTTTTAAGCACAGTATAAGAACTGGTTTGGAAGCTATTATTGAGGCTTCATCAATTATCAAACAGATTTTGCGAGTTTTCTCAATATTTTGCTAAATAAACGTTTCCCGATGTCTTTTGCAATGAAATCTACTATTGCAACTGCAGTTTTATGTGAATGCAACCCTGTTCCCAAATCTAAACCAATTGTTATTTGTAATTCAATCAGATCTTCTGTATATGAAAATGGTCTGCATGTTTGTGCCAGACTATACACTGTAGTAAACACGCTACATGTACTACCCAGATATTTCTCAGTCATCTTCTCCAGTCCTTTACTTATGACATCCTGCTCACATTACTTCAACATCTCTGTACAGATGTTGTGAGCCTCATATGAGAAATGTTCCTTCAATTTCTTTCTGAGGGAAGCTTGTTGGATTTCTTTTCTTTCCTGATGGTTCAGTTTGGTAATTCTTCCACTCCTTAGCTCTATGGACACTTTTTTCTTTGGTCGAAATTTCAAATCTTCGGCAATGCTTGCAACCTATTTTTTGGGGAAACATCCAGTCCATCATATTTTCCCTTAAAATTATTGTACTGCTGCAGTGACCAGCAATCAGTAAGGTTCCCTTCAATGTATGATTCAGTTCTTCCAATACCTGATGATGTGCTGGCTCTTTCCCCTGGTTGAGATGTGGATGATGTGCTGGCTGTTTCTTCTAGTCGTGGTGTGGATGATGTGCTGACTCTTTCCTCTGGTCACAGTGTGGATAATGTGCTGGCTCCACTTTCTTCGATGGATGGTGTGCTGGCTCTCTTTTCCTCAGACACCAATGGTGACTCTTTTGGATCTCCTTTTGTTTTCTTGACAAAGAAAGCAGACAAACTCATTTGCCTTTTCATCTTGGCAATATGCTGCAAAAAAAATCAACAATGTAATGGTTTGGACTCGATTGTTGTTGTAAGTTGAGTGAAGTCAGTGGCAAGCGAAGAAAGCAGGTGAAGAATGGAGATCAGTAATATTCAGTTACTTTTAAGAGTCCCTGACACTATAGCTAGTTAGTGTTTAAAAGATGTTTAAAAGATGTGGAAGAGGAACAAGTTTCACCAGACAAGACTGAGATGGAACTGAAAGTGGATTTGAAAATGACAGTTGATAAAAATGATGTTGCACTGTGTATATAAAAGAATGGCTGATATTTTCATAATTACAATTCATTAATTGAAAAAGAAACACTTAAAATAAAAATACTATTAACAAACCTAGGGAGTTTGTTATTTTGTGCCAGTAGTGGCACAAAAATCTTTCCTAGTCAAGACTACTTACCTGGACCAACAGTCCAGGATGGAATGCTCTCTCTATAGCAGAGAGAGAGAAACCATAAAAACAAAACAGATACTAAAGAAATAAATACATAAATAAAAATTATTTTACTGTTCATCTTGATGTTTCTTCTCCTTTGTTTTTTTTCTCCTGGGAAAAGCAAATCAGAAACAATTATTTATATATAACAGCAATGTAACATTTTGTCTCCATTTATGTTACATTGATGCTATATATAGATATTTGTTTCTGATTTGCTTTTTTCCAATAGGAAAAAACAAAACAGAAATAAACATCAAAATGAATAGAAAATATTTTTATTTATGTATTTATTTGTTTAATATCTGCTTTGTTTTTGTGATTAATAAAAACAAAAACAGATACTAATAAATAAATATATAAATAAAAAAGCAACTTAACCAGAAATAAGGTAGGCAACTTGGCTAGCCAGCTTTGCCAGGGTCCTCCTCAGCCTTCAAGCTTGCTGTGGTGAGGATGGCTGGCCCGGGAATCAACACTCAACCAGGCTGGTGATGGTGGTGGTAGTGGCAGGAGAAGGCAGGTGACTGGCAGGGCTTGCTGCTTTCCCTCATCACTCATCAATTGGTGCTGGGAATTGATGCTGGGCCTTGGGCCGCAGCGGGCGAGGAAAAGTGGAGCCTGGCCTAGCCAAGATGGTGGCTGGCCTAGACAAGAGGGTAGCCATTGGCCAGCCTGGTCAATGTGGCAGCCTCTGGGTGGGCAAAGCAGCAGCGGATGGCCTGGGAGTCAGCACTCAACCGGGCTGGTGGTGGTGGCAGCAGGAGGAGGTAAGGGAATGGCAGGCTTGCTGCTTTGCTTCCTCACTCACCAATTGGCAGTTGAAGGTAAGGCAACAACAATGGAGGGCAGCGAGTGAGGGAAGATGGTGGCAGGTGCGGCAGGGAGGGCAGTGGACATCCTGGGAGCTGGCACTCGACAAGGGCTGGCAGTAGCAGGTAGGCGACTGGTTTGGAAGTTGTACTTACCAATCTGTTTCTTCGAAGGCTGGGTTAGGCAGTCTGGGTGGGTGAGGATGGCTAGTGGCGGCAGAGGCCGAAGCTGGTGTCTTCTTTAATGGCAGCTACCATGGGAGGCAGTCCAGGCAAGGCCAGCAGGTAGGCCTGGGAGGCAGTCTGGGCAAGGCAGGGCCTGGGAGGCAAGCTGGCCAGGTGAGGGCAGTGAGCAGCAGTGGAGACCGTGGCTTGCAGCTCGCCCTCACTCATGCAGCAGAAGGCAGGCAGCAATGGCTGGCTGGCTGCCTTGGTTGCTGCTGCTTTTGCTGCTGGTGCTGGGCAGGAAATTTTTTGTAGATTGCACACATGCACTATAAGTAGGGGCAGGATGGGGCGGGTGGAGAAGAATGAGACAATGATTTTTGCACATGTGCAAAAAATGTTGTACATGCACAGTAAAAAAACCCCAGTTTTTTAATGTAGGTGTGGCAGATAGGGGCAGGGACTGGGGCCAGCAAAGGGAGGGGCAGGCAGGGGAGAATGAGGCAAATATTTTCACATATGTGAGAAAAATGTTGCACTTATACAGTAAAAACCCTGGTTTTTGGCCTGTAGGAGCAGTGGAGAGAGGCGGGGCCAGACAGGGGTCAGTTTTACCAGTTCTTAGAACTACCAGTGACATTAACAACCAGTTCTATAAAACCAGTGCAAACTAGTAGAATCCTACCCCTGATTGTCAGGAATGATAGTCACCTAAAAGTTGGGTTGGCAATATATAAACAAGGATAGTTATTTAATACTGTTGTATCTTTAAGAGAGTGCTGTAATTGTGATTGGCTGAGGTTCCTCCGATGGCCATAAGATGGAGCCAGAAACCTGGTTTGTTCTCTTCTTGCATTTCCCTATTGCCTTTTGCCTGATCATTGTTCTGCTGGAATTGCTGTGAATCTTGCAAACTGTTAGCAAACTCCGTTTACTAAACTTTGTTTATGATACTGGACTTTGTATTATTCCTGAACTGACTGTATTGAATACTACCTGCTTTAACCATGTATGATTTGGACTGTTTGTTGGACTAACCATTTACACAAAGTAAAACCTACATTTTACTATTCAGTGTATCTGTATGCTGGTTGTGTGTTATTCCTTACCACTCTCATTACGTTACCCTGAGTGCACTCATTCTCCTAACAGGGAATATCTCAACACTGGTTATGGGCCCAGGCCATACCAGACTCAGATAACTGAGAGTTACTGTGAATAACAAACCTCCAATACTTTACTATCTCCACTATTTCAGTACCTCAACACCCAATAGTTATAGATAATGCTTTGTCTATAATAATTTATTTATCATATAATAGTATAATAATTATTTGTTAAATAACCACTAATTTACTGATTCATTGAACTGATAGAGATTTAATAGTGTATCATTGATTATCTTGTCGATTGATTGATTTTTAGTAATAAGTTGATAAATTATTAGTATTAAATAACCTTACTTTTGATTTGTTCTCTAACTTGTCAATTAACATGTATTAATTACCAACATTCATTAAGTAACTGTCTACCTATCACATTAATTAGCTATTGTAATTGTTTAGTGTACCATTGTCATTCATCATGCCAGCCAGAAACTCCAGAAACTCCAAATCCTCCATTACCAAACAACAAATAATAATATCTCTACCAATGACCTCCCAGGTCATTGGTCATACAACAAGCATTGTAGATGCTTCAGATGTCTTAAAACCATCAATGAAAGTGAAAATAACATCAAATGCTAACGATGTGACAATCAAGCCAATCTTGCCAGCTTAAACTTAAACAAAGATATAGCTGATCTCCTAAAAGCATCAGATACATTCCCTTGTCTATGTCCATCATGTTTTCCTAAGCTAAACAAACCAAGTACCCTGCCTGACAGAGTTGATAGCATAGAATCACTCATGCACTCAATAGAAAAACACTTAGCAACACGTTTTGAAACAATTATACAAGAAATTGTGATTGGCTGAGGTTCCTCCAACGGCCATAAGATGGAGCCAGAAACCTAGTTTGTTCTCTTCTTGCATTTCCCTATTGCCTTTTGCCTGATCGTCGTTCTGCTAGAATTGCTGTGAGTCTTGCAAACTGTTAAGAAAGTCCATTTACTGAACTTTGTTTATGATACTGGACTTTGTTTTTGTATTATTCCTGAACTGACTGTACTGAGTACTACCTGCTTTAACCGTGTATGATTTGAACTGTTTGCTGGACTTTGTTTACCCATTTACAGGAAGTAAAACCTATATTTTACTATTCAGTGTATCTGTATGCTGGTTATGTGTTATTCCTCACTACTCTCATTATGTTACCCTGAGTGCACTCATTCTCCTAATGGGGAATACCTCAACACTGGTCTTCTCAAGTGAAGAATGGAAAAAGGATGAATGGATATGCAGTGATAAATGGAGACATGTCTGAAACTTTGGAATCAAGCAAGCTCAGACATGTTAGGTTTTTGGTTTATTACTAGCTTTGAAACTTCTAACAAATGAAGTGAGTAATATATGCACAGATTCTAAATATGCTTATGGTATTTTACAGACTTTTGGGGAAATCTAGATGGAAAGGGGGAATAACAAGTAAAGGAAAAGAAATAAAGTAAGTAGATCTTATAAAGCAGCCTTTCAGATTGGACTCTGATCTGCAACAGAAATTCAGATATATGAATGTCTTCATGATATATACAGATCAGTAAGCCACGGGTAGAATATGTAAAAAAAATATATCCAGGTTGGCAAAGGAGTAAGATAAGGTTATATATTCCTCCTCTTATTTATTCAACCTATATCCTAAATATATATTATGGAAACTTGAGATTGAAACAGGAGGAACATGCTTTAAAATTGTCAGAAAAAACAAATATTCTATACTATATATTTTTTGTTTTTATTTTATTTAATTTACATACATATATCTGCCATTTAATGGTGTGTCATCTGGGTACAAATATCTTGCGCAATAACAGTTAAAATTTACATCCATGTTCATTACTTTGGTATTAATTCTCTATTCTTATCTTATTCCTATCTTATTAATATACATAATCTCTATTATTATTAATATAAATCTCCTTAGCATAATTCTATAATCTATTTTCTATATTTCACTAATCTATTAGTTATTTCTGGCTTTCATATTTTTTTCTCTAGCCACTGATAAAATAGTTCCCATATAATATTCAGTTTGCTCCTCTTTAATTGCAAGTATCAATCTATTCATTTCTGCACAGTCTAATATTTTTCTAATCACATTTTCATCATTAAGAATCTCTTTGCTTTTCCAGTTTTGAAGAAATACAAGTCTAGCTGCAATTAATACATGAACTATCAAATATACTTTCTCTTTACTGTATTTCAGGCAAAATCCCCAAAAGGAATATTTCAGTTTTTGTCATGCTGTTGTATTTTTCAACCATGTATGTATTTTTGTCCTAATATTTTTTAGCTTCTACACATCCACACCACATATGCTATGACCCAGGTATTCTTTGGCATTTCCAACATTTAGCTGATTTATCTTTAAAAATTATCTTTAAACATCCAATCTCGCCAATGGTAAGTGCCATCTATAAAATAAATTTTCTTTATATACAGTTGATATAGTTAACATAATCTGTATCCCACAACTTCTGCCATTTATCTAATTCTATTGTATAACCAAAAACATTTGCCCATGCTATCATTGTCTCCTTCATTTGTCCCTTTTCTAATTTAATGCCCAACAGGTAGCTATAAAAAAATTTTTTATCAATCTTTCCTGTTCCAGTTAGTATCCAGTTCTGTCAATTCTTTATAAAAACCATATAATTTTACTTCATATCTAGATTGTATTTGCATGTGTGAATACCAAACCATTTCAATCCCTTAAGGCCCTGTCACACTGGCGACGGATGCAAAACGTTTGTAAAAAGGACACAGCGGACAAGAAAAATGTTCCATCTATTGTTATCTGCTCTCAAAAGGGGCAAAAATTTGCATAACCAGAGCGGACAACATGGAAAGGAACGGACAGGGGGAGGACGTAGGGCGGATGGAAAGCGGATGCTCCACAGAAGCCTAGCAGATGGAAGCGGATGGAAGCAGATGGCACATCCACAAGGCTTCCGGGGGAGCGCAGCAAAGCAGACGCGGAACGGAAAGAGCGGATGCCGAGCGGATGCTGAGCGGATGAAGCGGATGCAGAGCGGAAGCCTAGCGGATGCCTAGCGGATGCCTAGCGGATGCCTAGCGGATGCCTAGCGTTCACTGCGCATGCGGGGAGGATGCATTGCATCAGCCCCATGGATAAAAAGGGAAGCAGCTCCCAAGCAGGTCACCATTCTGAGGAAAGACCTGCTTCCAGACACAGCTTGCCAGCCAGCCAGCCAATCAGCCAGCCAGACAGCAAGCCAGCAACCTCACAACCATGGGGAAAAAGAGAAAGCCTCAGCCATCTGCTGCCAGCCCTGGCAAGAGGGACAGGGCCACCCTCCCACCCCCTGGCCCTCACTCTGCTTCTGCTGGGGCTTCTGCAGCCCGGGCTCACTCTTCTGGGGCTGGGGCTTCTGCTGATGCTGCTTCTGGAGGAGCTGCTGATGCTGCTTCTGGCGGTGGTGCTTCTCCTGGTGCTTACTCTGCTGGTGCTGCTTCTGGCGGTGGTGCTTCTGCTGGTTCTTACTCTACTGGCACTGCTCCTCGTCCTGCTGGTCCTGCTGGTGTTCCTGGTCCTGCTGGTGCTCCTGGTCCTGCTGGTGCTCCTGGTCCTGCTGGTCCTGCTCATGCTGCTGGCACTGCTGGTGCTTACTCTGCTGCTGCTGATCCTGGTCCTGCTGATCCTGGTGCTGCTGGTGCTGCTGGTCCTGCTTTTGCAGCTACTGTTGCTGCTGCTGCTGATGGTGGTGGTGTGGAGGAGCAGCCCCTACAACCTGGAAGCCCCTCTGATGAGGGCCCATATGGTCCTGCCAAAGGGAGGAAGAGGCAGACGCGAGAACGGGAGAGGAGGCAATACAACATAGAAGAGGAACATGAGGATGAGGTGCTGGGGTGGCTGAGAGAGAATGAGTATCTATGGCGGAAGAGACACAGGCTCTATAGGGACACCAAAAGGAAGCAGGCTGCTTGGAGAGAGAAGGCGGAGAGCCTCGGCTACACTTCAGAGGTGCTCCTCGGCTGGTGGAAGCACATGCACACCTGGTATGGGAAGCTGCACCTCAAGAAATCTGGTCAAGCTGATGGACAGAGAGACCTATGTGATGGCCAAGTGCAGCTTCCTGGAAGGTGAGATCCGCCACCGAGGAGCAGCCCCTCTCACAACCCTTTCTCTCAGGCAGCCTGCTGAGAGCCAGTCCTCTTCCGGCAGAGTCAGCTCCTGTCTCCAGGCAGGTATCTGTGGAGTGTGCCACGATGGAGACCCCCCCCGACAGCTGTACTACCCGTGGTGGAGCGCGTGGAGGACCCTCTGACGCAGTGGGAGAAAGGAGATGGCACTTCCACCACAGCCCAACCTGCATCCACCCCCAGCTCCACCTCCACAGAAAGGCAGAGA
This sequence comes from Laticauda colubrina, assembly GCA_015471245.1. Lineage (NCBI taxonomy): Eukaryota > Metazoa > Chordata > Lepidosauria > Squamata > Elapidae > Laticauda > Laticauda colubrina. Next base: position 5,379,068 of record BLBF01000019.1, on the reverse strand, counting down.
AGCAGACTGGAGGGATAGAGCCACACTGTCCTGCTGGAGATAAGAGATACCATCAAGAGCAGCGTAGATCTCCTCTCTCAGCTGGTACACACCGACTCCTCATCCTCCAACCGCAAGCCCTTCCTCACCTATGTGAACCAGACCCTCATAGACATGGCGGAACCCCAGTACCAGGTGGTGAAAGACAGGATTATCAATCTGCTTCACAACCCTCCAGACCAAGATGAACCTGCTCCCACCCAGTCCAGGTCTGCTCCTCCACCCCAGGTGATGTCACTCCCCTTCCAAGGCTTTCCACAGGCCCTCTCCTACCAAGGCTACGGCTACCAGGAGGTCCAGCAGCACAGGCGGCAGCCCTTCCCAGTCCAGGGACATGTATATCGGATGCCACCGGTGCCACTGATGCCACCGATGCCACCGATGCCACCAATGCCACCCATGCCACAGATGCCACCGACGCCAGTCCTCACCCAGCTGCAGACCAGACAGCCCCACTACACTGTTCCTTCCTCCACCCCACAGCCAAGCCCGGCCTCAGTACATCTGTCATCAGTACTGGGGCTGACACCCCATGTCATGGAGGAAGGGGCTCTCAACATCACAGGACTGAGCCAGCTCTCTGAGAGCTTCCTCCACACTGTCCCCTGTTGTCCTCTCGGGGCCAGGCACCCCAATGATGCCTCAGACCAGCACTCCAGCAGCAGCCACCTCCACAGCACCTGGACCCTTCACCCCTGAGACTGGGCACACCTCCGAGTGACCAAGAAGAGTGCCAGAGATTGGGTTGACTTTATTTTTACTTTGGACACTTGACTTGGGTCATTTTTCTTTTACAGCTTGTTATTAATAAAGATTATTTTTGCTTCACACACTTGCTTCATTTATTTTATGAAATAAAGTCTTGGTGGAAACTTTTAGAAATGGTTTAAGCCTTTGCATGCTTGTGGGATGGGTTAAGATAGCAGTGGGATGGGCAGGGATACCTTTGGAATGGGTAATAGCTGTGGAATGGACAGTGATACCTGTGGAATGGGTAATGGCTGTGGGATAGATAAACCTCCAGTGCAAGCATAGTGGGACTGTATGGTGCACCCTCCCAGGTGCCACACCTATGGCCCTTTATTATCAATGATCCAAACATTGATTGATCCACACATTTGAACATAAACAGAACTCTTTATTAAATGCCCTGTTCATTGTAGGGCCACCCAACATACATGGCACAATCTCATCAGTGTGATGAGACAGGCTGAAGGAAGCATCCATTAATCATCTACCATCCTGTCTTGCCACTCCACTGCTCCAGCTGGGGAGTTGCACCAGTGTCTTAGGAGGTTGCGCTGCTTCTTCCCTTCATGTGAGGCTCTGTTGGGGCCTTGCTCCCCATTGCCTTGTTGGAGGTCCACAAGCCTGTTCTGCAAGACTGGGTAGTGGGTGCGCATGAGATTGTGCAGGATGCAGCAAGCTTCCACGATCCTCCTCACGGTTTGTGGGCGATGCTGCATGGTGGTGAGAAGTACCTGGAACCTGTTGGTCAGGATGTCAAAGGCGTTCTCCACCACCCGCCTTGCCCTGGACAGCCTGTAATTGAAGATTCTCTCTTCACAGGTGAGGCATCTGGAGGTGTAGGGCTTCATGAGGTAGGTTCTGAGGGAGAAGGCATCGTCCCCCACGATGAAGTAGGGCACATCTTGCGTATCATTGGGCAGGGGGTCTGGATTTGGGAAGCCCATGATGAGGTTGCATTCCAGCCCCTCATTGAGGTGATTGGCGTTGTATACCTGGGCATCTGAAGCTGACCCATTGCCTGAAGCATCGATGTACATGAACTTGTAGTCAGCATCGACCATGGCGAAGAGGATGATGCTGAAGAAGGCCTTGTAGTTGAAATAAGTGGACCCCGACTTGGCTGGAGCTTTGCAGGCCACGTGCTTGCCATCTATGGCTCCAATGGTGTGGGGGAAGTTCCACTTCTGATACCACTGCTCTGCAACTTTCTTCCAGCCTTCTTCAGTGGAGGGGCACTCCAGGTATTCTTCGATGATGGCCTGCACCACTTCTCTGACCACAATGCTGATGGTGTTGTGTGGCACCCTCCAGGCGTACTGCATGCTCCTGTAAGTGGTCCATGAGGCCAGGTGGTGCAGAGTGAGTGCCACCTTGAGCCCAGGTTCCAGGCTGGGCCGGAAGTTGGTGTTTGCCTTGGTCAACCTGGGTGTCAGCCGCTGCACAACTTCGTCAAACATGGCTGGAGGCATCCTCATGAAGTTTTGGAATGCACGAGGGTCTTCGTTCCTCAGCTCCACCATCAGCTTGTTATACAGTCCATACTCGGCTCTTCTCACGATCCATCTTCGGACCCAGACACTTCTTGGCTGCCTCCTATTCTTCGCGTAGAACAGGTGAAAGTGTCTATAGATGGCTTCACACTGTTGCAGAACAATGGTGGCTACCAAAAGGAGTGTGTTACGATCCATGGTGGACATGACTGGATGCTGTGGAAGAGCAAGAGCCAGATGAAGGCTGCAGAGGTCTGCACAGCAGGGCTGCTGGACTGAAAGTGAGATCCAGGTGAGTTGCTCCCCCTTTTTATAGGCAATATAGGTTTTCCACTATGTGTCCTTTTGCATCCTCTAGGCATCCTCTAGACATCCTTAATATCCGAGATAGGTCCCCTCTGCGAACGTTTTTTCCATTTTTAATGCTTTGTATGCAAGCTGCATCCGCTTTCATCCTTTCTCCATCCATGCTACTAATGCTTTGTGTCCGTTCCACGTCCGTTTCGCTTCATCCCTGTGTCCGCTTTCTGCTGGAGCCGATTTGAGTTGTGCGGATGCGCAGCGGATGCCTAGTGGATGTAGCGGATGCGTAACGGATGACGACAGATGCAGAACGGATGTTCACCGTATGCGTTGCGGATGCAGAACGGACGCATTGGATGCATTTTCCACTCAAAAAGTTTTGAGCAGCTCAAAACTTTTTGAGCAGATGGAACCTCAGTCGACAGATGCTGGACGGATAGAGAGGAAGAAAAATGGATGCAGTGAGTACAGAACGGATGAATCACATTAACCAATGGATGGCAAGTGTTTCTCTCCATTTTACATCTTCTTTCCATCCGCTGGTGCAGTGTGACATGGGCTTTACGTATCCAGTTCTTATTTAGATTTTCATTCAAAATATCTTTGTATCTGACCACATTACCCATATTAAAAACATTTTGGTGGATAGGTGTTTCCATTGTTGAAAGCCAAACTGGTATTTTCAAATAGTGCCATTTTCTAAATTTCTCTCATACTAACAATAAAGTTCTTATATAATGTCTTTGAAAGTAACCATGTATCTTCTTTTTTCTTTACCATAGAAAGGCATGTTAACCCAATTGCAAATCATGTCCCTCCAAGTTCAATAATCTTGTATTCCTCAATGTGATCCATTCTTTCATCCATGTTAACACCATTGTCTGATAATATATTTCCCAATTAGGCAGTCCAAAACCTTCACTCATTCTTTTATCCTGTAGCTTTTTTAAAATTAATTCTTGTTTTTTTCCCTTGCCATATAAAATTTACAATTATTTTATTCAGCTCCTCAAAGTATTTTTTTCCAACTTTATCATGACTGTTTGAAACAAATAAGTAACCCTTGTTAATATATTCATTTTAACTGTGGCTATCCTTCCTGTTAATAATTGCAAAGCTTTCAATTTTTCTCCATCTGTCTTAAATTGTAACAATTTATAGTAATTATCTTCTTGATTGCTACATATCTTGATTTTAATTGAATACCTAAGTACTTTACTTTCTTGGTAATCTGAATATATAATCTCTTCATTAACTTTTTTTCTTTTGCTTATCTGTGATGTTCTCTTCTAAAATCTTGGAGTTTTTTTCTGTTTAATTTCAGTCTTGCTGCTTCCCCATACTCTTCTGTTTTTTCCACTAGTTTAAACCCTGTTTCTTGTGGCTCTTCTAAAATAAAAGCTAAATCATCTGCAAATGTCTGTAGCTTATACTCTTCCTTTTTAATAATGTCTTTTATCTGGCTATCTTGTCTAATATTTCTATACAGTACTTCCAAAGTCAATAAATAGTAATGGCAATAAGGGACAACCTTGTCTTGTACCTTTCTTAATATTAACCTTTTCATATCTCCATTAACCATCACATTTGTGGTTTGTTTATGGTATATTGCCTTGATCATTTTAGTAAATCTATCCCCAAAATCCATCTCTTTTAACAGTGCCAACATAAACTAACAATTCACATTGTCAAACGCCTTCTATGCATCTAAAAAGATCCATGCAATCTGCTTCTCTGGGTGTGCTTCTCTGGGTGTGCTTCATAGTACAGTGTATTCAGAATTATTCTAATGTAAAAAGCCATTTTGATATGAGTGTATAAGCTGATTTAAAAATCCCTTTAGTCTTTCTGCTATCATTGATGCAAATATTTTATAATCTGCATTCAATGATATTGTAAGTCTGAATCTTCTTTTGGTATGAGAGTAATATATGCTTCCATCCAAGAGCTGGGTATATTCACCTCTAGCAATAACTCATTAAATGCTTCTGACATGTTATTTAATGGGTCTTGTAGATCTTTATATAGTTCTGCTGGTAACTCATCTGGTCCTGATGTTTTGCCATTCTTTTCTCTTTTAATTGCTTCTGTTAATTCCATCATTATTCTCTCTCCTCATGTTGCTTTAACTGTTTCTAGTACTGTCAGTAATTCCGCTTTTTGTAGGAATTGTATTATTTTACCTTCTGAGATTGTCTCTTGATCATACATTCTCATAGTGCTTTTGGACTATTTTCATTTTATCTTCATTTTGTTGGTGAAATGTCCCTTCATCATCTATTAATTGGTGAATCATTTTTTTTCCTCTTTCAGTTTGGTGCGCTAGCCATCTTACTGGTTTCTTTGCATTTTCAATTTTTTTTTTTAACATTTTTGGTTTTTTATGCTAGTTCCTCTTTATCCATCATTTATGTTAACTGACAGTAATTTTTTTTCTTTCATATTTTAGATAGGATTTACTTATTGTGTCGTTTTTGCCTCTCTTGGTTTTTTGGCTCTTTCTCCTTCTCTTATGGTTCTTTCCCCCAAATCTGTTTTTGTATTTCCTTCTCATGTGCAGTTTCTTCTTCTAATCTCCATTTCCTCCCATACTATCTCTTCCTCCTGTGGTTATTGGACTCTCTCTTCTAATTTTTGTATATGTTGTTCATTTTTTGCCATCATTTGATGGAAGATCTCTATTTTTCCTTCTATTTTCTCTATTTTCATTTGCTTTTTCATTTTCATTTGCTTTTTCTTGTTGAAGTAGGGCTTCCAAAGTTCTTTGTCCGCAGAGCTGGAAGCTGCCGAAGAAAATGCTGAGGATAATGCAAACATTGCTTTCTTCATTTTAAAATATTTCAGTATTTATAGTCCCCAACAGTTAAAAAATATTTCCTTTCTTATCCCATAAAATTATAATCCAAAACCAGGTTATATCACTCATTGGAGCTTTTTCTTTTCTTTGGGTTCTTCAAACCCTAATCCATTTACTCATTGGAAAAAAAAATTAATATAATAATTTGTAATCCAAGTAGGCCCACCATGTCCAGGAGTTCCACCACCAGCAGGTTTATGTCCAAAGGGCATATAATCAAAGGGCATCACAGGAACAAGAAAAGAAAAAGAAAAAAAAATCCAAACTTTCTTTGTTTTCATTTAAGTTCCAAGAGTTACTTTAAAAAAAAAAAAAAAAGCAAGTGTTCCATTCTCTATTTTGACTCTTCAGTCAAAACAGTCTCTTATCATTTTATTCTTATGCTTCAAGGCTATGTTTATCAATCAGGATAATATCCTCTTCAATTAGGTGGCACTGTTGCTCTGCTTCTCCCTTCTTTCTCTTTTATATGCTGAATGTCCGGGAAAAGTTTTCAAATTATAAAGTAAGATGTTTAAATATATTTAAAACAAAGTTCCATATAGTTTTCTTTGTTATCCAGAAGTTCTAAGTTGGTGTTATATTTCTTTTTGAAATACCCAGTCCAACTTCTTCTTTCAACATCCTTTAGACCATTTGTTGTAATTATGACTCTCCTCACAGCTTGACTCTCCTAATTATAACTCTCCTCATAGCTTTTCTTCCAGAGGTGGAAGAAAGAAAAACAATTCTACCTCCTCCTTTAGGTCTCACTTCCCCTTAATTGTATTCCAGGAAGCTCTTTCTTCTATCTGTTTTTAAATGAATTCAATTCAAAAGTATCTCACCCAGTCCATCAGCCAAAAATGCAGAGGATCTGCTAGACCTGCTAATGTCTAGGAATATAGTGGAAAGAATGGACTAAACTTAAATACAAAGACCAAACTGTCAATAGGTACAATAACCAGCCTTAGAACTGATGATGAAAATATCAAAGGGGTAGACTTTCTTTTGAGGAAGTCATTAAGAAAATGGAATGGTGGTAAAACAAATATTGCACTCCTATAAGCGAACACCATGGTATTAAACAAGTCTCTTATTTGCTATAAAGGCACTTTTGTGGAAAAATAGGAAAAAAGTGCAGTTTCAAAGGAAACATTTTAAATCAAAGTCATTACTATGGAATGCTGCAAATGGCTGTAAACGCAAACACCCAAATGCAATCAGGATTCCATGGAGTGGGGCCAGCAATTGGGACATCAGATCTCAGTTATAAGTACATTTTGGGGAATCTGTAATAATATTGTCTGATTGCTATGTTTGTCATCTTTGGAAACCATATTACCACAATCTGAAGGAGTCCCGATGTTCTATCCTGTCTCTGCTTAGCAGATGCACCCACAGGGCAACTGTACACATAGCTTTCAATGTCTTTTTTAAGGGAGGGCCACCAGAATTATCATTTTATTAAATGCAATTTTTTTACAAATCTGAAATGTCCTGCTGCTTTTGAATCATGGCATGTTTTCATAATCAGGAGGCTTTGGCTAGTTGGCACACACAGTTTTGCTCCCATCTCAGCCAGTCTATCCTGGATGGAATAGACATTATTGTGATTATGGAACCTTTCATCATCTGTTAGTGCCTTTTTTAGGGTTGAGGCCACATTGTTGCTGGCAGCTTTTCTTTCTGCTGTGGTTTGGTGGTCACTTGGGCTGCCAGCTGAAATGATGGGAGCACTGGTTTATTTATGCTTTGGAACAATTGTGTTGGGCTCCAGGAGTGGTGACACAGGGGCGCCAGCTCTGATGGGGCTCAAGTGGAAGATGCAGCTGTGGGGAATCCCAACGTGAGCCTTCCTGCCACCAATGAACTTGCTGAGCTGACAGCTGAAAATAGTGCAAAGTGAAATCAAAGCACTAAAAGTGTTGCACCCAACATGCTAGTTTAGGGGAAAGTTTACCAGAATTTTCAGTGCTTCCGTGTTTTTGTGATACCTGGAAAGGGATTTTGATTCCTTCTAAAAAGTGTCTCCAGGACAGGAGTGCCCATCTTACAGTGTAAGCCTTCTTCTCCCATATGGCCCAGTATTGCATGGTTTCCTTGCAGTGAATGTACATGGTTGTAACTTTCTGATCTCATTCTCTGCAATATTACTGGTGTCAGCTTGTATGATGAAACATTTGTTGGGGTCTGGGTGTTTCAACATCAGCTCACCCACAAAAAATGGTTCACATTTTTCAAATGTGGCTTGACATTCCATCATCCAAAGGCTGGATGTCGCTCTCCTTTGGTTTTAGCAAATTTGTGATGAGCAGGGTTATTTGGGCAAAAGATGGAATAAATTGCCTGCAAAAGTTAGGAAGCTTTGTAACTACTTCCTCATACAGGGCAAAGCCCATTCCAGGACTGCCCTAATCTTTTCAGGGTTCATTTCCAACCCTATATGGGAGATTTGTTAGCAGTATGACTCTTTTCATATGCTAAGGTCAGTTCATACTATTATATTTACAGCCAACTCAAATGACAATATTGCAGAATAATGACAAATATTCCAAAATCTCCAGAACCTCCAGAACCTTTTTATTTCTGAATTTAATATTGCACATTGCATCTGTATTGCATATTTGTCTCTTTCTGCCACCTGCTGGCCATTGGTTTGTACTACTCCAAATTACTATAGGAATCTATAGTAAGGATGTGCAGGAAAGATAGCTTTTATAATCATGTGAGGCTATTACTGTGTTTATGATAGTCAATATCCACTTTCATATTTGTCACTGCCAGTTGGAACAAGTAATGCAAGTGTTCATCAGTTAGTCTGGATCTGGTTGAAGATTTCAGATGTTTCTTCAGGAAAAAGTCTGTTCACAGACAGATACCATTTTGAGTGCATAGTTCTTGCGATGAAGATATGTCTCAGAGGGGAGAGATGCAAATAAATTAGTAAGGCTGCTTGACTTGAATGTGTTTTTCAGAGAGTCACAATTCTGTGGTTAGACTAGTTTCACTTGGTAAATCGGATCAACAATTTAAGCCCATGTCACACAGCACCAACAGATGGAAAGAGGATGTAAAACAGAGAGAAACACTTGCCATCCATTGATTAACGCGATGCTTCCATTTTGTACTCACTGCGTCTGTTTTTCATACTCTCTATCCATCCAGCATCTGTCTACTGACATTTCATCCGCTCAAAATGTTTTGAGATGCACAACTTTTTGAGCGGAAAAGGTATCCAACGCGACCGTTCTGCATACACAACGCATACAGGGAACATCCATTCTACATCTGTCATCATCCATTCTGCATCCGCAATATCCGTGAGGCATCCGCTGTGCATCGGCGCAACTCGCGTCCGCTCCAGCAGAAAATGGACACAGGGAGGAAGCGAAACGGATGCGGAATGGACACAAAGCGTTAGTAGCACGGACGGAGAAAGGATGAAAGTGGATGCAGCTCACAAAGAAAGCATTTGAAACGGAAAAAACGTTCACAGAGGGGACCTATCTCGGATATTTAGGATGTCTGCAGGATGTCTAGAGGATGAAAAAGGACACCGAGCGGAAAACCTATATATCCTATAAAAAGGGGGAGGAACTCACCTGGATCTCACTTTCAGTCCAGCAGCCCTGCAGTGCAGACTTCTTCAGCCTTCCTCTTGCTTTTGCTTTTCCACAGCATCCAGTCATGTCCACCATGGATCATCACACACTCCTTTTGGTAGCCACCATCGTTCTACAACAGTGCGAAGCCATCTACAGGCTCTTTCACCTGTTCTACGCGAAGAAAAGGAGGTAGCCAAGAAGTGTCTGGGTCCGAAGATGGATCGGGAGAAGAGCAGAATACGGACTGTATAACAAGCTGATGGTGGAGCTGAGGAACGAAGACCCTCGTGCATTCCAGAACTTCATGAGGATGCCTCTAGCCATGTTTGACAAAGTTGTGGAGCGGATGAGACCCAGGTTGACGAAGCAGAGCACCAAATTCCGGCCCAGCCTGGACCCTGGGCTCAAGGTGGCACTGACTCCGGGACCACGTACAGGAGCATGCAATACAGCTGGACGGTGCCACACAACACCATCAGCATTGTGGTCAGAGAAGTGACCATCATCGAGGAATACCTGAGGGAGCTCCTCCAGTGCCCCTCCACCGAAGAATGCTGGAAGAAAGTTGCAGAGCAGTGGTATCAGAAGTGGAACTTCCCCCACACCGTTGGAACCATAGATGGCAAGCACGTGGCCTGCAAAGCTCCAGCCAAGTCGGGGTCCACTTACTTCAACTACAAGGGCTTCTTCAGCATCATCCTCTTTGCCATGGTCGATGCTGACTACAAGTTCATCTACATCAATGCTTCAGGCAATGGGTCAGCTTCAGATGCCCAGGTATACAATGCCAGTGACCTCAATGAGGGGCTGGAATGCAATCTCATAATGGGCTTCCCAGATCCAGACCCCCTGCCCAACGGCATACAAGATGTGCCCTACTTCATCATGGGGGATGACGCCTTCTCCCTCAGAACCTACCTCATGAAGCCCTACACCTCCAGATGCCTCACCCGTGAAGAGAGGATCTTCAACTACAGGCTGTCCAAGGCAAGGCGGGTGGTGGAGAACGCCTTTGGCATCTTGGCCAACAGGTTCCAGGTACTTCTCACCACCATGCAACATCATCCACAGACCGTGAGGAGGATCGTGGAAGCTTGCTGCATCCTGCACAATCTTATGCGCACCTGCTACCCAGTCTTGCAGAACAGGCTCATGGACCTCCAACAAGGCAATGGGGACATAGAGCCTGGTGAATGGAGGCAAGGGCGAAACCTGATAGACACTGTGGATGTGCAAGGCCCCAACAGGGCTTCACAGGAAGGGAAGAAGCAGCGCAACCTCCTGAAACTCCTGGTGCAACTGCCCAGCTGGAGCAGTGGAGTGGCACGACAGGATGATAGATGCTTAATGAATGCTTCCTTCAGCCTATCTCATCACACTGATGATATTGGGCCATGTATGTTGACTGGCCCTACAATGAACAGGGCATTTAATAAAGAGTTGTGTTTATGTTGAAATGTGTGGATCAATGATTTCATTGTTATTGATAATAAAAGGCCATAGGTGTGGCACCTGGGAGGGTGGACCATACAAGTCCCACTATGCTTGCACTGGAGGTTTATCTATCCCACAGCTATTACCCATCCCACAGGTATCCTAACCCATCCCACAGCTATTACCCATCCCAAAGGTATCCCTGCCCATCCCACTGCTATTACCCATCCCAAAGGTATCCCTGCCCATCCCACTGCTATCTTAACCCATCCCACAAGCATGCAAAGGCTTAAACCATTTCTAAAAGTTTCCACCAAGACTTTATTTCATAAAATAAATGAAGCAAGTGTGTGAAGCAAAGATAATCTTTATTAATAACAAGCTGTAAAAGCAAAATGACCCAACTGTTCCAAGCAAAGATAAAGTCAACAGATAGCAACCCAGTCTCTGGCACTCTTCTTGGTCACTTTGAGGTGTGGCCAGTCTCAGGGGTGAAGGGTCCAGGTGCTGTGAAGGTGGCTGCTTCTGGAGTGCTGGTCTGAGGCATCATTGGGGTGCCTGGCCCCGAGAGGACAACAGGGGACAGTGTGGAGGAAGCTCTCAGAGAGCTGGATCAGTTCTGTGATGTTGAGAGCCCCTTCCTCCAAGACATGGGGTGTGAGCCCCAATACCGATGACAGATGTTCTGAGGCCGGGCTTGGCTGTGGGGTGGAGGAAGGAGCAGTGCAGTGGGGATGTCTGGTCTGCAGCTGAGCGAGGTGAGGTGTGGTTGGCATCTGTGGCATCAGTGGCATCTGTGGCATGGGTGGCATCTGTGGCGTGCCTGTCATTGGTGATGTGGGTGACATTGGTGGCATCAGTGGCATTGGTGGCACCGGTGGCATTCGATGTACCTGTGCCTGGACTGGGAAGGGCTGCCTGTGCTGCTGGAGCTCCTGGTAGCCATAGCCTTGGTCGGTGAGGGGCTGTGGAAAGCCTTGGAAGGGCAGTGACATCACCTGGGGTGGAGGAGCAGACCTTGACTGGGTGGGAGCAGGTTCAGCTGGGTCTGGAGGGTTGTGAAGAAGACCGGTGATCCTGTCCTTGATCACCTGGTACTGTGATTCTGACATGTTCATGAGGGTCTGGTTGATGTAGGTGGGACATCGGTGTGTACCAGCTGAGAGAGGAGATCTATGCTGCTTCTGATGGTGTCCCTGATCTCCAGCAGGACAGTGTGGCTCTGACCCTCCGGTCTGCCTCTCTGCTTGCTTTCTGTGGAGGTGGATCTGGGGGTGGATATGGGTTGGTTTCTGGTGGAAGTGCCCTCTCCTTGCTCCCACTGCATCAGGGGGTCCTCCACATGCTCCACCATGAGAAGTGCAGCTGTCGGGAGGGTCTCCATTGTGGCCTGCTCCACAGATACCTGCCTGGACACAGGAGCTGACTCTTGGCCACAAGAGGACTGGCTCTCTGCGGGCTGCCTGAGAGAGAGGGTTGTCAGAGGGGCTGCTCCTCAGTGATGGATATCATCCTCCACGAAGCTGCACTTGGCCATCACGTTGGTCTCTCAGTCCATCAGCTTGACCGTGGCCTGGGCAGATTTCTTGAGGTGCAGCTTCCCGTACAGGTGTGCATGTGCTTCCACCAGCCGAGGAGCACTTCTGAAGTGTAGCCCAGGCTCTCTGCCTTCTCTCTTCAAGCAGCCTGCTTCCTTTTGGTGTCTCAATAGAGTCTGTATCCCTTCCGCCAAAGATACTCGTTCTCCCTCAGCCATTCCAACATCTCATCCTCATGTTCCTCTTCAATAGAGTATTGCCTCCTCTCCCGTTCATGCGTATGCCTTTCCTCCCTTTGGCAGGGCCATCTGGGCCCTCATCAGAGGGGCTTCGAGGTTGTAGGGGCTGCTTCTTCACACCACCACCACCAACAGCAGCAACAACAACAGTAGCAGCAAAAGCAGGACTAGCAGGACCAACAGGACCAGCAGCACCAGCAGCACCAGCAGCACCACCACCACCAGCAGCAGCAGAAGCAGCAGCAGCACCAGCAGCACCAGTAGCACCAGCAGGACCAGGATCAGCAGCAGCAGAGTAAGCACCAGCAGTGCCAGCAGCACCAGCAGGACCAGGATCAGCAGCAGCAGAGTGAGCACCAGCAGCACCAGCAGGACCAGTAGGACCAGAAACACCAGCAGCACCAGGAGCACCAGCAGCACCAGCAGGACCAGGAGGACCAGGAGCACCAGCAGGACCAGCAGGACCAGCAGGACCAGGAGCAGCGCCAGCAGAGTAAGCACCAGCAGAAGCCCCAGCACCAGGAGCAGCGCCAGCAGAGTAAGCCCCAGCAGAAGCCCCAGCACCAGGAGCAGCGCCAGCAGAGTAAGCACCAGCAGAAGCACCAGTACCAGGAGCAGCACCAGCAGAAGCTCCAGCACCAGAAGAGTCAGCTTCAGCAGCAGATGCCCCAGCAGAAGCAGAGTCAGGGCCAGCGGGTGGGATGGTGGCCCTTTCCCTCTTGCCAGGACTGGCAGCAGATGGCAGAGGCTTTCTCTTCTTCCCCATGGTTGTTGGCTGGCTGGCTGGCTGGCTGGAGTTGTGTCTGGCAGCAGGTCTTTCCTCTGAATGGTGACCTGCTTGCGAGCTGCTTCCCTTTATATCCATGGGGCTGACGCAATGCATCCTTCCCGCATGCGCAGTGAACGCTCTGCATCCGCTAGGCATCTGCTAGGTTTCCGCTCTGCATACGCTTCATCCGCTCTGCATCTGCTCTGCATCCGCTCTTTCGGTTCCGCATCCGCTTTGCTGTGCTCCCCCGGAAGCCTTGCGGATGTGCCATCCGCTCCCATCCGCTTCCATCCGCTAGGCTTCCGTGGAGCATCCGCTTAACATCCTTGCTACATCCTCCCCCCATCCATTCCTTTCCGTTGTTGTCCGTTCTGGTTATGCAAATTGAGGCACTTTTGAGAGCGGATAACAACGGATGGAACATTTTCTTGTCTGCTGTGTCCTTTTTACAAACGTTTTGCACCCGTCGGCCAATGTGACAGGCCCTTTAAATGTCAAGAGAAAATGGCTCCAGAAAATCTGTTCACATTAATGAAGCTCTTTAAATCTAATTTGAAACTCCCTTTGCAATATTTCCAGTGAATTCACACATTTTTTTGTTTGGGAATACAACTAACGGTTTTTCAGCCAACAGCTTTTGAATAGTAGGGAGATGGCAGAAGTTTTTTCCTTCACTTCTTTAATTAGGAGATCCAATTTTACTTCAAATACCTTCACATGTGAAAGCATATCACAGATGACTTTCCCCTTTCCTTGGTTTTACATTCAAACTTTTGAGTAACTGTTACATCTGTCAGAAAGGCAAGCTGCCATTTCCATTCTTCATCTTTGAGCTCTGGTACTTTGTTTTTTGAAATCTGAAAAGCTGAAACCTATGGAAGTAAGTCAGAAAAATGTTTCAAAACTTTCCCTCAACTCAGCCAATGGACTTGTGTGGTGCAAAATATCTTCATAGTCAACATGTAGCTCAGATAGAAATTCCTGAAACAGTCTGTGGTTTAGTGCAACTCATGAGAGAATTTTGGCCCCAGTTTCTTGGAAGGTTGTAATGATTGTAGGAAAATTGTCCCCAAGCTTAAATAGTTTGGATTCAGAGTGTTTTTTTGTCAACTTGACCTTTAAAAACTGCTTTAGCCTCTTGTAGGGTTAGTCTGACCATTGTCCTGTTGATAGTTAATAAAACATTTTAAATATTGTTCTAATATTCCATTGGCTCTCTGTGTCACCCCATTCATCTGGGGGTGTTGCTCAACTCTTGGGCGGAGCCTTATAGGTTTTTAAAAGCCTGCCAAAATTTGGAAGTGAATTGTACACCATTGTCTGAGATAATCAATTGGGGAGCTCCATGGAGGCAATAAATGTGTACTAAAAGTATTTTTGCTAATGCCTTGGTTGCTAATATCTTCTGGCAGGGTATAAAATGGACCTGTTTGGGGAAAAGATCCATTACAACCCAAATGACTGTATTTCCTACGTTTTCAGGCAGCTCAACTATAAAATCCATAGAAATCTTTCTCCAGGTTGCTGAAGGTTCTACTACAGTCTGTAGAAGTCCTGGGAATTTTCCTTATTGTCTTTTTGCAGCTGCGCAAGTGGGGCACTAGAAACATAGCTTTCAATGTGTTTTTTAAGGGATGACCATCAGAATTGTCTTTTGATGAAGTGAAAAGTTTTTACAAATTCAAAATGTCCAGCTACTTAGGAGTCATGGCACTGCTTCATGAGTTCCAGTCTCTGGCTGGCAGTGACATAAAGTTTGCTCTCTACCCAGGATAGATTGTCTTAGAGTAAGCAAAACTTTTTGTTAAGGCCCGGTCCCACTGCACTTACGGATGCAAAGAGGATGTAAAACATTTAAAAAAGCTTGCCATCCATTGGAAAACGCTATGCATCTGTTGTGCACTCATTGCATACGTGTTTCATACGCTCTATCCGTCGAGCATCCATCCACTGCGATTTCATTTGCGCAAGAAGCTTTGAGCTGCACAAAACTTTGTGAATGGATGAACTTTCTGCCGTGTACGATGTAAATCCGTGACATATGAGCAACAAATGTTCTATATCCGTTATCATCCATTAAACGTCCACTGTATCCTCTCTGCATCCTCTGGGCATCCTCGCAACTCACATCTGCTGCAGCTGAAAACAGAAAGAGGGAGGAAAGAAAAGGTACACGGAACGTCTATACATAGTAGCACGGAAATAGAAAGGATGTGCAATGAACGGTTTACATCTGATATACATCCGTGTGGCATCCCCTTTATTTCCTTTAGGCATACGTGATGCATCCGCTTCATCTGCTATGCGTCCGCTTCACAATTATCCCCCGTAACCCCTTCGGAGGTGTCATCCCCTTCCATTCGCTTTCATCTGCTAGGCTTCCGATGAACATCCATTTAACATCCCCGCTACATACTACCCACATCCGTTCTTTTCCATTCTTTTCTGTTCAAATTTTGCTTGTCCGCTGTGTCCTTTATGCATATGTTTTGCATCCGTCAGCCAGTGGGACCGGGCCTTTAGCCTAGAGCCAGTCATCCTTAAGTAGTTCCTCCTTAAATTTGGAAGCTGTCATGTTGTCAGCAAGTGGTTCTTTCTTCCTTTGTGCTTGGGTGATTACTTTGGCTGCTATTTGGTTTGGTTGGGGAATGGGTTTTACAATTTTAATCTTTTTGCTTTTGTATTGTGGTTTCCTGGACAGGGCATCTGCCAAGAAATTGTTTTCCCCTGGAAGATATTTGAGCGTGAAATTGGAGCCTTTAAAGTATTGCCCCAATGTAATTGTTTGGGGGAGAGTTTCCATGAAGTGTTCAGGGCTTCTAAATTTTTATAACCAGTCCAGACTTCGAAGGGGATTTTGTTCCCTTCTAGGAAATATGAGGAGGGCCATCACATGGCACATGCCTCTTTTCCCCATATGGCCCGTCTTTGCTTGGTTTCTGTAAATTTCTTGATTGGTTTCTTGTAAGCATATAGTTGCAATTGTCCATGTTCATTCTTTTGGACTGTTCCTACTGCTACACCGGTGGCATCAGCTTGGATGGCAAATGGTTGCTCTGGTGTTTTAGGATTGGTTTGGCTGAAAATGGTTGTTTAAGTTTTTGAATGCTGCATGGCATTCCATCATCCAGTTAAGGGGTTGCCTTGGCTCCCTTCATTTTTAAGAAGCTTGTAATAGGAAGGGTGTAATAGGTGAAAATTTGGTTATTGCACCTGAGAATGTGAGGAGCCGAACTGAAGCAATTTTGTGTTCACTCAGAACACTTGTGAAGCTCAGAACATTTATGTAATGTGTTTTCTGCTAGAAATAATACAAGATTGCAAAACTATGTACTTGGCATAAGTTAGAGGTATGTGCTGGGGCGCTCTGACATTAGACGTCACATTAAGAGATATTGATGTTTTCTTATAATCTTCTGGAATTTGAATAACAGGAAATCTGACTATAATGAGAATGTTGGGAGTTGTCCATGTAAAGGCCATGTCACACTGCCCAATGGATGCAAAAAGGACACAACGGACGAGCAAAATGTTCCATCGGTTGTTATCTGCTCTCAAAAGGGGCAACAATTTGCATAAGCAGAGCAGATAACACGGAAAGGAACGGACGTGGGGAGGACGCAGAGCGGATGTATAGAGGATGCAGAGCGGATGTATAGAGGATGCGTAGAGGATGCGTAGAGGATGCAGAGCGGATGCGTAGAGGATGCAGAGCGGATGCATAGAGGATGCGTAGAGGATGCGTAGAGGATGCAGAGCGGATGCAGAGCAGATGCAGAGCGGATGCAGAGCGGATGCAGAGCGGATGCAGAGCGGATGAGCTGCATCCGTTTTCATCCTTTCTCCATCCGTGCTACTAATGCTGCGCATCCATTCTGCTTCCTCCCTGCGTCCGTTTACCGCTGGAACGGATTTTAGTTGTGTGGATGCACAGCAGATGCCTAGCGGATATAGCAGATGCTTAATGGATGCAGAACGGATGTCCCCCGTATGCCTAGAGGATGCAGAACGGATGCATTGGATACATTTTCCGCTCAAAAGTTTTGTGCAGCTCAAAACTTTCTGAGCAGATGAAACATCAATAAACGGATGCTGGACGGATGGAGAGGAAGCAAAACGGAGGCAGTGAGTACATCGCGTTAACCAATGGATGGCAAGCTTTTTTGTCCATTTTACATCCTCTTTGCATCCGTTGGTGCAGTGTGACATGGGCTTAAGGTTGGAACTTTCTTATGAAAATGTATAATTTCTATACATGGAAAACAGGAAGTATTATGTAACCATGTGATTTGATAAACTTATGCAAGCTGTATTCACTAAATGGAAGGGTCTCCTTTTCTCCTAAACATAGTTTTGGAGTGAGGGGGTCCATACTGCAGTATTTTCCTTATTAAAGCATCCTATGGATCAGATTATCAAAAGTCTGTTGATTCATTTTTATGCACTTCTCACAATTTTGGTGACCCAGCCAGGAGATAGATTTTTTTCTTCCTTTGGATGGATGATTTTTTCAGGACTGCAATGGCGCCTCTCCACTGGGTTTGTGGAGGCAGTTGCTGGGTCTTCCACCCAAGGGAGGGGAAATTGCTCTTAATCCTTGACTGATAATCTGTGTTCGTAGGAACTTGGAATGGCCGAAGTTTGGTGCACTGGGGCTCAGGTAATTTGTAACTTTCAAAACTTTTAAAATTGTGTTGCAACATTTCCTATATTGCTTTGAGATTGTTTAGAGGGGTCTGAAAATGATTTCTGTTTGACATGTGTGTGTGAGTCTACACTGTTTTTTCTTTTTTCTTTTCTCTTTGTCATATTTTGTGTTAAGGAGGGATGGTAGACATTTTTTTTGTTTAACAAGAACAAGATGCTTGTAAAGTCCCAGAGTTCTCTCTCCTTTGGAGATCTGGTTCAGCTTTTGGCTGCTGGTATTTAAGTATTAATCCCTTGATGAGTGACTCAGATTGTACTTTGTATGACTGGTATGGCTGAATTATGTTTGAAATTGTTCAAATTTGGAGAATGTATTGAAATGGGTATTGGTTTGAATGCCTAAAAAGCTGTGTTAAACAGTTAACTGTTGACTCTTTGTATTGTCTCTTTTAATGCTGTCTTGAAAAGTTAAAAAGATTAGATGCCCCAGGTGATTTATGTTGATCTGTGATATGTGGAAAGTTCCTTTCCCCTCTTAATAAGAGATTTTATCAAGGAAGATGCTAGCTGTTTATGCTCATCTCCTTCCCTGTAATTTGTTCTAGCTGTTTCAGATGTAGCTGAGGGGAGAATTAAAGGGGGCTCTTTCACAGTGCAGAGGATTGAAATATGTTTCTGTGAGAGAGTTGCAAGGATTTTATGTTTGGAATAGTTATAACATTTAAGGCTAAGGAATTTAATTTGTAGTGTGAAATACCTAATAGTCTTACAGTTGTGTTACTTACTTTCTCTATTTTGAGAAATTATAATCTGTCTATGCTGTCATTGCAAAGCGTTCCAATAAGCAGTTTGTTCCTGGTTTAAGATTTATACTTTTGTGGATTTGCAGCATATTTTGCATTATTTGTTTACTCCAGAAGGGTTATAGATACTATACTCTACTAGTATAGTCTACTACAGGAAATACCTGGTGATATACTGGCTGGAATAGTCAGGGCAGTTTAGTATACGGTATTAAAACTGATGTGCCACGGGGGCGGAATCTGGGTAGAGCTTTTTTTAGACAGGTCAGTTAAGAGATGAATCACCGAATTCTTGAATAGAATTAGGGATAGTTTGAATATTCTGTTTTTGCTTCAGAGACACCAGAATACTAAGCATTAAATGAAATTGTAGTTTGCGACAGAGGCCATGAAAGTGTTTTTAAAAATTGTGATGTAAAGAAGTCTTGTCTCTTAATTAATGTTTTCTGTGTTAGAAGCTGTTATGAAGCTAGAGAGAGAGCAGAGATAATAAGTCAGAAGGACTTGGACTTGTAATAGTTAATAATCATCACAAGATTGGAGCTCCATATTAATATTTATCTACTGGGAGTGAAGCAGAATGGAAAATTACCAGAAAAGTATTCATATAATTAGCAGAAGTTATTTGACTTATACTGCAGATATTATAACAGTTGCTTAAAGCCCCAGTCACACAGCACCAACAGATGGAAAGAGGATGTAAAATGGAGAAAAACACTTGCCATCCGTTGGTTAATGCGATGCATCCGTTCTGTACTCATTGCGTCCCTTTTTCATACTCTGTATCCGTCCAGCATCCATCTACTGACATTTCATCCGCTCAAAAAGTTTTGAGCAGCTCAAAACTTTTTGAGTGGAAAATGTATCCAACGCGTCCATTCTACATCCGCTACGCATATGGGGAACATCCGCTATATGTCCGTAGTCATCCGTTATGCATCCGCTATATACGCTAGGCATCCGCTGCACATCCGCGCAACTCGCATCCGCGCAACTCGCATCCGCTCCAGCAGAAAACGGACACAGGGAGGAAGCAAAACGGATGTGGAACGGACACAAAGCGTTAGTAGCACGGACATAGAAAGGATGAAAGTGGATGCAGCTCGCATATAAAGCATTAAAACGTAAAGAACGTTTGTATAGGGACGCATCTGGGATATTTAGGATGTCTGCAGGATGCCCAGAGGATGCAAAAGGACACCTAGCGGAAAACCTATATTGCCTATAAAAAGGGGGAGGAACTCACCTGGATCTCAGTTTCAGTCCAGTAGCCCTGCTGTGTAGACCTCTTCAGCCTTCATCTGGCTCTTGCTCTTCCACAGCATCCAGTCATCTCCACCATGGATCGTCGCACACTCCTTTTGGTAGCTGCCATCTTTCTACAACAGTGTGAGCCCTCTACAGGCTCTTTCACTGTTCTACGCGAAGAAAAGGAAGTGTCCAAGAAGTGTGAGAGTCTGAAGATGGATCGTGAGAAGAGCTGAGTACGGACTGTATAACAAGCTGATGGTGGAGCTGAGGAACGAAGACCCTTGTGCATTCCAGAACTTCATGAGGATGCTGCCAGCCATGTTTGACAAAGTTGTGGAGCGGCTGAGACCCAGGTTGATCAAGGCAAACACCAACTTCCGACCCAGCCTGGACCCTATGCTGAAGGTTGCACTGACTCTGCGCCACCTGGCCTCAGGGACCACGTACAGGAGCATGCAATACGGCTGAAGGGTGCCACACAACACCATCAGCATTGTGGTCAGAGAAGTGGTGCAGGCCATCATCAAAGAATACATGGAGGAGTTCCTCCAGTGCCCCTCCACTGAAGAAGGCTGGAAGAAAGTTGCAGAGCAGTGGTATCAGAAGTGGAACTTCCCCCACACCGTTGGAGCCATAGATGGGAAGCACGTGGCCTGCAAAGCTCCAGCCAACTCAGGGTCCACTTATCACAACTACAAGGGGTTCTTCAGCATCATCCTCTTCGCCATGGTCGATGCTGACTACAAGTTCATGTACATCGATACTTCAGGCAACGGGTCATCTTCAGATGCCCAGGTATACAACGCCAGTGACCTCAAGGAGGGGCTGGAAGGCAACCTCATCATGGGCGTCCCCTGCCCAACGACACACAAGATGTGCCTTACTTCATCATGGGGGATGACACCTTCTCCCTCAGAGCCTACCTCATGAAGCCCTACACTTCCAGATGCCTCACCCATTAAGAGAGGATCTTCAACTACAGGCTGTCCAGGGAAAGGCAGGTGGTGGAGAACACCTTTGGCATCCTGGCCAACGGGTTCCAGGTACTTCTCACCACCATGCAGCATCGCCCACAGACTGTGAGGAACATTGTGGAAACTTGCTGCACCCTTCACAATCTCATGCGCACCCACTACCCAGTGTTGCAGGACAGGCTCGTGGACCTCCAACAAGGGAATGGGGACAATGGAGCCTGGTGAATGGAGGCAAGGGCGAAACCTGATAGATATTTTGGATGTGCAAGGCCCCAACAGAGCTTCACGGGAAGGGAAGAAGCAGTGCAACCTCCTGAGGCACTAGTGCAACTCCCCAGCTGGAGCAGTGGAGTGGCAAGACAGGATGATAGATGATTAATGGATGCTTCCTTCAGCCTGTCTCATCACACTGATGAGATTGTGCCATGTATTTTGGGTGGCCCTACAATGAACAGGGTATTTAATAAAGAGTTGTGTTTATGTTGACATGTGTTGATGAATGATTACATTGTTATTGATAATAAAGGGCCATAGGTATGGCACCTGGGAGGGTGGACCATACAGTCCCACTATGCTTGCACTGGAGGTTTATCAGTCCCACAGCTATTACCCATCCCACAGGTATCCCTGCCCATCCCACTGCTATCCTTACCCATCCCACAAGCATACAAAGGCTTAATCCATTTATAAAAGTTTCCACCAAGACTTTATTTACAAAAAGAACTGAACCAAGTGTGTGAAGCAAAGATAAACTTTATTTATAACAAACTGCATCTGTGGCATGGGTGGCATCTATGGCATGGGTGGCATCTGTGGTCTGGGTGGCATCTGTGGCATTGGTGGCATCGGTGGCATTGGTGGCATCAGTGGCATAAGTGGCACCGGTGGCGTACGATGTACCTGTGCCTGGACTGGGAAGGGCTGCCTGTGCTGCTAGAACTCCTGCTAGCCATAGCCTTGGTAGGTGAGGGCCTGTGGAAAGCCTTGGAAGGGCAGTGACATCACCTGGGGTGGAGGAGCAGACCTGGACTGGGTGGGAGCAGGTTCAGCTGGGTCTGGAGGGTTGTGCAGAAGACCGGTGATCCTGTCCTTGATCACCTGGTACTGGGATTCGGACATGTCCATGATGGTCTGGTTGACTTAGGTGAGGAAGGGCTTTCGGTTTGAGGATGGTATGTCGGTGTGTACCAGCTGAGAAAGGAGTTCTACGCTGCTTCTGATGGTGTCCCTGATCTCCAGCAGGACAGTATGGCTATGTCCCTCCGGTCTGGCTCTCTGCCTGCTTTCTGTGGAGGTGGAGCAGTGGAGTGGCAAGACAGGATGGTAGATGCTTAATGGATGCTTCCTTCAGCCTGTCTCATCAAACTGATGAGATTGTGCCATGTATGTTGAGTGGCCCTACAATGAACAGGGAATTTAATAAAGAGTTGTGTTTATGTTGAAATGTGTTGATGAATGACTAAATTGTTATTGATAATAAAGGGCCATAGTTGTGGCACCTGGGAGGGTGGACTATACAGTCCCACTATGCTTGCATTGGAGGTTTATCAGTCCCACAGCTATTACCCATCCCACAGGTATCCCTGCCCATCCCACTGCTATCCTTACCCATCCCACAAGCATACAAAGGCTTAATCCATTTATAAAAGTTTCCACCAAAACTTTATTGACTAAAAGAACTGAACCAAGTGTGTGAAGCAAGGATAAACTTTATTAATAACAAACTGTAAAAGCAAAATGACCCAAGTAAAGTGTCCCAAGCAAAGTTAAAGTCAACAGGTCGCAACCCAGTCTCTGGCACTCTTCTCAGTCACTCTGAGGCGTGCCCATAGTCTCAAGGGTGAAGGGTCCAGGTGCTGTGGAGGTGGCTGCTGCTGGAGTGCTGGTCTGAGGCACCGTTGGGGTGCCTGGGCCCAGGAGGACAACAGGGGATGGTGTGTGGAGGAAGCTCTCAGAAAGCTGGCTAAGTCCTGTGATGTTGAGAGCTCCTTCCTCCATGACATGGGGTGTAAGTCCCCAAGACCAATGACAGATGTTCTCAGGCCGGGCTTGGCTCTTGGGTGGAGGAAGAAGGAGTGTAGTGGGGCTGTCTGGTCTGCAGGTGAGTGAGGTGAAGCGTCGGTGGCATCTGTGGCATCGGTGGCATCTGTGGCGTCGGTGGCATCTGTGGCATCTGTGGCATCAGTGGCATCAGTGGCACCGGTGGCGTACGATGAACCTTTGCCTGGACTGGGAAGGGCTGCCTGTGCTGCTGGAACTCCTGGTAGCTGTAGCCTTGGAAGGTGAGGGCCTCTGGAAAGCC
This sequence comes from Laticauda colubrina, assembly GCA_015471245.1. Taxonomy (NCBI): domain Eukaryota; kingdom Metazoa; phylum Chordata; class Lepidosauria; order Squamata; family Elapidae; genus Laticauda; species Laticauda colubrina. The sequence continues at coordinate 5,356,085 of BLBF01000019.1, read as the reverse complement.
TTGGAAGGGCTGTGACATCACCTGGGGTTGAGGAGCAGACCTGGACTGGGTCGGAGCAGGTTCAGCTGGGCCTGGAGGGTTGTGCAGAAGAGAGGGGAGATCTACACTGCTTCTGATGGTGTCCCTGATCTCCAGCAGGACAGTGTGGCTCTGTCCCTCCGGTCTGGCTCTCTCCCTGCTTTCTGTGGAGGTGGAGCTGGGTGTGGGTGTGGGTTGGTCTCTGGTGGCAGCAGCCTGTCCTTGCTCCAACTGCGTCAGGGGGTCCTCCATGTGGTCCGCCAGGGGACTGCAGCTGTCATGGGGGTCTCTGTCGTGGGGCGCTCCACAGATACCTGCCTGGACACTGGAGCTGACTCTTGGCCAGAAGAGGACTGGCTTTCTGTGGGATGCCTGAGAGTGAGGGTTGACAGAGGGGCTGCTCCTCGGTGGCAGACCTCACCCTCCAAGAAGCTGCACTTGGCCATCACGTAGGTCTCCCGGTCGGTGAGGTTGACCGCGGCCTGGCCAGACTTCTTGAGGTGCAGCTTCCCGTATCTGGTGTGCATGTGCTTCCACCACCCGAGGAGGACCTCCGAAGTGTAGCCCAGGCTCTCCACCTTCTCTCTCCAAGCCACCTGCTTCCGCTTGGTGTATCGATAGAGCCTGTGTCCCTTCCACCAGAGGTACTCATTCTCCCTCAGCCTTTCGAGCACCTCATCCTCATGTTCCTCTTCAATGGAGTACTGTCTCCTCTCCCTATCGCGCGATTGCCTCTTCCTCCCTCTGGCAGGGCCTTCTGGGCCCTCATCAGTAGGGCTTTGAGGTTCTAGGGGTCCACCACACCACCACCACCACCAGCAGCAACAGCAGCAGCAGCACCAGGAGCACCAGCAGGACCAGCAGAGTAAGCACCAGCAGCACCAGCAGGGCCAGCAGAGTAACCACCAGCAGAAGGAGCAGCACCAGGAGCAGCGCCAGCAGAGTAAGCACCAGCAGAAGCACCGGCACCAGCAGAGTCAGCACCAGCAGCAGAAGCCCCAGCACCAGCAGAGTCAGCACCAGCAGCAGAAGCCCCAGCAAAAGCAGAGTCAGCACCAGGGGGTGAGATGGTGGCCCTGTCCTTCTTGCCAGGGCTGGCAGGAGTAGGCACAGGCTTCCTCTTCTTCCCCATGGTTGTTGGCTGTAGATGTGTCTGGCAGCAGGTCTTTCCTCTGAATGGTGACCTGCTTGCAAGCTGCATCCTTTTATATCCACGGGGCTGACTCAATGCATCCTCCCCACATGCGCAGTGAATGCTTTGCATCCGCTAGGCATCCGCTAGGCGTCCGTGATGCATCCGCGTCTTCCACTAGGCATCCGCTTTGCATCCGCTCCTTCCACTGCGCATCCGCTTATCTGTGCTCCCCCGGACGCCCTCCCGATGTGTCATCCACTTCCATCCACTTCCATTCGCTAGGCTTCCATGGAGCATCCGCTTAATATCCTCGCTACGTCCTCCCCCCATCCGTTCCTTTCCGTTGTTCTCCACTCTGTTTATGTAAATTTGGGGCACTTTTGAGAGCGGATAATAACGGATGGAACATTTTCTCATCCTCTGTGTCCTTTTTACATACATTTTGCATCTGTCGGCTGATGTGACAGGGCCTTAAAGAAGTCAGCAGTGTTTTGTTTGTGGCATTTTGTGAGAAATTTCCTGGACAAGCGGAGAATGCAGCAGAGGCTATGTACCTTAATTGAGGATTGGGGGGGTGTCAAAAGGTTTTAACACTTGAGTTTCACCAAGAACCTTTAGTAAATGTAAAGGTGAGACCTGAGGAAGCAGTTGTGTTTTCCTAATACTGTAGCCAGAATTTCTTAAAAGTTATCTGAGGGTATTACCCAGGTAGGGAAAACTTTGATGTATTTGGTGTTAAGGGAAAGCCTTTTGATATTGCTATTGTTGAAAATGTGTCTCTAAAAGGAGGACACTCTGAGATAACATTGGATGTTAGGTATGTACCTGAAGCAGGTATGAACCTTTTAGGATGGGATGTTTTGTCCTTATTAGGTTGTGAGCTTATCTTTCTGAAGATAAGTGTACTGTTCATTTATTGACTGATGAACAGGAGAGATTTATAGATCCCCTCGTGTGGGAAGTGAAAGGGAATAGAGTTGTTTTGAATATTGCACCTGTGGAGGTGATAGTGAGCCAGTGAGCAATGTGATATTTCCCTAGAAGGAAGATGTGGCCTGAAGTCAGTGAATCCCTGTTAGGGGATGGGCTAATTGAGCCTTGATGTTACCATACAATATATTTGTATTACCTGTAGATAAACCTGATAGTTTTTGATGTCTAGTGGTTGGTTGTGGTAAAATCACTTGGTGATTATTATGCCAGACCCCTATACGTTGTTTGGGGGAATTCCATATGAATACAGGTATTTTAGTGTGATAGATTTGAAAGATGCTTGGACTTGCCCAGGAGTGAGGGCTGATCCAGATATGCATCAAACTTGACAGTATTGATGGTGTGTTTTACCAAAAAAGGAGTTCTTAGAAAGCCCTAGTTTGTTTGGACAAGCATAGAACAGGTCCTTGGGGGGGGGGGTTGAACCACTTGTGGGTATAAAGGTGTTACAATATGTGGGTGATTTGTTGGTATTAGGTGAGAGGAAGAGAGATGTTGAGAAAAGTGTAAATGCTTTGTTAGATTTCTTAGGACAATAGGGCCTAAGGAAGGAATTGTAATATGTGGAGTCTGATTTAGGACATTTGATTAGGTATGGAAGAGTCAATCCAGAGAGAGAATTGAGGGGATAGTTCCATAATCTATACCAAGAAATAAGAGAGCTCTTGTGTTGAGTTTGTCTGAGTTTGTAGCGGTGGAAGAGGTATAGATGAAGGTGTCTGTTCTAGCTCAGGTGTGTGCTGAAAAGAAGAAACTTATAGCATTTTTTGGGGGGGGGATTGACAATTCATGGATTTAATAGTGCGTGGTTGGTCTTTGTGCATATAGCTGCTATGGCTATATTTGTGGGAGGAAATAGGAAGCTGACCTTTGGAAGTGCTTTAGTAGTACACGTTTTAATGCAGAAAGCATATGTGGTTTACATATGTTAGAATTTTAAAGCTATTTTATTGTTAAGGAGGATTTGTTTCTTTCAACTGACAGGAGTTCAAATTCAGCTGAATTCCTTTTGGGAGAGAGAAGGAGTGGGAAGATATAGAACAATATATGATTGTATTGAAGTACTAGATTTACTGACAAAGGTGGGGGAGGATTTGGAAGATATCCCAATAGAGGGAAGTATTAATTTGTTTATTGATGGATTTTCTCAAAGTGGAGAATGCTTATCTGTTGAGTATTCTATTAGGTGTGCGAAGTGTTTGCTTTCGTGCAAGCTTTGAAACTTCTAGAAAATGAAGTGGGTAAGCAATGGCTGAAGTTATAGAATACTTGGCTATAATATATATTGAAGCTAGTAAGAAGAGAAGTTTTCGAAAGAGATTTTGGGAAATAGATTAGCAGATGAGGCTTATGTATGTATATATAGATGCATGTATGAGAGAAGTGCCGATAATGGTTTTAGTTCCTGTTTTGGAATGGGATGTAAAACCAGGTTTCCCTGATGAAGAAGAGAAAGAGATGACATTAGAGAATGTAGAGTATGTAGATTGGAAGTGGTTAATAGAGAATGGATTGCAAATAGTTATTAAGCCTATTATGAGAGACATAATAGAGAAGGTACATGAGGAGTACTCATTCGGGAACACAAGTATTTGTGGCTTTTTGTGAAGAGAAAATATATTTGTAGAGGTATGTATATGATAGTTATGTAAGTGAGTAAAAAATGTATACATTGTGTGTAAATGCGTATAATCCTGACAGGAGGAGGAGATTTGGCTATTTGGCCATTTTAAAGAATATAAGTTGATTGTACTGTAATATCAGCAGTGGGTACTTTTGAAATATCTGTTGGTGATTGTTGAATAATTGATTGGATGGCTGGAAGCTTTTCTGTGTGTGAGAGCGTGAGAGCACAAATGATTGTGAAATTAATATTAGAAGATATATATATATATATATATGTTTTTTTAAGCTTTCGCGGGTACTTACATGTGTGCTGTTTAGCTTCCTTCGGGTATTATCCCACGTCATTGTAGTTCTGTTAAAGTTGTAGCAACGTTTCAGCAGAATCTCATCTGCCATCCTCAGGCTTCTGTATAGAGTTAGTTCCTGGTTTCAAATTTGAGGCTGGTCCATTCTGATTGGCT
>BLBF01000019.1:5317260-5336852 GCA_015471245.1 Laticauda colubrina | reverse complement strand
TAAAGTTGCAGATACTTTAACATACAAAACTATGATTCATAGTTATTATTTTACCTAAACCAGTTAGGGTAAACTATGTTATCCCCAACAGTAAGGATAGCAGTGGGATGGGCAGGGATACCTGTGGGATGGGTAATAGCTGTGGGATGGGCAGGGATACCTTTGGGATGGGTTAAGATAGCTATGGGATGGGCAGGAATACCTTTGGGATGGGTTGAGATATCTGTGGGATGGGTTAAGATAGCTGTGGGATGGGTTGAGATAGTTGTGGGGACAGATAAACCTCCAGTGCAAGCATAGTGGGACTGTATGGTCCACCATCCCAGGTGCCACACCTGTGGCCCTTCATTATCAATACTAATCTAATCATTGATCCACACATTTCCACATAAACACAACTCTTTATTAAATGCCCTGTTCATTGTCGGGCCACTCAACATACATGGCCCAATCTCATCCGTGTGATAAGACAGGCTGAAGGAAGCATCCATTAATCATCTACCATCCTGTCTTGCCACTCCACTGCTCCAGCTGGGGAGTTGCACCAGTGTTTCAGGAGGTTGCGCTGCTTCTTCCCTTCATGTGAGGCTCTGTTGGGGCCTTGCACATCCTCAGTGTCTATCAGGTTTTGCTCTTGCCTCCATTCCCCAGGCTCCATGTCCCCATTGCCTTGTTGGTGGTCCACGAGCCTGTTCTGCAACACTGGGTAGCGGGTGCGCATGAGATTGTGCAGGGTTCAGCAAGCTTCCACAATGTTCCTCACCATCTCTGGGCGATACGGCATGGTGGTGAGAAGTACCTGGAACCTGTTGGCCAGGATGCCAAAGGCGTTCTCCACCACCCCCCTTGCCCTGGACAAACTGTAGTTGAAGATCCTCTCTTCACGGGTGAGGCGTCTGGAGGTGTAGGGCTTCATGAGGTAGGTTCTGAGGGAGAAGGCGTCATCCCCCACGATGAAGTAGGGCACATCTTGTGTGTCATTGGGCAGGGGGTCTGGATCTGGGAAGCCCATGATGAGGTTGCATTCCAGCCCCTCCTTGAGGTCACTGGCGTTGTATACCTGGGCATCTGAAGCTGACCCGTTGCCTGAAGCATTGATATACATGAACTTGTAGTCAGCATCGACCATGGCGAAGAGGATGATGCTGAAGAACCCCTTGTAGTTGAAATAAGTGGACCCCGACTTGGCTGGCGCTTTGCAGGCCACGTGCTTGCCATCTATGGCTCCAATGTTATGGGGAAAGTTCCATGTCTGATACCACTCTTCTGCAACTTTCTTCCAGCCTTGTTCAGTGGTGGGACACTTGAGGAGCTCCTCCACATATTCTTCGATGATGGCCTGCACCACTTCTCTGACCATTTTGCTGATGGTGTTGTATCCACGCATACTGCATGTTTTTGTATGTGGTTCCAGAGGCCAGGTGGTGCAGAGTCAGTGCCACCTTCAGTCCAGGGTCCAGGCTGGGGCAGAAGTGGGTACTCTGCTTGGTCAACCTGGGTGTCAACTTGCACAACTTCGTCAAACATGGCTGGAGGCATCCTCATGAAGTTCTGGAATGCACGAGGGTCTTTGTTCCTGAGCTCCACCATCAGGTTGTTGTACAGTCCATACTCTGCTCTTCTCCCGATCCATCTTTGGACCCAGATGCTTCTTTTCCGCCTCTTTTTCATCCCGTAGTAGAGTTCACAGAGCCTGTAGATGGCTTCGCACTGTTGCAGAAGGATGGTGGCTACCAAAAGGACTGTGTTACGATCCATGGTGGAGATGACTGGATGCTGTGGAAGAACAAGAGGCAGATGAAGGCTGCAGAGGTCTGCACAGCTGGGCTGCTGGTCTGAAAGTGAGATTCAGGTGAGTTCCTCCCCCTTTTTATCGGCAATATAGGTTTTCCACTATGTGTCCTTTTGCATCCTCTAGGCATCCTCTAGACATCCTTAATATCCGAGATAGGTCCCCTCTGCGAACGTTTTTTCCGTTTTAAATGCTTTGTATGCGAGCTGCATCCACTTTCATCCTTTCTCCATCCGTGCTACTAACGCTGCACGTCCGTTCCCCATCCGTTCTGCTTCCTCCCTGTGTCCGTCTACCACTGGAGCGGATGCGAGTTGCGCTGATGCGCAGTGGATGCCTCGCGGATGTAGCAGACACGTAACGGATGACGACGGATGCAGAACGGATGTTCCCCATATGCCTTGCGGATGCAGAACGGACGCGTTGGATACATTTTCTGCTCAGAAAGTTTTGAGCAGCTCAACATTTTTTGAGCGGAGGAAATTTCAGTCGACGCATGCTGGACGGATAGAGAGGAAGAAAAATGGATGCAGTGAGTACAAAATGGAAGCATAGCATTAACCTACGGATGGCAAGTGTTTTTCTCCATTTTACATCCTCTTTCCATCCGTTGGTGCAGTGTGATATGGGCTTTAATGTCATTGCCCAGAAGATCATTGGTTGCCCTCTCCCCTCTTTGGAAGAGCTTTATAGTTTCCACTGCCTTAAGAAAGTTCAAAACATTCTCAAAGATCCATCTCATTCTGGGCACCCTTTTTAGAACTATTACCATCTGGCAGATGATACAGGATAACAAAAACAAGGACAAATAGGCTGAAAAACAGCTTCTATCCAAGGACAGTAACTCTATTGAATTCTACTGTATAGTGAAATATTAATGCAATATCAGGGGTTTTCAATTCAATGTATAGAATGTGAAGGATGTGTGTTTGTGTTTATTTTCATAGTCATAATGTACACTGAAGATGGTATTTAATTTTGTTGGATGAGGTGCAATGACAATAAAGTAAACTAAAACTAAACTAAAGAGGGGATCTTTCTCTTCAGTTGTAGGTCCCTGGTTTGGTCAGGGTTAATCCCCTGCTCTGGAACGGCAGGAGGTCGGGTACCTGGCACAGCTGTTGTTCCTCTAGCTTGGTTGGTTTTTCAATTAGCCTCAGCTGGATCAGGGGTGATGGCTTGGGCTCCCTTGGTTGCTGGTTCACTTGCTCTCTGTTGGTGACCCTGTTCATCTCAGCCATTGAGGTTTTCCAGGGCTTCCCTTAAGAGCCAGCTGTTGTACCGCTTCAATCGATTATCCACCAGTGGTTCCTCAATCAGTTCTTCCTAATCAGGAAAGGCTTCCAGTTCCACTTTCCACCTGGGTTTATGGCTACCACGGGAAAGAGTTACTCCCCTGGCTCTACTATCCCAGCTGTCCCTTTTCTGTACACCAATATACCATGAGGGCTCCATGGAACTTTCAAAGACAGCTTCACTGTCTTCAATGGGACATAGCCAGTGTTGGGTTAGGTAGTTGTGGTTTCTCCCCAGCATGTGGCTTCTCTTCTCTGGGTTGACCACTATTGCAAATCCTGCTTTATGTAAGGACCAGCCTCTTTCACCCTCCCCTTCAAAAAATAAGTATAGACTCTTGAAAACTTTGTATTTCAAAAGGAATTTTTTTATTTTTTAAAGAGGGGTAAAGCAGGTCAAAATTAAAAGGGAAGTCCAGAGTCCCTCAGGGCATGCAACTAAGATAAAGGGAATTAGAACCCCTCCTCACAATCCAATGTGGATTCCACAATCTGCAGGTGTGAAGATGTTATTATATCAGTGTCTGTGAGAAAGAAGATAAAGAAAGTTTCCCAGGGCCATCTTCTGGTGCTGCAATCCACATGGTCCCTTTTCTCTTGCATCTCCCCAAGAGGTGAGAATTTTCAAGGTATATGGGGCACTAGGAAACAGTTATAAATCGTGTAAAAGGTTATACAACAGACAATGTAAGAAATAGGATATTTAGAATACTTAAGCCCCTGTCACACTGCACCAACGGATGCAAAGAGGATGTAAAACGGACAAAAAAGCTTGCCATCCGTTGGTTAACGCGATGTATCCGTTCTGTACTCACTGCCTCCGTTTTGCTTCCTCTCTATCCGTCCAGCATCCGTTTATGGATGTTTCATCCGCTCAGAAAGTTTTGAGCTGCTCAAAACTTTTGCGCAGAAAATGTATCAAATTCATCCGTTCTGCATCCATTACGCACCCGCTATATCCGCTAGGCATCCATTCCACATCCGAGCAACTCACATCCGCTCGGCCGCAGGGAGGAAGCAGAACAGACGCAGAACGGACGCAGAATGGATACCTAGCGGATGCAGCACGGAAACAAAGCATTTAAAATGGAAAAAACGTTCGCAGAGGGGACCTATCTCGGATATTAAGGATGTCTAGAGGATGCCTAGAGGATGCCTAGAGGATGCAAAGGGACGCCTATACTGCCTATAAAAAGGGGGAGCAACTCACCTGCATCTCACTTTCAGACCAGCAGCCCAGCGGTGCAGACCTCTGCAGCCTTCATTTGACTCTTGCTCTTCCACAGCATCCAGTCATGTCCACCGTGGATTGTAACACAGTCCTTTTGGGAGCCACCCTCCTTCTGCAACAGTGCGAAGCCATCTACAGGCTTTGTGAACTCTACCACAGGAAGAAAAAGAGGTGGCCAAGAAGCATCTGGGTCCGAGATCGGGAGAAGAGCAGAGTATGGACTGTACAACAAATTTATGGTGGAGCTCAGGAATGAAGACACTTGTGCATTCCAGAACTTCATGAGGATGCCTTCAGCCATGTTTGACGAAGTTGTGCAGGTTGACACCCAGGTTGACCAAGCAGAGCACCAACTTCCAGCCCAGCCTGGAACCTGGGTTCAAGGTGGCACTGACTCTGCGCCACCTGGCCTCAGAGACCACCTACAGGAGCATGCAGTACGGCTGGAGGGTGCCACATAACACCATCAGTATTGTGGTAAGAGAAGTGGTGCAGGCCATCACTGAAGAATACCTGGAGGAGCTCCTCCAGTGCCCCTCCACTGAAGAAGGATGGAAGAAAGTTGTAGAGCAGTGGTATCAGAAGTGGAACTTCCCCCAAACCGTTGGAGCCATAGACGGGAAGCATGTGGCCTGCAAAGCATCACCCAAGTCGGGCTCCACTTATTTCAACTCGAAGGGCTTCTTCAGCATCGTCCTCTTTTCCATGGTCGATGCTGACTACAAGTTCATGTACATCGATGCTTCAGGCAACGGGTCATGTTCAGATGCCTAGGTATACAACGCCAGTAAACTCAAGGAGGGGATTGAAGGCAACCTCATCATGGGCTTCCCAGATCCAGACCCCCTGCCCAACGACATGCAAGATGTGCCCTACTTCATCATGGGGGATGACGTCTTCTTTCTCAGAACCTACCTCATGAAGCCCTACACTTCCAGACTCCTCACCCATGAAGAGAGGATCTTCAACTACAGGCTGTCCAGGGCAAGGCGGGTGGTGGAGAATGCCTTTGGCATCCTGGCCAACAGGTTCCAGGTACTTCTCACCACCATGCAGTATCGCCCAGAGATGGTGAGGAACATTGTGGAAGCTTGCTGCATCCTGCACAATCTCATGCGCACCCGCTACCCAGTCTTGCAGAACTGGCTCGTGGACCTCCAACAAGGCAATGGGGACATGGAGCCTGGGGAATGGAGGCAAGGGCGAAACCTGATAGACACTGAGGATGTGCAAGGCCCCAACAGAGCCTCACATGAAGGGAAGAAGCAGCGCAACCTCCTGAAACACGGGTGCAACTCCCCAGCTGGAGCAGTGGAGTGGCAAGACAGGATGGTAGATGATTAATGGATGCTTCCTTGAGCCTGTCTCATCACACTGATGAGATTGTGCCATGTATGTTGAGTGGCCCGACAATGAACAGGGCATTTAATAAAGAGTTGTGTTTGTGTTGACATGTGTGGATCAATGATTACATTGTTCTTGATAATAAAGGGCCATAGGTGTGGCACCTGGGAGGGTGGACCATACAGTCCCACTATGCTTACACTGTAGGTTTATCTATCCCCACAGCTATTACCCATCCCACAGGTATCCCTGCCCATCCCACTGCTATCTTAACCCATCCCACAAGCATGCAAAGCTTAAACCAATTCTAAAAGTTTCCACCAAGACTTTATTAAAAAAAAGAAATGAAGCAAGTGTGTGAATCAAAGATAAACTTTATTGAACAACAAGCTGTAAAAGAAAAATGACCCAAGTCAAGTGTCCAAATAAAGTCCACACCCAGTCTCTGACAGTCTTCATGGTCACTCGGAGGTGTGCCCAGTCTCAGGGGTGAAGGGTCCAGGTGCTGTAGAGGTGGTTGCTGCTTCAGTGCTGGTCTGAAGCACCACTGGGGTGCCTGGCCCCGAGAGGACAACAGGTGACAGTGTGTTGAGAAAGCTCTCGGACAGCTGGCTCAGACCCATGATGCTGAGAGGTCCTTCCTCCATGCCATGGGGTGTCAGCCCCAGTACTGATAACAGATGTACTGAGGCCGGGCTTGGCTGTGGGGTGGAGGAAGGAGTAGTGTAGTGGGGCTGTCTGGTCTGCAGCTGGGTGAGGACTGACGTGGGTGGCATCACTGTCATCGGTGGCATCACTGTCATCGGTGGCATCATTGGCGTGGGTGGCATCGGTGGCATCAATGGAACCGGTGGCAATGGTGTCGCCCGATGACTCTGTGCCTGGACTGGAAAGGGCTGCTGCCTGTGCTGCTGGACCTCCTGGTAGCCATAGCCCTGGTAGGTGAGGGGCTGTGGGAAGCCTTGGAATGGGAGGGACATTACCTGGGGTGGAGGAGCAGACCTGGACTGGGTGGGAGCAGGTTCCTCTGGATCTGGAGGATTGTGAAACAGCTCGGTGATCCGGTCCTTCACCACCTGGTACTGGGGTTCCTCCATGTTCCTGAGGGTCTGCTTGACATACGTGAGGAAGGGCTTGCAGTTGGAGGATGAGGAATCAGTGTTTACCAGCTGATAGAGGAGATGTATGCTGGTGCGGATGGTGTCCCTGATCTCCAGCAGGACAGTGTGGCTCTGCCCCTCCTATTTGGCTCTCTGCCTTTCTGTGGAGGTGGAGCTGGGAGTGGATGTGGGCAGGACTGTGGTGGATGCGCCTTCTCCTTTCTCCCACCGCACCAGGGAGTCCTCCACGTGCTCCACCATGGTTACAACACCTGTCCGCGGGTTCTCCGCCATGGCACGCTCCAGAGAAACCTGCCTGGAGACAGGGACTTACTCTCTGCCGGAAGAGGACTGTCTCTCAGCAGGCTGCCGGAGAGGGAGGGTTGTGAGAGGGGCTGCTGGTGCTCCTTGGTGGTGGATCTCACCCTCCAGGAAGTTGCACCTGGCCATGATGTAGGTCTCTCTGTCTGTCAGCTTTACTGTGGCCTGGCCAAATTTCTTCAGGTGCAGCTTCCCGTACCAGGTGTGCATGTGCTTCCACCAGCTGAGGAGCACCTCCGAAGTGTAACCCATACTCTCCACCCTCTCTCTCCAAGCAGCCTGCTTCCTTTTGGTGTTTCTGTACAGCTGGTGTCCCTTCCACCACAAATAGTCATTTTCTCTCAGCCACTCCAGCACCTCATCCTCATGTTCCTCCTCAATATAGTATTGCCTCCTCTCCCATTGTCGTATACGCCTCTATACGTCGTATACGTGGCAGGACCAGATGGGCCCTCATCAGAGGGGCTCCCAGGTAGTAGGGGCTGCTCCTCCACACCACCAGCAGCAGCAGCAGGATCATCATCATCATCATCATCATCATCAACACCAGCAGGATCATAATCATCATCATCATCATCATCATCAGCAGCAGCAGCAGCAGCAAAAGCAGGATCATCATCATCATCATCAGCAGCAGCAGCAGCAGCAGCAGGAGCAGCAGCAGCAGCAGCAGGAGCAGCAGCAGCACCAGGAGCACGAGCAGGACCAGGAGCACGAGCAGGATGAGCAGGATGAGCAAGACCAGGAGCACGAGCAGTACGAGCAGTACGAGCAAGTCCAGGATCACGAGCAGGACGAGCAGGATCATCAGGACCAGGAGCAGCTTCAACAAAGTAAGCACCAGCAGAAACACCACCGCCAGGAGCAGCTTCAGCAGAGTAAGCACCAGCAGAAGCACCACCGCCAGGAGCAGCTTCAGCAGAACCTCCAGCACCAGAAGAGTGAGCCCGAGCAGCAGAAGCCCCAGCAGAAGCAGAGTCAGGGACAGGGGGCGGGAGGGTGGCCCTGTCCCTCTTGCCAGAGATGGCGGCAGGTTGCTGAGGCTTTCGCTTCTTCCCCATGGTTGTGGGGTTGCTGGCTGGCAGGGAGGCTGGCAGGCACCAAGGCTGGCACCAAGGCTGGCAGGAAGCCTGGCAGAAAGGCAGGCATGCAGGCACGCACCAAGCCTGGCAGGAAGCCTGGCAGAAAGGCAGGCATGCAGGCACGCACCAAGCCGGGCAGGAAGCCTGGCACCAAGACTGGCAGGAAGGCTGGCAAGAAGCTTGGCAGGAAGGCAGGCAGGCAGGCAGGCACCAAGGCTGGCAGGCAGACTGGCTGGCAGGGAGGCTGGAAGGCAGGCTGGCAGCAAGGCTGGCAGGCAGGCAGAGAGCAAGGCTGGCAGGGAGGCTGGCCAGGAGTCTTGGAGGCAGGCTGGCAGGAAGGCTGGCAGCAAGGCTTGCAGGCAGGCATGCAGGCAGGGCAGGCAAGGACTTGATGTATCCAGCAGCAGGTCTTTCCTACGAATGCTGGCCACATTCGAGCTGCTTCCCTTTATATCTGCGTGGCTTACGCAATGCATCCCCCCCGCATGCGCAATTAATGCTCGGCATCCGTTCGGCTTCCGCTGTGCATCCGCCAGGCTTCCGCTCTGCATCCGCTTCATCCGCTGTGCATCTGCTGTGCATCCGCTGTATCTATTCTGCATCTGCTTTGCTGAGGTCCCCCGAAAGCCTTGCGGATGTGCCATCCGCTCCCATCCACTCCCATCCGCTGGGCTTCCATTACGCATCCACTTTCCATCTGCTCTGCGTCCTCCCCGCATCCTTTCCTTTCCGTGTTATCCGCTCCGGTTATGCAAATTTTTGCCCCTTTTGAGAGCGGATAACAATGGATGGAACATTTTGCTCGTCCGTTGTGTCCTTTTTACATACGTTTTGCATCCATTGGGCAGTGTGACAGGGCCTTTAGATAGGAAAAGAATTAAATGTATCAAATTGAAACCTCCCTTTCTTCCATCAAAGAGGGGCAGATACAAAGATCTTACAGTCCTGAAAGACTCACTGCACTAAATAAATGAGTCTTCTCTGGACACATCTCTTTGGCAACATAAAGAAGGCATTCTTTAACAAATTGTCCCTCTACAAATAGTCTGCCAGTGCATGCTATTAGCTTGGCAACTTGGAAACTTGCTCACAGTGTGAAATATTCTGCTTCACAAAATAATTTTGCTGATTTGTCAATCCATTTTTTAGTTTTAACATTTTATCTTTTCTCACTTGTTTAACCAAACAATCATATCTGTCTTTATGTCAAGTCTCGTAGTGTCGATACAAATTGTATTCCTTGAACACAGCTACTAAATCCTGGCATATGACGAACAGCTCTTTCCTTGTACTGCATGAAAAAATAATCATAAGTCCACTGTTCTTTGAAGATCCTGCAGTTTTTCTTTTCTTTGACATAATTGTTTCTTATGGATTAAAAATTGCTATAAGTAAGATAACAATAAATACAGCACTACAAAAAATAGGGATCACTATAGCATGGAAGTAAAGACAGGCTGAGAGGAGCTGTCAGTGAACACCCCTCCCATCCCTTCTCCTGTCTAAGGTCCCACATGGTTTCTCTACCATTTGTTCCAGGAAAAGATTTGAGGTTTTTTTTGCAAGCAAAGAGTTAAAAATTAAAGTTGAGATAAGAGATAAGTTAAGAATGAGATAGTTTAATTTGTCTTGCTCCTGGAAGTGTTTTATTTACTTTTGTTTACATGTTGCTCTTTGGATTGACTTTTCTTTTTACAAAATTTTTACCAGGGCAGCTTTGGAAAACACCCCGGAAGGGCTCCAATGACCTGGTCTCCTGTGCACTCCCCTTGCTCCCTTCTTAGGCCAGGCAGTTTTGAGAAACACCTATGAAGGGCTCCAATTCTGCTATCTCCTGCACAGTCCCTTTCTTCCCTGTATACATCATTCCACCCACAGCTGGTATCACCCCCTCCACCAGCTGTCCCTCCATCACCCATCTGCCAGCCTGCCAGCCCATGCCCTTTGTCCTTACCTTTCCAAGCAGTGGTGAACAGCAATGTGTCGGTAGCAATGAGCAGAGGTATGTGGGCAGCAGGAAGCAGAATTATTAAGTGTGGCTGGATTCTGCAAGGCATATATATAAGGCCAATGGTTAGAGGAGGGGCAATGAAGATGGTAGGAAAAACCAGCCAAGCAAGCTGGGAGGTGAGGGAAGGGCTGAATCTCAACACTGCATGAACTGGATACATTGTATCTGTGGGCCATATGTGGCCCATGGGCCATAGTTTAAGGACCCCTGGTTTACAGAATGTTCTTTTATTTACTTTACAATGCATAAATTCTATGGAAGCTAGAATCTTTGATTTTACTGTTTTTTTTAATACATGACAGTAATATCTTTATTTTATAGCTTTTTTTTCCTGAATTAATAAGAAACTAAATCAACATGTAAAGCAGAGAGAGAAATAAAAATCCTAACAATATAAATGTATATTAAATGTATCAATTAAAATGTATCCATTTAGGTAGACCAATGCAATCTATATGCATGTTTTAGCTTGCATCGATCGCTCCTCCAAATATACTATATTAATACTTGAAGTACTTCAGAGAAGCTTAAATGAACACAGTCCTATCCTGTCATCACTGTGCAAAGTTTATACCATCCTATCTTCTCTATCCTTTGGTTTCTTCAAGATAATCCTTTAAGGTTTCAGGACACTTTTGATCAAAATCTTTTTTTCTGGGATTTAGTAAAAATTTATAAGAAATATATTTATAAGAGATTTATAAGAAATATATTTTGACTTTAGGAGTAATAAGAAAAAAAGAAAGTACCGTATATACTCGCATATAAGCCGACTTTAGAACGTGCTTTTTTTTTTTTCAAATTTGGGGGTCGGCTTATATGTGCATAAATCTGATTTCTGACACAAATGACATGATGATATGACACCACTTCTCAGATCACGCAATATTGATATTACCATACAGCGATATATACATACAGCACATTTCTTTTTACTCTGGGTGCCTCCATTTTGCTTTTTCTCCCACCGGATATAACACGCTCTGATTGGTTAGTTATTCACATGACCGCTGTAGTGTTTGTGATCATCACATGCAACTTTGTATCCAGTTTCTCTGCATTTAGTAAAGCATTCCGCAGTAAAATTCATTAAAATATAGCCATGTCTGATGTTAAAAGAAAAAGAATGTCTTATGCTGCTTCTTTTAAACTAAAAGTAGTGAAGGCTGCAGAGGAAACAAGCAACCTTGAAGCAGCAAGAACCTTTGGAGTGGATGAGAGCAATATTAGAAGATGGAGAAAGGATAGTACATTGGATTGCACCCCCAGTTCAAAACATACAAAAAGAGGGCCCAAAGCTGGGCAATTCCCTGAAATGGAAAAGCACATTCTTGAGTGGTTTGAGGCTCAAAGGCAGAATGGCGACAGTGTGTCTAGATTGGCTGTGTGCTTACAAGCATTGCAGATGGCCAAATCTGGAAAATACCAAGGTACCTCAACCTTCACTGCTTCCCCGGGCTGGTGTACAAGGTTTTTGAAGAGAAATGGGATATCACTAAGACAAAGAACAAAAATAGCCCAAAAGCTACCATCAGAATTTGAGGAAAAGGTGATGAACTTCCAACGTTTCGTGATAAATAAATGAAAGACTGGTGATTTTCCTCTCAGCAGGATTGGCAATATGGACGAGACCCCTATGTGCTTTGACATGCCAAGCACTAAAACATTGAACCAAAAGGGTGAAAAAACAGTTCTTATGAAGACAACAGGGCATCAAAAAACCCATTTTACAGTGGTGCTGAGTTGCATTGCAGATGGGGTGAAGCTACCCCCAATGGTAATCTTCAAATGAAAAACCCCTCCAAAAGACAAATTTCCCAGTGGTGTGCTCATCCATCAGCATCCCAAAGGATGGATGGATGAAGAAGGCATAATCAAATGGATAAATCAAGTGTGGGTGCGCAGAAATGGAGGTCTTCTCAAGAAACACTCCATGCTAGTCTGGGACCAATTCAGAGCTCACCTAACCGAAAAGGTAAAAAGGAGTCTAAAGGAGTCAAACACCATTCAGGCAGTCATACCAGGAGGGTTGACTGGAATGCTACAACCCCTAGATGTCAGCCTGAACAGACCCTTCAAGACACACATGCGAAACCCGTGGACACGGTGGATGGCAGATGGCAAGGCTGAACTAACAGCCAAAGGAAACTTCAAACGCCCTCTTTTGCCTACAGTTGTGTCTTGGGTGAAGACTGCATGGGATATGATTTTACAAGAAATGGTACAGAAATCCTTTTTAAAATGTTGCATCAGCAACAAATTAGATGGCACTGAAGATGATGTTGTATGGAAGGAGGATAGCAATGAAACTGAAAATGAAGACAGTGATGAAGTGGCAGAAAATGAAAATGAAGATCAAGATGAAGAAATGTGGGGTGAAGATAATGTCAAATATACATTGGAGGACTGAAAACATCTCTTTGGGGAATCTGAGGACGAGGGTGATGGTGAGGATGAATTTGAAGGATTCTGAGACACAGTTTAATTTGTGAAAATAAATAAAAGTAAAACACAACAATAATGGCTTTTATTCTCATTTATGCTCTTCTGCAAGCTTTTGCTATGATAAGTGCATATATTACCATTAAAAACATCAGATTCTTTACATACCGGGTAATTAACTTAATATTGTTTCCTACACAAATGCTTTGATAATGAACCTTCATCAGTGCATTGTATATTGATACTCTTTTGTTATTAGCTCAAACAACACACCATGGTATTTGGGGGTCGGCTTATATGCGAGTTTTTGCAAAATTCCTCATTTTGGGGCAGTTTTTTAAGGGTCGGCTTATATGCGAGATCAGCTTATATGCGAGTATATAGGATTATAGGATTTTTGGCTGTTTATAGGAGTACTGCACACTAAAGCACCAAAAATAAAAAATATCTTCTCAGCTATTTCATTCATTTTAATTTTTTTCTAGCAATAGCAACAAGAATAAACAGCTGTCAGTCAAACAGCAGTTGATTTCTGGAAGATCCTTTGGAATCCTTACCTCTGCAGGTAACTTAGAAAGCAGATGCTGAGATCAATTAAAAACTATATTCAGTGCTTAGGAGATAACTTTCTGCTGATTTCTCAAAGGCCCTGTTATTTTCAGAATAAATAATGTCTTTACTAAAATACATTGTTCAAAAATTTTAGTGTTCATAATACAATATGTCTTGAGCTTCAAATAGTTGTCTGAACATTTTCTGAGCTATTTGGCTTAGAATTTTAATTGTACAGTATTTAGTCCATATTAAACTGTTCTGATCCCTTATTATAGTTACTTAGCATCGATTTATCTCATCAATTATAACTCACAGTTGTTCTACATGCCTTGCCATATTTCCTGAAGGCAACTACTTCATTGTTTTCCTGGGTGGCCTTGAAGTGCAGTACTGCAAGGGTTGGGGAACTAAGCGTCATGAAGCCCCCTTTGCACTTTCCCCCCACCTTCCTTTCCATTCATTTTTTCTATTGTTTGTCTCAAAATAACAGAATATGTCTGGAATACTCTACCTGACTCTGTGGTTTTTTTTCCCCAAACCCCCAAAACTTTAACCTTAGACTGTCTACTATTGACCACATCCCCTTCCTAAGAGATCTGTAGGGGGCGTGCATAAGTGCACCAACGTGCCTACCGTCCCTGTCCTATTGTTTCTTTTTATTTTTCTTATATGTATCCATTTCATGTATTCATAACGATGTTTATACTTATACCTATTATCTTGTAAGCGATTGACAAATTAAAAAAAAAGAATAACAAAGAAAAAAATATTATTTATTTTTATTGCTCTTCTGAAAATAGCATTTTAAAGTCTTTTCCCATTTAAAAATATGCAAAATAAGCTGCAAAAACTCTCCATGATAAAAAATAATTGGAGAGCCAAACAAAATTTTTGAGGCTTTCTAAGAAAACAGAATTTTGGAGGCTCTTTGAAATAATGTCCACATCTTGTGAGTGTGTCTGGAATTGCAGCTCTGGTCCAGAACTACAACTAGAGCAGACTGCACATTACTCAGTGTCCTATGCACAAGGAATCTTATTTACAGTGTCTGAATTCTTATTGGGTGAAATAATATTAATCCTATTCCATGAAGTTAAAAAGGCATGGGTAGTTTTTAGTACAAATAAACTATTTCTTAGTTTATTATTCTTATAATTTACCCAAATAACTGAAATGTACAGTGTAGATTACAGATTAAAAACTTTATAAAATATTAAAATAATTTTGACTATTCAGAAGAACATTAATAAGTAGGGCGTAAATAATGGAAAACATAAAATTCAGTATTGTGGCCACAGGAAATAACTGACTACAAATATTAAAGATATTTGATCCAAGAAATTGGAATAATTCCAATTGTACAGTTTCTATACAATTAGTCTTCTCAGATGTTAAGTTCAATTGAGACCACTTGCATTTAATTCCAAGAAAATGGAAACAGGCTGCAGCCCAAATGAGTTCAGTTTTGTTTTCAGTGAAATAACATTAATTTTGTTAAATCTGAATATTTGTTAACTCCTTCATTTTCATTTCAGGTTTTACCATTGCCTATAACCATAAGGTCTAATCACAATTTCCATGGTTATCAAGAATTTTCACAACATAAGCAAGAATATCTACTTATGACTCAAGATCATCAACCCCAAATACAGGGCTGTTCTTGAAATATCAATTATAGAGAACACTGTTTTGTTACTGCCCAACCCCAGTGAAGAAAATAATTTCAAAGGAGATAAAATATTTTATTCCATAAATGAAGATATTTATGAGACTTATAGTGGACAGTCCAAAAATATTGTCAGGAAAATCATCTTATATGCTGGATTAGAATGAAATTCAAGATAGAAGAGGACAAGAGAAAGAAGATGATTGTTAGATCATCTTAGTTAGTATTGCAAGACAGTAGTTCAGCTCCAGAAAAGAATAACATAGGTTCTTTTTTCTACAGAGGAAATTTCCATTTCACCTTTAATTAGACTTAGTGGTGACCAATATTGTCAGGGTAGAAAACAATGTGAAAAACCTTTGAGATGAAGAGGAGAAGGAGGTAAGGTATGTATGTAGAAGATATATTTTAGAAGATACAACAGGATGTGTAAAAGGAAAATTGTATAAAATGAAGCCTTACAAAAAAAGACTTTCCCATTTCAGTTTCAAATGTTACAAGTGAACATCAAGGCTACTTTTCAAGGATGCATTAAAGCTGCCTCTAAAGATGGGTGTGTGTGCATGGCTGCAGCTCCACAAATTGAAGTTATTTCAAATAATTGTACTTTTGGGGCTCCAATCTTTTCCTTTCTCATAATAAAAATAGAGAATTTAATTCTTTGAATTTATTCCAATCAAGTTCAGACTTGGATGAAGTTTGGCATGTTCCTGGCTCTGAAAAAAATGCAAATTCTTTTAAACCTGTTACAATCCAGATGCCTTCAAAACTGAAATCAAATTATATCACCAAGTGAAACTGCTATCAAAGATCTATCTGTGGATTTATCATCCAAGAAATCCCAATTTCCTAAGAATGAGTCCATGATTTTATCAGCAAACAAGCAAACAAGAGAAACTTCTGCTGAAACCCATGGCAAATGAAGAAATGGAGACCATTTCACTGTCTCCCTTCTTTTCATGGGCATGGTTACCTAGTGAAGTCTGCTTCTTTAGATACAGAACTTTATAGAGTCTGCAGAACCTTTGAATTCTTGGTGTACCCAGTCAATGGCTCACTGTTATTCCTTGAACTCTGTTCATTGTTGCTTTATGAGATCTTTCCCTTTAGCTCCACCATGCAAATTCCCTACAATGTGCTGGTCTTTTCACAATACTATAGAGCTACAACTTTGAAAACTCTCAGATTATTGTATGAGAAATATTTCTTCTGTGAGTATTGCTGAAGGAAATAATTGGTCAGTATTTTGTTCCTCTAATAAGAAAAACTGTATTCTGCTAGTAATCCAGTTAAATATCTGAAATCACAGTGAACTCCAAATTATTTAAGAACCACAACAAGAATGGTAGAAATGAAATGGTAGCTATTTGA
Organism: Laticauda colubrina; assembly: GCA_015471245.1. Lineage (NCBI taxonomy): Eukaryota > Metazoa > Chordata > Lepidosauria > Squamata > Elapidae > Laticauda > Laticauda colubrina. The sequence continues at coordinate 5,320,642 of BLBF01000019.1, read as the reverse complement.
GAAATGGTTGGGAAAAATGTTCTTTATGTTTATGTAAGAAATAATATCAAGAACTGTTAGCTGTCTCTAGTTATCTGATTATTTCTATGCAATCAGAACTACATTTTATGACTGGAGAAAAAAAAAATCCTTGGCTGAAAATGATAATGGAAAAATGTCAGATAAATATTAGGAGAAACACTGAGAACTGATCAACACTGGAATAGAATGCTAGAGGAGTGTTGGATTTCTTAGACAACTGGTATTAAAGCAGAGGCTAGACAACCATCAGTGAGATATATTGCAGAACCTGCACCTACCAGAGCATTGAATTGAAAGTTTCTTCGTCCAATTTTGCAATTCTGTCGTATGGGAACATGCCTCCACTAAGTCCAGTGCTGTCTACCAAGTTCAGTGCTAGTCTCTTCTCTAAATGGCACAACCGTATAGGGTATCAGGTAGAGGAGAATGAAGATCTTTACCATTTTATAAATTCAGCATAGAATATTAAAATCTACAACAGCTACATGAATATTGTCACTGATTTTTTATTTTGGAAATTCTGCTTTTTTCAGAATTACAAATTATGTAAGCTATACATATACAATTCATTGACATGCATGAGATTCTGATTAAAGCTTGGTTAATCACACAAAGGCTGGGTTGTAAGGCAGTGAGTGTGATCCTACCTCTTTATGTATTCAATGAGTATAGAATAATATTTTTTTCTGAAAAAAGGAGGCAAATTTGGATACAGTGTTTATAGTCCCTACCTAAGCATAGCTCATGGAGAATCTAAAATTTAAGTCAACGCTAATATTTGAAAACCATACAGTAATTCAGGAAGTCTAATATTCACATTGTTGCTATCTAAGGGAGAGAGATAACTATTATTTTTGGGATATAATTTTGGAGGATTAACAGAATGTACACAAGATGGCACTGTAGAAAGAGAACCATATTGGTTTAGAGTGGTAAAAAGGAATCTGGTAGCATATTTTCCAACTAATACATCTTATTAATAGGAATTAAGCATTTGTCACAATGCTGCCAGGCTTCTGATTTTTCCACGAGATGGCAGTGTTTCCTAAATCACTCATAACTAAGTTGTATTTTTTAAGTATATGGTTCCAATGTATTTTTTCATCTTTTAAATTTGTAGAAAGCAGAAATATTTTCCCCAATTTTTTCTCTTCCACCAGTTTTACTAACTTAAAAGGCAGTGTTTATTTGACATTTTATTGCATCATTCAATTATTTGAATGAATAAAACAATTCAAATGAAATATTTTTCTTCCAAATGTGATGATTTTTTTAAAAAAATATCTAAAAATGGGATGTTCTATATCTGTGTCTCTTGTTTACAAATAGGAATATATGACTTCAAAGTATAGGATATAATATCCTAATATCCAGAACATAAGAAGGAAATAATAATAATCCTTGCAGCAATCCTACTGAGATTGTGTGAGAAAAAAAGGACAAGACAAAAAAAGGACATGAAAGCAGTATTTCTGTATTTGAGAAGCCTCCACAATGAGGAGAGAGATCAATTTATTTTCCAAAGCACCAGAAAGCTGAACAAGAACAATGAATGGAAACTAATTAAGAAAAGAAGCAACCTGGAATTGAGGAGAAATTCACTACTAACATGGGCAACATCCTGCCCACATACATCTTTCTTTGTGAGCTCAATCTACCTCATATTAACTGGACCCTAAACAAATGTAAAACTGAACCCATACATGCAACCTTCTACAATGCTGTAACAAATCTGAGACAGCTAGTAACCAACAATACTAGACTTAATAACTGCCTTGATCTCATCTTCTGCAATAGTTTGAATTCAATTTATGGAATACAAATTAAAAAACTCTTTTCCAACAGTGACCACAACATGATTGACTTTTGTCTCAATATACATCTACACCAAAATCATCATAACAACGAGATCCCCAATTATAATTTCAAAAAAGGAAACTATGATCTTATAGACAATGATCTCTCATCTCTTGATTGGAAACTTCTATTCACTGGATGCAGTACTGTTGAAGACCATTACAACTTATTTTTAATTGAAGTCAAAAGAGTCATCAAACTATAAGTACCAAAAACAACTCCCAAAACCAGAAAGAAACAAATTACCCACAACAGTAAGGAAGCTTCAATCCAAAAAGAAATCACTTTGGCGGAAAAACAAATCTGGTCACATTGCCAACTTCAAAAGCCCATACAAAAATTTATGCCACCAGATAAAAACTGAATGCACCAATTATCACATTAAACAAGAGAAAAGCCCTCTATGCACCAATTCCACCTGCACTTTCTACAATTTTGTAAACAACAAACTAAAAGACTCAAGGTCCATCCCACCCCTGAAAGGACCTAATGGTAAAGACTGCAACGATGACACCATTAAAGCCAACCTCTTTAACACATTCTTTGGCTCAGTATTTGTAAACAGCAATGGATCATGCCCAGTATTTCCTAGTCAAACCACAGATGACTACAATGATCTAATACATATTGATTTCACAGAAGACAATGTTGAAAAAGCACTATGCAATCTAAAACCACCTCTATCTATTGGACCAGGATGGAATATGTGCCTACTTCTTAAAAGAAGCTATCCACTGCCATAGCCGAACCTCTTAGCTTAATCTTTGAAAAATCCTTTAGGACCAGCTCCTTGCCAAACCTATGGTCACTAGCCATGGTCATCCCCATCTTCAAAAAAAAGGGAGACCCCAGCCTAGTTGAAAATTACAGACCAATCTCTTTATGCTGTGACACCTGATTGTAAAGTCATGTAATCAATTATTAACTAATCCATTATCCTCCACTTAGAGAAAAATAACCTCTCAAATAAAAAATCTGGATTCAGAAATAAACTATCTTTTAATTTGCAACTCTTACACTGCAAAAATATATGAACTACACAACTCTATCAGGGCAAAGCAATAGACGCAATTTACATAGACTTTGATTCAGTGGTACCCAACAAAGTACTCCTAAAACTAAAATCTTATGGTATCTCTGGACACCTACATAACTGGATAGAAGTATTCCTGTCAAACAGACAACAAATGGTCAAAATTGGGAGTGTCCTATCAAATCCTGCACCTGTCAACATGAGTGTCCTCCAAGGCAGTGTTCTAGGACCAGCTCTCTTCATATTTCTGTGATCATATTAAGATCATCTTCACTGATGATGTAAAGCTATTCAACACCACCTACAATACTGCTACCTTTGGAGAAGGCGGAGCTACGTCTCGGTGTTACAGCTGCGATCTCGGGGCTCTGAGATCTCAGCTGATATTTTTGCCTCTGGTCGGTTCTAACGGACCTAAACCGTCCCGTAGAGACGGGGATTGTGAAGGGCATAGTCCCAGGATCCCAGAGA
>BLBF01000019.1:5278655-5312260 GCA_015471245.1 Laticauda colubrina | reverse complement strand
ATTGTTATCTCGCAAAGCATGAATGATTAAAAGTATAGTCAGAAAAAAATTTTTTTTTTATTTTTTTCTTTAGTAATATTAGAATATGGATTGACAATATGAGTGGTTATGCAATATAATTGTAATTGACATTATAAAATGAATGCACAAAACTGATGAACCAACCGATACACCGGAAGTATATATGAGAGTAGATGTTTTTAATGTTTTGTATGTTTGTTTGTTTGTAGAAAATTAATAAAAACTTTAAAAAAAAAAAAAATACTGCTACCTTTCAAAAAGACCTCGACTATGTATCAGAATGGTCAAACAAATGGCAACTTCAAATCTCAACAAATAAATGCTCTGTCTTACATACTGGCGAAAAAATAATAATCAGAAAATAAAATACAGGCTGAATAGTCAAGACCTGGTTGATGATCCAAACTCTGTCAATGAGTACCTTGGAGTACTCATCTCTAATGATCTAAGTGCTAGAGCCCACTGTAATTACATGGCCAAAAATGCGTTAAGACTTGTTAACATCATCTTATATAGCTTTTTCTCTGGTAATATTGCACTACTAATTAGAGCATGCAAACATTTGCTAGACCAATACTCCAATACGGCTCATCAGTCTGGAACCCACATTACGTATCTGATATTAACACAGTTGAGAAAGTCCAGAAATATTTCACAAGAAGAGTTCTCCACTCCTCTGCTTGTTTCAGAATACCTTATGCCACCAGACTTGAAATTCTAGACCTAGAAAATCTAGAATACACCTGTTATCTTATAATTGCTTCATAAATAACATAAATAAATAATAAATAAACTTCCTCATAGTAAGGACAATTAACTAGTGGAACAGCTTGCTTTCAGAAGTTGTGAGTGCTTCATCCCTGGAGGTTTTTAAGAAAAAACTGGACAGTCACCTGTCTGAAATGATGTAGAGTCATTTTGAGGTGGACTAGAAGGTCCCTTCCAGCTCTATTCTGATTGATTTAATTTAATTTGATTGATTATTTGGGTTTCAATAAATGGGTACAGAATGCTTGTTTGTGTAGCTGTGTTGTATTAGTTTCAGTAGATATCTACCAAGACACCAGGCTAGCTGAGTCTTCAAGTTTATTTTGCTAAAGGCTATGGAATTTGGAATTTGGAATATGGTAACTGCTCAAGATAAGCCTGTCTGCCACAACACTTCTACTGTAAATATTGTTTCTACTTGTATTAGTGCACAGTCCATGAAACTGAAGTTATGAAAAACTCATGCCAGAAGTTTTAATAAAAGCTGGATGAAATTGAGCAGCACCTGGCAGAACTAGCTTTATTTCTGAATATTATGTTAAAAGAGGGATGGTAATGATATCACATGTATATGTAGTTGTCATTTTATTGCACAGTGCACATTTGTTGTGCTTATGTGTCTGCTGTCTGCATAGTAGGGGACAGTAAGAGGTATTTTTTAAAAAATGTATAAATGTTCAAAAACAGAGTTATCTTTAAACAAAAATCATTATGGCATAATAACAAGTGAGATAAATTTTACCCTCTTTCCCTCTTGGATCTTCCACTACCATGTCTCTCCAACCATTTGACTGGGGGAGGAGGGGATTCAGTATTCAGTAAGACAAGAATTGTTTGTTAGTTTTTCATTTACAAAATCTGAGCAATTAATGTTAGCTAGGCATAGTCATCTCTAACAGTTAAATGTTGCAAATGATTCTTATGGCTAAGTGGCATCATCCCAAATGCAATAAATTAATTAGATTAAGCCATCATTTTAAGATGTTGTATTATTTACCTTCATGTTATGATTAGATTAAGCAACCAGCTTTGCTGAGAATTGTGCTGCTACTTTCTCTCTTGCCTCTGTGACATGTTCCATAGAGATGAATGGCAATGAATGCAACCATGCGACAAGCTCTTCATCAAGAAATGGCTAAATTAGAATGCCAGTTGTAGGGCTGGGCTTGCCAGGCCATAGAGGGAATTCTGATGGTATGTTATATAAACAGATTGCCTTTGATTCTAGATACCATGTTTTGCCTGGGACTATCTTTGAAATTTTTTCTTTAATCTCTTTATTTGGAGTACATTTGGGGTGACTGAATGGAGCTTATATTATGTTCAATAATGCTGAATCCAGCATTAACTGGCTGGATTCCCTTCCTGATGCCTACACAGAGTTCGAAGCAGATATTTCCTCTTTGAACCTTGACAGAATTGCTCCCAGAGACGGAGGTGAGCATCTTCACATCTAGGCCACTGCTGCTTATGGGATGACTTTTGAATAACTGTGGGAATACACTAAGCCTCACTGTCAGAAGTATGCTGAGGCACTCCACAGTAGTGTATTTCTTCAGTGTCTTGTGAAAGACTCACAGAACTCACTGATGTGTACTAATTTGAATAATTTTGCTGACCAATCCTTCAACTTATTTGTCCAAACTAAAGAAGCTGAAGGAAAAGCAGTGTATCTCTGAAGCACATTTCCTTCTTTCTTAGTGTATATGGATTCTATATGGGAAGAATTGAGAGTAAGATTTTTTTTTGTTTCAGACAGTAGCAGAGGTTTAAGCCCCTGTCACACAGCACCAAGGGATGGAAAGAGGATGTAAAACGGAGAGAAACACTTGCCATCCGTTGGTTAACGTGATGCATCCGTTCTGTACTCACTGCGTCCGTTTTTCATACTCTCTATCCGTCCAGCATATGTCTACTGACATTTCATCTGCTCAAAAAGTTTTGAGCTGCACAAAACTTTTTGAGCAGAAAATGTATCCAACACGCCCATTCTGCATCCACAACGCATACGGGGAACATCCGTTCTATGATCCGTTGTCATCCGTTACACATCCGCTATATCCACTAGGCATCCGCTGCGCATCCGTGCAACTCGCATCCGCTCCAGTGGAAAATGGATACAGGGAGGAAGCGAAGCCAGCTGTCTGAGAGCTTCCTCCACACACCATCCCCTGTTGTCCTCTCGGGGCTAGGCACCCCAATGGCACCTCAGACCAGCACTCCAGCAGCAGCCACCTCCACAGCACCTGGACCCTTCACCCCTGAGACTATGGGCACACCTCAGAGTGACTGAGAAGAGTGCCAGAGACTGGGTTGCTATCTGTTGACTTTATCTTGGCTTGGGACACTTTTCTTGGGTCATTTTGCTTTTACAGTTTGTTATTAATAAAGATTATCTTTGCTTCACACACTTGGTTCAGTTCTTTTAGTCAATAAAGCCTTGGTGGAAATTTTTAGAAATGGTTTAAACCTTTGCATGCTTGTGGGATGGGTAAGGATAGCAGTGGGATGGCCAGGGATACCTGTGGGATGGGTAATAGCTGTGGGATGGGTTAGGTACCTGTGGGATGTGTAATAGCTGTGGGGTAGGTTAGGATAGCAGTGGGATGGGCAGGGATACCTGTGGAATGGGTAATAGCTGTGGGATAGATAAACCTCCAGTGCAAGCACAGTGGGACTGTATGGTCCACCCTCCCAGGTGCCACACCTATGGCCCTTCATTATCAATAACAATGTAATCATTGATCCACACATTTCAACATAAACTCAACTCTTTATTAAATGCCCTGTTCATTGTAGGGCCACTCAACATACATGGCCCAATCTCATCAGTGTGATGACACAGGCTCAAGGAAGCATCCATTAAGCATCTACCATCCTGTCTTGCCACTCCACTGCTCCAGATGGGGAGTTGCACCAGTGTTTCAGGAGGTTGCGCTGCTTCTTCCCTTCACGTGAAGCTCTGTTGGGGCCTTGCACATCCTCAGTGTCTATCAGGTTTAGTCCTTGCCTCCATTCCCCAGCCTCCATGTCCCCATTGTTGGTGGTCCACGAGCCTGTTCTGCAACACTGGGTAGCGGGTGCGTATGAGATTGTGCAGGATGCAGCAAGCTTCCACGATGTTCCTCACGGTCTCTGGGCGATGCTGCATGGTGGTGAGAAGTACCTGGAACCTGTTGGCCAGGATGCCAAAGGCATTCTCCACCACCCGCCTTGCCCTGGACATCCTGTAGTTGAAGATCCTCTCTTCACGGGTGAGGAGTCTGGAAGTGTAGGGCTTCATGAGGTAAGTTGTGAGGGAGAAGGTGTCATCCCCCATGATGAATTAGGGCACATCTTGTGTGTTGTTGGGCAGGGGGTCTGGATCTGGGAAGCCCATTATGAGGTTGCGTTCCAGCCCCTCCTTGAGGTGACTGTCATTGTATACCTAGGCATCTGAAGATGAGCCGTTGCCTGAAGCATCAACGTACATGAACTTGTAGTCAGCATCGACCATGGTGAAGAGGATGATGCTGAAGAAGCCTTTGTAGTTGTGATAAGTGGACCCTCAGTTGGCTGGAGTTTTGCAGGTCACATGCTTCCCATCTATGGCCTCAACGGTGTGGGGGAAGTTCCACTTCTGATACCACTGCTCTGCAACTTTCTTCCAGCATTCTTCAGTGGAGTGGCACTGGAGGAGCTCCTCCAGATATTTTTTCGATGATGGCCTGCACCACTTCTCTGACCACAATGCTGATGGTGTTGTGTGGCACCCTCCAGGCATACTGCATGCTCCTGTACGTGGTCCCTGAGGCCAGGTGCCACCTTGAGCCCAGGGTCCAGGCTGGGCCGGAAGTTGGTGTTTGCCTTGGTCAACCTGGGTCTCAGCCGCTCCACAACTTTATCAATGTTGGCTGGTGGCATCCTCATGAAGTTCTGTAATGCACGAGGGTCTTCATTCCTCAGCTCCACCATCAGCTTGTTATACAGTCCGTACTGTGCTCTTCTTGTGATCCATCTTCGGACCCAGACACTTCTTGGATGCCTCCTTTTCTTCCTGTAGAACAGGTGAAAGAGCCTGTAGAGGGCTTCGCACTGTTGTAGAATGATGGCGGCTACCAAAAGGAGTGCGTGACGATCCATGGTGGAGATGACTGGATGCTGTGGAAGAGCAAGAGCCAGATGAAGGCTGAAGAGGTCTGCACCGCAGGGCTGCTGGACTGAAAGTGAGATGCAGGTGATTTCTCCCCCTTTTTATAGGAAATATAGGTTTTCCACTCGGTGTCCTTTTGCATCCTCCAGGCATCCTGCAGACATCCTACATATCCAAGATACGTCCCCTATGTGAACGTTTTTTCCATTTTAGTGCTTTGTATGCGAGCTGCATCCGCTTTCATCCTTTCTCCGTCCGTGCTAGTAATGCTGCATGTCCATTCCGCGTCCATTTCGCTTCCTCCCTGTGTCCATTTTCCGCTGGAGCGGATGCGAGTTTCACGGATGTGCAGCGGATGCCTAGCAGATATAGCGGATGTGTAACGGATGATGACAGACCTATAACGTTTGTTCCCCGTATGTGTAGCAGATGTATAATGGACACGTTGGATACTTTTTCCGCTGAAAAAGTTTTGTGCAGCTCAAAATGGACGCAGTGAGTACAGAACGGATGCATCGCGTTAACCAACGGATGGCAAGTGTTTCTCTCTGTTTTACATCCTCTTTCCATCCGTTGGTGCTGTGTGACAGGGGCTTTAGTTTGAGAGCAGAGGACTTCCCCACTGACCAGGATAAAGTGGGCTTTGTAATTAGCCTGCTCTCTGGCTCTGTAACACGCTGGGCCACACCTTTGTTGGTGCAGGATAGTGATCTGCTGAATGACTTCTGGGGGTTTTGTGACCATCTGCGATTGATATATGAAGACTCCATCTAGACCCAGACTGCTGCTTGTTATTTGAAAGACTTGCAGCAGGGACAGCAATCCTTGCAGGAGTATGTTAGGGAGTTCCAGCTGCTTAGCCAGGATTCAGCCTGAAATGAGGCGGACTTATGGACACATTACAAGACAGGTTGTCGGATAAGTTGCAGGATGAGCTGTGCACAGGTGGATTGTCCTGTGACCCTCAGCACATTGATTCACCTGTGTCTGAGGATCAACACCTGTCTGCAGAGGTGGAACTGTTGCATGCTTCCCAAGAGACTCCTGTGGCCTCTTTTGTGTATGAGACCCCATTCCCATGGGAGGAGCCCATGGACCTAGGTGCTGCCAGACCCCACCTGTCTGTTACAGAGCACAATAGATGGTGCACTGAGGAGTTGTGTCTATATTGCAGGGAACCTGGGCATATGGCTGCTTCATGCCCCAAGAAGCAACAAGGGGCATTGGCCCCAGTGCCTGCTCCCCGAACCCAGAAAACTCAGTCGGGTCCTGTGCCTGCTCCCCGGACCTGGAAAACTTTGTCAGGAAACAGGCAGAGCCTGATCTAGGGGAGACCCTGGGTCCAGCGTGCACAGGACTTGAGTCACATCCTGCAGAAGTGGATTTCAGACCCCCTTGGCATTTGATCGTGGCGGCCCAAGTGTTCCTGGCCAATAATTCCCAGGGGTCTGGTGGATTCCAGCACCACCATGAACTTCATGGATGTGGCCTTCGCAGCACAGTCTGCAATCCCCCAGTGCTCTGTAGAACCTCCTCTGCTTGTCGAGACCATCGATGGCCGGGTGCTTTTGTCTGGGCCTATCAAGGCCTCCATCCAGCCTTTGTGCCTGACTATTGGCTTGCATGAGGAGGCAATCCAGTTTTACCTCATTTCCAGACTGCATTTCCCTGTGGTCTTGGGCTTGGTGTGGGTCTGGACTCATGACCTCCAAATCTATTGATCCCAGAAATGATCATGTTCTTGAGCCTGCAGTGTGTGGACCACACCCATCAAGTCTGCATAGGGCAGGTGATGAGTCCACCTGCGGGGTCCATGCCTTCAGAACTCAAAGACTTTGCAGATGTCTATAGTGAGCAGGAGGTGGACCAATTGCCCATGCACTGGCCTTATGATTGGTCCATTGATTTGGTGCCCGATGTGCCCCTTCCCATAGGCTGTTTGTATTCCATGTCCGATCCAGAGCTGGCTGCTTTGCTAGACTTCTTGGACAAAAATCTCAGTCTGGGTTTTATTTGGCCCTTGTTGCTGCTTTTGTCTACTCTGGTCCTGTTCATTAAGAAGATGGGCAACTTGCACCTGTGCTATGACTACCGTTGGTTGAACACCATCACAGTGCACAATCAATACCCTCTGCCTTTGATTCCAGAACTGATGGAGAGGCTCCGGGATGCTATCGTGTTCACAAAGTTGGACCTGCATGGGACATACAATTTGGTGCATATCCGGCCTGGAGATGAGTGAAAGATGGTGTTCAGTACTAGATACAGGCAATTTGAATATACAGTCATGCTGAAGCATGCCAATCCACACTGTCCATCATGTTGGAAGTGAATACGTCTGATGTGGCAGTCTGTGCAATGCTCCTCCAGGCTCACGCCTCTGGTGGTACCCTTTTCCTTTGTGCTTATTTTTCCAAGAAGTTCAATCCTACCATATGGAAGAAAGAGCCACTAGCCATTAAGGCAGTGTTTGAGGCCTGGAGGCACCATTTGGAGGGGGTGCACCATTAAGTAGAAGTCTGGACATTGGGGCACTTCACCCTTTTCAAGATATTGCACTTTATGTCATGGACTTTCTGGTGGCCCCAATTACAACATGGCATGCAGTCCTATGTGACATCTTACATGCGATGCTGGCAGGCCAAGTCGATGACAGGAGCTCCCCTGGGACTACTGCAGCCCTTGCCAACACCAGAGAGATGCCCTGTTGATGGACTTCCTATGGATCTGCCCCCCTTGTTGGGATTGCATGGGCTGCATGGGAAAAAGAAGCTTTCACAATTAAGTGGGCACCTGCTGGAAGGGGGCAAGAAGCCATTCAAAGTTTGGACTGATCATAAAAATCTGGAAAGCCTTAAGACCATGCGAAAACTATCACCCAAACAAGTCTGCTGGCCCCAATACTTCAACCAATTTGACTTCGTGCTAAAGCACATCCGGGGGGTGGTGGTGGCGAAGAACTTTCTGGATGATGCCCTCTCCCTGGAGGGGGAGGTGCACAACCCTAAGTTCTATACCTTTGTGGTTTTTTTGTGTTGTACAGGGCACCTTCAAGAAGTTAGGGGAGATGAATGTCAACTAAAAATATTTCTCTGTTTTTTTAGAGTTGTCAGCAGAAAGGTAGTGGGGGGGGGGGGTAATACATACCTCAAATATTTTCATAGATAATTGCTAGGCACCCGAAGCTTCTGGTGTACAAGATTATTACTGGAGAGCATGATTGATGACTTTTGGCTATGGATATCCCATTGGAGAATATACATCCAGGGGGTGGGGGAAGACCAGAACATTTTGTATAGGTTCTCTTTATAAGAAGTGGCCAAGATTAACTTTCTATTTCTTTCCCATATCTTTTGCCATTTTTTCAATTCAATGTTGTAACCAAAATTTTTGGCCCATACTATCTATGTAATATTTATAGGTTATCTTGATTGCTTTTTCATCTGTTCCTGGTAATATTTCATCTAATGTTGTCAATTATCTCTGTATATCCCATTCATTTTTGTCCTTCTTGTAACGTGATTGGATTTGTAAGTATGCCCACCATATCCCACGTATCTCTTTGTATGTAATAACTTTCCCCAAGTTAATAAAATTTGGTTGCACTAATGCTTCTAATGTAGAGAGTCATGCTGGTATTTCTATATATTTTTGTTGTTTGATTTTTATCCATACTTAAGCAGGGCTTGTCTTATATGATGCCTTTGGAAGTACTGATGAGCTTTGAACCTTTTATCCCACAAAAATGCATGCCATCCTAATTGTAAATTGTGACTTTCCAATGCTAATAACCTCCTATTTTTTAAATTTATCCACTCTCACATCCAAGTGAGTGTAGCAGCATGGTAATACAGCTCCCAATCAGGCAGGCCAAATCCCCAGCTTTCTTTGGCTTCTTGTAATAATTTTAATTTAATTCTTGGTTTCCTCCCTTGCCAAATAAGTTTCAATATTGTCTTATTCAAATTTTCAAAATATTTTTTCTCAACCAGATCCTTTTTCTGTTTGTTTGACATGTTTTTAACTATCAGTTTGGTTTTGCCCTTATTTATTTTTGATCCAGCTATTTCCCCATGCTCTTCCAGTATTTCCATAAGCCTTGCACCCGATAGTGATGGCTCCTCCAAAAAAACACAAGATTGTCTGCAAATGCTTGCAGTTTATTGATTTCCTTCTTGATATTTAATCCTTTAATTTGATTATCTTTTCCAATCATTCTTGTCAGTACCTCTAGAATTAATGTAAACAGTAGTGGTGATAATCTTGTCTTGTACTTTTTTTGATTTGGATTTGATATGTCATTTCTCCACAAACTATTACTTTGGCTTCTTGTTTAGCATAGATCACCCCAGGGGTGGGATTCTACCAGTTCACACCTATTCACTAGAACCGGTTGTTAACATTCTAAGTAGTTCAGAGAACCAGTTGTTAGAAGAAATTACTGGCCTAATCGTGTAAGGAAGGCAGGAAGGACATATTCTGGTGTTGCTTACAGAAACTGCTTCTCCATTAACCCTTATTACATTCTTGGCAGGACTAGAATTCCTGTCTCTGGAACTTTTCTGGAGTTTTTTTTCTCTCCTTTGCTGGTACTTTGCTTGTGTGGAGTGACCATTCAAAGTTACAATGGCACTGAAAAAAGTGACTTATGACCATTTTTCACACTTACGACTGTTGCAGCATCCCTACAGTCATGAGAGGCCAGGCAAGGAGAAGCATGCCTCAATGTGAGTGATATTGGGTTAGCCATGCCCAGCCAATAGCATGACCACCAAGCCATGCCCACCAACTAAGCCACACCCACAGAACTGGTTGTTAAAAAATTTGAATCCCACTCCTGGATCACCCTGAATATATTTATAAAATTGTTGCCGAACTCCATGTATTTTAACTGCCTTAACATAAAATTCCAATTAACATTATTGCATGCCTTTTGTGCATCTAAAAATAACAATGCAACTTGCTTCTCACTGTGAACTTCATAGTATTCCAATATATCCATTATCGTTCTCATATTATTTCGTATTTTTCTATTGGACTAAAATCCATTTTGGTCAACATGTATAAATTCATTCAAAAACCTTTTAAGTCATTTGGCAATTATTGCCATAAATATTTTATAATCCAAATTCAGTAGCGATCTAAGCCTATAGTTTTTAATTATTGTTAAGTCTGTATTTTCTTTGGGAATCAATGCAATATTTGCATCATGTGTCCATGATGATGGTATTTTTGCTTCTTTTAAAACTGCATTAAACACTTCCAAAAGTATTTGGCCTAGCGGATCTTGTAAAACTTTGTACAATTCTACTGGTTATCCATCAGGGCCCTTTGTTTTATTCTTCTGCTTTTTCAATGCCTCTGTTAGTTCTAACATTCTTAAATCCACGTTCAGCGTACATTTTATTTTTTCTGAATTTTTTGGCAGATCTGCTTTCTTGAAGCATTATAATATTTTTTCTTCTATATAGCACTCATTATCATCATATAGTTTCTTGTAAAATTTGGGATTATTTTCTTCTTCTCTTCACTTTGATGATACATGATTCCCTCATCATTCTGTAGTTTATTAATCCATCTTCTTTCTTTCTGCTTTCTCAGTTTATATGATAGCCATCTCTCTGGTTTATTTGCATTTTTGAAAAAAAAATTGTTCCATTTTATTTGTTGTGCTAGGTCTTCTTTTTTGTGGATATTCAACTTATGTTTAATTAATTCCATTTGTTGTTTAAGACTTCCTTTTTGGAATTTACTTTGTAGTTCTGTTTCTAATTCCTCTTCTAAACTTTCTTGGCTTTGTTTTTTCTTTTTATTTTCTGTTGCCATATAGGCTATGCCCAAAATCTATGGTATCCCATAGATTTTGTAGATTTGTATCCCCCTTCTTGTTTTCCTGGAAGAAGAAACTTAGTTGTTCTTCCATCTTCAATTTAATTTTTTTGTGTTTTAAAATCACTCTTTTTGGAGCCCATCTACCCATTCCCCCCCTTCCATCTGATTCTCACTGGATTGTGATCAGCCTAAAGATTGGTAACTATTTCCGTTTCCTCCACTTTCTGATATAATTCTATCAGACCATATCTATCCTGGACCATGATTGATGTCTGCTTGAATAATGTGTATACTGATTTTTCCCTTGATTTTTTTTCCCTCCAGATGTCCACAATTCTCAGTTCTTCTGCCATCTTAGAGGAGGTTTTGGGTAATATTCTTCTAGTTCCTTTTCTTTCTTTGTTCCTTTTATAATCTAATTTATTACCATTATTGCATTGAAATCTCCCATAATGCAAATATTATCACATTCTATCTCTCATGCATTATTGTGAAATTTCCTATAAAATTATTCTAGTCCCTTGTTTGGAGCATAAATTCCTACTAGCGACACCCACTTTTGTTTAATGTTGTTTCTACAATCAGAATCCCACCATTATTATCTTTATAGATTTGCTTAGCTAAGATTAATTCTTTGATATAAAGCACAACCCCTCCTTTCTTATACTGTGATAGCAATGCAAACATATTCCCCAATTTTGGGTAGTCCAATAAATGTTGATGCTGCTCCTTTTTGTGGACTTTTTGGATAGCTATTATTCAGGTTCTTTCTATTTAGTTCGTTGAAAGTTTTTCCCCCCTTTTTTGGAAAAATTCACACCATTAATATTCAAAGATAGAATCCTGATTTCTTCCTGCATTTTCTACTCATATCTAGTTTTTATATTCCTTGTTACTCTGGCTTCTCTCAGTTCTTTGGGTCTTCTCTCTTTATTTTCCATTTCTTCTTTTGTTCTATTTCTTCTTTCTCTAAGTTGTAATTATTTCTCTTCTCTGACCAGAAGTCTTGACTCTCTTTCTTCTTCTGCTTCCCTCTCCTCTAATTGTTCTTCATTGCCAAAATTCTGCTTGTAGAACTCCTCCACTTTTTCCAAAGTGTTGACTCTAAATTCTCTTTTCTTGCCATGAAATCAATATTTCTTCTGGATTCAGCCACCTAAAATTAATATTATGTCTGGTCAATTTAGATGTCAACAATTGGTAGGGTCTTCATAGCTCCCTCTTTTTGGCACTTGTTAAAGTAGTGTCAGTTGATTTCCTCTATATTCTAGTGCAAGGGTCTACGACTTTAAACACTTAAAGAGCTATTTGGACCCATTTCCCACAGAAAAACAAACAAACACTGAGAGCCAATAATTTAAGAAGTGGTGTGATTGGATGGGCATAGCCAATTCAACATCACTCACTTCCACCCAATCACCTCCTGCTCTGGAATATAGAGAGAGTTTTCATCCCCTGCCATCACCCTTATCTTCTCAGGCCAGGTGAGGAGTGACAGGGAGAGGAGGGGCAAGGCCAGCCAGTGGTGGGATCAGCTGACAGGGAGCCACAGCAGAGGGCCAAAGGAACTGCATGTGTCAGGATTCCAGCGATTGCCCTAATTAAATCATGAGCCTTGAGCCAAACTTCAAAAAGCTTCAAAGAATTCATTAGGAGTGACATATTGACATGATCTGGATGTAGCCAATTCTGTGATATGTAATTCAATGTCACCCATAACCATGGTTTTCCCCCACCCCTCTGGGTGTATCATAATTCATATTCTCCAATGAAACACATCCATAGCCAAGAGTCACTAATATGTCCTCCAATTGGAATTTTGCATGGCAGAAACTCCAGTCAGTTAGTATAATCTTTGCAAGGCATGCATGGAATGTACTTTTGCTTCCAAACTGCTGCATGGTCTTTCAAAATCCTTCCCCTCCCTTTCTGTTAAAACAGGCATAGAAAATGTTTTATGAATTGACAGCATGTGGCTCTTCAGCCACAGGTTCCAGACCCCTGTTCTAGTGGATCATCTCTCATCCTCTGAAGAATCCTATCCCTGATTGATTTTTTAAATGAACCTAATGTTGATTTCTTTTGGTAAATTGTGCTGTCTTGCATAGTTTGTGTGGATAAATTTTGTCTATTTCAATCAACATCTCTTCCTTTCCTATTCCCAGAGCCTTTGCTAATAATTCCGCCATCATTTCTGGTAGGTCTTCCTCTCTTTCTTCTCTTATGTTCAAAATCATAGATCGTGACCCATTTTTTAAAATTCAAGAACAATAATCATTGATTCTAATTCTTCATTTGCTTGGATCAGTTTCTCATTTATTTTTTCCACTCTTTTTTCTTCTTTTTCTATTCTTTCTTCCATCTCCTGAAATTTTTGTTCATTTCTCATAATCTGTTGTTGAAAGGATTCCAATCTTCCATCCATCATTTGCATCTTCCTTTAAGTTTGCCTGTATCATTTCTTACCTTCTCTATCTCTTTCTTCATTTCTTCATGATTTCTTGACCTGGTTTCTTGCATTGATTGCAGCATGACTTGTAAATCTTTAAAACAGTTAGATCTTTCTTGTTGCAATAATTCTTCATTCAATCTTTGGTTAGATGGGCTTGACATAGTCAAGGAGGTCTGTGCCACCTTCTTCCTCCCTGTCCCAATCTTAGGTTTGTAACACTTGTCATATTTAATAGCCTTTTAAACCAACACACCCACTTCTTTTCCCTACTATATCCCTCCACAGCTCTAACATTATTTATTTATCCATTCTATCTCAAATTTACCAAACTTGTCTTAGTTCATTTTCTTATTTTTTTATAGTAATTCGTCTAACCTTATTATTATATTAGTAGAAGTAATGTACTGAATATGGTAACAATATCAGCAAGGATAACAATAGGCAAAATGATAAGTGTCAATTAGAGGAATGTTAAATATTAATATCTGAGTGTAGGCACATAGGAAGATAATACTAACACTAATTAGTACTAATCCTTAATATTAATAGTCACCCAGTTCATAGTCACATAGCAGTATAAACCAGGGGTCACCAACTTTTAGACCTCAGGGACCACCAAACTCATACTTTTAAATTCCACAGACCAGAGACCCTGGGAATATCCCCCCAAAAGTCTGCAGGAAAATTCCCCGTTTTCCTACCAATCAATCATTCTTTATTTAGGATCACAGGATACTGTCTCCAGCTCTGTTCTCAGGGAGAGAGAGGGGGGAGAGAGAGAGAGAGAGACACTTTTGGCTTCATGCAAGGAAAGCAGCAGAAACAGCAGAAGCTTTTCTTTCTCTCCCCCAAACCTCACCATAAATGAATCTTTGGGAGACTTGTCATGCCAGTGCAGCCTCTTGGAGCAGGATGTCTTGCAGGGTCCCAAAGACTCATTTCTGGTGGAGTTTGGGGAGAGAAAGAAAAACTTTCCTTGTATGCAGCCAAAAGCAGAAGAAAGAAGCAGAAAAAAAGCAGCTTGGTGGCCAAGCCAGGTGAGTGGGGCAAGTTCCCCCCTCCACCCTTTCCCCCCTCCCCTTATTACTTTGTTTTGTTCACAATGCAAGCAACACAAGACTTGTGTTCCCATGGGCCATGTAGGCAGTGCAGCGTTATGTTCCCACACGACCGGGATTAACTGCTTTGGGGGGTGCTTTAGGGGTGACATTTTTCTGTGGACCACCAAAAAATTTTCTCAGACCACTAATGGTCTCTGGCCTACCAGTTGGCAACCACTGCCTTATAGAGTTGACCTGATTCAATGGGAAGAATTCTAGCCTTTTGGACCTGATGAAGTGGATAAATTCAGGTAAATTCCTTTTTTGGCAGCAGATGTCTCTCTTGTTCTTTTTCTGTATTAAAGTTCCATTTTAAAGTTGCTCTGTCACTGTCCAAGATGTCAGTCAGCTCCTCAGAATAATCAGCTCTTCCTGCTTTTAAGGCTATCTCAAACTTCTTTTAATACAATACTCAAAAAACTGCAGCCAGGATCTCCCTTTGTTTGTCACAGTCACTTTTACTGTTAATGCAATTCTTCTTTACTCTTAATTTAATTTACAGGTTTTTAAATTTTCCCCTAGGATCTTCCTCATCACTTTTATAGAGGGGGAGAGAAAAATCCTCTACTCTCTTTCTGTCTTCTCACCTGTAATCCACCAGGGAATCTTTCAAAAGGGTTTCTCCTCACTCATGTTTACCAGCCAGAACCAATTTCAGCCAGATTCAGTCTCCCATTGTCCCACTGTTTCACTGCTTGCATTGTCCAGCTGTCAAATCTGTGGCAGCCATTGCTGGCCATCTTCTTCCCCACTTGATCTATCAGGACCTCTCTTGCATTTGAGTTCCAACCGCCACTTGGAACTCGCTTCACAGATTGTCCTTCTTTTCTGAACCCCCTCCAAAGAACCGTGACTCTGAAAATCCAACCGAGCAGCTGGGAAATGGCGGTGCGCTACGGAGAGCTGTTTTGCGCATCCAATTGGCTCAGCAGCTAGCCCCATACCCCAATTGTACCTTTCTTATTGATATGGGTAATTTATTTTTATTTTTAGCTTTAAGGGTTGTTTTTGATATGTATAGATTAATGACTCTATGGATTTCGAGCAAAAAAGTGCTATAATCGTCTTCTGCAGTATTACAACCTGTGAACAGGAGATGCCAATCAAGAGATGTGAGGTTGGCAACTATGAGATCATAATTTTCTTTTTTAAAAAACAGATTTTATTCAGTTTTCCACATTTTAACATCTTTTAGTGAACAGCATGATTACAGGTTTCACATATACATAAAAATATGACCATAATTACATATTCAATTTTTGTATTAAATTTCTTATCTTAACAATGCTTTTATACATTTTCTATTTCATTATATTATTCCAAATGCTTATCTCATTATTTAATTCACGTATATTAACTTCATAATTATTATACTTTAGTACTTTATCTGTCACATTTGTATATTCCTCTTAAATTCTAATTAATAACACTCCTTCTATAAATTGGCTTCCTCCCTAAAATATCAGTTTAAGTGTGTAACCTCTAAGTTACATATTCATTAATTATCTCCCCTTTTAAATCCCATTAAATGTTTAACATTTTATCACCTAAAACATTAAAATTAATAATGCCATTCAAAACTACATAACATATATAAATCAGATTTTGCATGGTTTTCCCTTTTTAATTTCATAAGGTTTATCTACAATTTCAGGAAAAAAGGACATATTAATCTACTAATTTAATCCTAAACCCAAATGTTAATTCCATTTCATCTCTCCTATATAATTTCATTTATTTCAGTATATTTAAAATATTTCAATATGTTTAATAAACATATTCCATTATCTCTATGCATAAAAGAAAAGAGCATTGAATTCCATTATCAAAAAATAACAGTTCTATTTTCCATTTTATCAATCTATATGTCCCCATTTCACAACTACAAATTTATTTATGTTACCCTCCCCCCAGCACTTTGCAGAATCCCCTCTTCAAAAATCAATCAGCCATTATCTCTGTTCTGTATAAAATAGTTGGCTCCAAATAACTCATTCTGATTGGTTACTAAAAACTAAAAGGGATTGGTTCAAAAAGGAACCAATCCTTGAAGCCGCACAAAGGCGGCAAAATCAAATGAATGTCATTGGCTACAAGTTGGCAGACAGGAGAGTATAAAAAGGCTGTCGCGGCTTGAGCCAATGTTCCGTTTTTACTGACTGTTGTTGGAATAAAGACTTTGTCGTTGGAACCCGGTCTACCTCACGTTTTTCCGGACAGAACACTGGCGACGAAGGTGGGATTGTCCTAAACGCGAGACCAAGCATGCAGTGATATAGAATTCCAGACGGCAAACAGAATGGCCAGGAACAACGCACCGCCCGCACCTTTTAATCCCAACGAAGAGGATTGGGATTCCTATGTAGACCGTTTCCAGATGTACTTGGAAAGCAATGAGATGGAGGGAATCTCAGATCAGCGTAAGAGGGCTGTGTTCTTAACACACTGCGGGCCTACAATCTTCAAAATGGCCAAAGCCCTAGCGAAGTCCCGAGACGTCAAGCAATTGACGTGGCCAGAACTTCAGAGGCTGCTCAAAGCTCAATACGCCCCGATGGTGTCCAACCTTATAAAGCAACACGAATTCTATCGAAGAGACCAGAGAAACGGTGAGACCATCACTGACTTCGTAGCCGCTCTCCAACAAATAAGGGGAGAGTGCGAATTCCTAAACCTAGATGAGGCCATGAGAGACCGAGTAGTGTTGGGCTTAAGAGACTCGACAACACAGAGCAAACTATTAAACAAGCCCAACATAACCATAGCCGAGGCCATCGTGGAAGCTACAGCCGCTGAAGCCATGAAAAAATCAGCTGTCAAAATGAAGCAGATGAACGCGAACGGAGACGAAACAAGCCTGGCCAGAGGAAAAAAACAGTCTCCCGCTACCACTCACCATGACGATTATGGCGAGACGTCCGAATCAGATGAAGAAGATGATGAGGTCCACCGCCTGTACGCCAACAAGAAAGAGCGCGAAAGGAGAAATTGGCGGGAATGCGCTTGGCTGCAGAGGAAATCATCCTCGAGCCGAATGCAGGTTTATCGATGCCATTTGCAGAACTTGCAAGAAACGAGGGCATATCGAGAAAGTCTGCAGGAACAAGAAAAACTACAGCCCAACGAGACGCAGCAACTCCCCCGCACATGCCGAGCCCAGGTGAGCTGAGAGAAAGTGGCAGCGGAACAAGCGAACCTCTAACCGAGAGAATACACATCAGACTGTTACTATAGGAAGCGCTCAGACGGAAAGCGGAAAGAAAGTCAAGATAATTGTGAAAATCGAAGGAAAGCCCTGTGGAATGGAAGTAGACTCTGGATCCTTCCTATCCATGATATCTTGGGACACCCTCAAACAACTAGTCCCAGATATCAAACCTAAAGAACTCCAGAAGCAGCGGCTAACACTCAAAGACTACCAGGGAAACCGAATCCCTGTAGTCAGCATGGGACAATTCCGAGTCACTTACAAACATCATGTTGAAGTGCTACGCTGACCATAGTCGACCGAGACCGACCAAGCCTCCTGGGCATCGAATGGTTCACGCCATTGGGCATCGGGATGACCGAGATAGACCGAGTGGCCACAACTGACTGGGAAGAAAACCTAATCCAGGAATTCCAGGACGTTTTTGACGGCTCACTTGGCAAGTATCGGGGAAACCCTATTTCTTTTAGTCTAGACCCCCAAGTAACCCCATGGAGACTAAAGGCCAGGTGAGTTCCTTTTGTCTTAAAAACAAAGATTGAGGAACAGCTAAATAAACTAGTAGCACAAGGGGTATTAGAACCTGTGGACCATGCCAAGTGGGAAACATCTATAGTTACACCTATTAAACCTGATGGGTCCATTCGAATCTGTGGTGACTACAAGGCTACCCTGAACCACGCACTGCAACAGAGCGCATACCCAGTGCCAGTAGTGCAGCACTTACTACATTCCCTGGGGAGTGGAAAAGTTTTTGCCAAACTTGATCTGGCAAAAGCTTATCAACAGCTCCCAGTAGACCCCGAAACAGCAGAAGCACAGACTATAGTTACTCACAAGGGGGCTTTCAGATGTAACAGACTCCAATTTGGAGTGAGTGTAGCCCCAGGCATTTTTCAGAGCCTAATGGAACGCCTCCTAAATGGCATACAAGGAGTCGTACCATATTTCGATGACGTCCTAATCTCAGCAAAAAAATGAAAACCAACTAAGAAAGAGACTTAAGGAAGTACTAACCAAATTCAGGGAATCTGGCCTAAAAGTAAAAAAAGAAAAGTGCTGCCTAATAAAAAAGAGTGTCGAACTCCTGGGGTATTTAATAGACGGAGAAGGTATACACCCTACCGAAAAGAAAATTAAAGCCATTAAAGAACCAAAGAACAAAACCGAGTTACAAGCATTTCTAGGCTGATAAATTTTTATAATGTAATCCTACCAAATAAGGCTACAATAGCAGAACCATTGCACCGTTTACTGGACAAGAAAGCATTTTGGACTTGGGGTTATAAAGAAAAGAAAGCTTTCCAGCAAATAAAAAACTTGCTAACATCAAACACCGTTCTCATTCAATTTAGCGACACACTACCATTGAGAGTGACCTGCGACGCCTCACCATTTAGAATCGGTGCCATCCTGAGCCACCAACTACCTGATGGAAGAGAGGCACCCGTCGCATACTATTCAAAAACCCTGTCAAAAACTGAGCGAAATTACAGCCAATTGGACAGAGAAGCCCTAGCAATTGTCACTGGGGTAAAATGTTTCCACGAGTACCTATATGGGCGGACTTTTCAAATCGTAACAGACCACAAACCGCTATTAGGAATTTTGGCGGGAAACAAGCCCACATCAAATATTCTGTCCCCAAAAATGACTAGGTGGCCGGAGTTCCTAGCAGCCTATTCCTATACTCTAATACATCGGCCAGGGAAACAAATTTCCCATGCAGACGCCTTGAGCAGAGCACCCTTGCCATCAATAGAAGATGACCTGGCACCAACGATGACTGCTCTACAGATAGAGACTTGCCCCGATCTACCCATATCCGCGAATGATGTCGCCAGAGCCACCGCAAAAGACCCATCGACTGCCTGAGTCCTTAACTGGGTAGGTAGAGGTTGGCCGGAAGACCAAAAAACTGAGACTTTTAAAACTTTCCGGACCAGACAAACTGAACTCTCAATCCAAAAAGGGTGTTTATTGTGGGGTGAGCGGGTAATTACTCCTAACAAATTGCAACCCAGGGTACTAGGTATGTTGCATGAGGGCCACCCTGGAATTGTTAAAATGAAAAGCCTTGCTAGAAGTTATGTCTGGTGGCCGGGTATTGATAGGGACATAGAATACTGGGTAAACTTATGCAACAAATGCCAGAGAATCAGACCATCCCCACCAAAAGCACCCGTAAGGGACTGGGAAACCCCAAGAGGCCCCTGGTCGCGAATCCACATCGATTTCACAGGTCCTACCAAGGGGCACACGTTTCTGATTGTCATGGATGCATACTCTAATTGGCTAGAGGTAAAAATTATGCCATCAACGACAACAGAAACCGTGATAAAACAA
This sequence comes from Laticauda colubrina, assembly GCA_015471245.1. Lineage (NCBI taxonomy): Eukaryota > Metazoa > Chordata > Lepidosauria > Squamata > Elapidae > Laticauda > Laticauda colubrina. The sequence continues at coordinate 5,292,401 of BLBF01000019.1, read as the reverse complement.
TTAGACAAACTTTTTGCAACCCATGGCCTACCAGACGTCCTAGTGTCCGATAATGGGCCACAATTAACCAGTCTACAATTTGAGCAATATCTAGCCTCCCTAGGTATAAGACATGCCCTTACCGCGCTGGCCCATCCGGCTGCAAACGGTAGGGCAGAAAGAATGGTCAGGTTTACCAAGGAGGGTTTAGAAAAAATGGACACTGGAGATGTCCAAAACAAAATAAACCGATTACTCACCCTCCAACATATAACACCAAGTACCACAACCAACAAAACCCCAGCAGAACTACTGATGGGGAGAAAACTAAGGTCGCACCTAGATAGGCTGCATCCAAATTTCACACCAGAAAACCCCCCGACTCCTCTACGCGATTCAGGAGTTTTGAAATTGGCGATTTAGTGTATGCTAAAAACTTCACTGGGGACCCATTATGGCTACTGGGACAAATTACAAAAATAACAGGCCCCAAGTCCTACCGATTAACGATAGACGACGGCAGGGAATGGAAGCGGCACATAGACCAGCTTCGTTCCTGAAATTTAGAAAGAAACGAAAAAACACAAACATGCATATACAAAAACGACGAAATTCAAACCAAAGGGGGGGGGAAATGCGAGAAATAAATAAAGAACCGTTTAAATCAAACTCTGAAAATGAGTACAGACAAAAAGAGCAAAATCGAGACTCACTGTTTGAAGGAAGTTGCGTGAAGAGTCCATCGGAGGGGGCCAGCCAAGCCAGCTCGACCTGCCCGGAGGAAACGGGAGGGAGCGGCAAAACCGCCGGCCTAAGCAACTCAGGCGGCAGTAAAATGGCTGACTCACCCTTCCAGACGGTTCCAGGGAGAAGGACAGAAGACACGGCAGCCCCATCTGAACCGGTCGAAGTCTCCAACAAAAATGAACCGCGCAAGTCCAGTCGAGTCAGGAGAAGCCCCACCTACCTGCGAGACTACATCACCACGTAGGACTGAACTAAGAGGGGAGGGGTGTTCTGTATAAAATAGTTGGCTCCAAATAACTCATTCTGATTGGTTACTAAAAACTAAAAGGGATTGGTTCAAAAAGGAACCAATCCTCGAAGCCGCACAAAGGCGGCAAAATCAAATGAATGTCATTGGCTACAAGCCGGCAGACAGGAGAGTATAAAAAGGCTGTCGCGGCTTGAGCCAATGTTCCGTTTTTACTGACTGTTGTTGGAATAAAGACTTTGTTGTTGGAACCCGGTCTACCTCGCGTTTTTCCGGACAGAACAATCTCTATGTCTAATGAAACAATTTTCCCATTTCTTTTAGAATTCCCACATTTCTTTGTTCCCAAGTCCTGTTTCTTATCCCTTCTTTCCCCTTGTATTTTCCCCTTTATTCTTTCACTCCAGTTTTTATTCCACTCTCTGTTGATAACTCCCTTCCCCCCTTCTAATTTCTGCTGATTCTTTTTCCCTTTTTAATTTTCTGGATATTTCCCTCTTTATTCAACTTTCCAAATCTCCAATATTTATTTCCAACTCTTTTCCTCTTTCTTTCCAGAGTTCTTTGTTCTTGATGGTAATTAAAGATGGCCCCTCCTCTTCTGTCCTTTGTCTTTGTTGTTCATATTCTGCAATCACATTTTCAGTGAATTTTGAAGCAAAGCCCAGTGTTTCACATCATTTTTGTAATATTTCTTTCATGTTTCTAAGTTCCATTTTTAATGCCAGAAGAGATCGCCATTTTATAGCTTTCTAATTAGTAATTTAGTCCAAATAGTGTCTTTAAAGTTAACTCCATCAGTCAGTTTTTATTTTCTTCCTCTCAAGTTTTAATCCTCAGCTAATCCAATGCCAAATCCATATCAGAATCAACAACTAATCCAAGGGCAGAATCTTCCTGTTTCTTTTTTTGTTTCAATGTTTCAATTTGTTTTATTGTATCAATTTTCCTTATAGTTTAAAGCCCATGTCACACTGCACCAATGGATGGAAAGAGGATGTAAAACAGAGAGAAACACTTGCCATCCATTGGTTAACGCGATTCATCCGTTCTTTACTCACTGCGTCCGTTTTTCTTCCTCTCTATCCGTCCAGCATCCCTTGAGTGAGGTTCCATCCGCTCAAAAAGTTTTGAGCTGCTCAAAACTTTTTAAGCGGAAAATGTATCCAACGCGTCCGTTCTGCATCCGCTATGCATACAGGGAACATCCGTTCTGCATCCATCGTCATCTGTTACGCATCCGCTACATCCGCTAGGCATCCGCTGCGCATCCAGCGGTAAACAGACACAGGGAGGAAGCGAAACGGACATGGACCGGACGCACAGTGTTCATAGCACGGACGGAGAAAGGATGAAACTGGATGCAGCTCACATAGAAAGCATTTAAAACGGAAAAAACGTTCGCAGAGGGGACCTATCTCGGATATTGAGGATGCCTAGAGGATGCAAAAGGACACATAGTGGAAAACCTATATTGCCTATAAAAAGGGGGAGCAACTCACCTGGATCTCACTTTCAGTCCAGTAGCCCTGCTGTGCAGACCTCTGCAGCCTTCATCTGGCTCTTGCTCTTCCACAGCATCCATAGATGTCCACCATGGATTGTAACACACTCCTTTTGGTAGCCACCATCATTCTGCAACAGTGCGAAGCCATCTACAGGCTCTTTCAACTGTTCTACAGGAAGAAAAGGAGGCGGCCAAGAAGCGTCTGGGTCCGAAGATGGATCGGGAGAAGAGCAGAGGACGGACTCTACAACAAGCTGATGGTGGAGCTGAGGAACGAAGACCCTCGTGCATTCCAGAACTTCATGAGGATACCTCCAGCCATGTTTGACAAAGTTGTGGAGCGGCTGAGACCCAGGTTGACCAAGCAGAGCACCAAATTCTGGCCCAGCCAGGAGAGTGCCACACAACACCATCAGCATTGTGGTCAGAGAAGTGGTGCAGCCCATCATCGAAGAATACCTGGAGGAGCTCCTCCAGTGCCCCTCCACTGAAGAAGGATGGAAGAAAGTTGCAGAGCAGTGGTATCAGAAGTGGAACTTCCCCCACACTGTTGGAGCCATAGATGGCAAGCACGTGGCCTGCAAAGCTCCAGCCAACTCAGGGTCCACTTATCACAACTACAAAGGCTTCTTCAGCATCATCCTCTTCGCCATGGTCGATGCTGACTACAAGTTCATGTACATCGATGCTTCAGGCAACGGGTCAGCTTCAGATGCCCAGGTATACAATGCCAGTGACCTCAAGGAAGGGCTGGAACGCAACCTCATCATGGGCTTCACAGATCCCGACCCCCTGCCCAATGACACACAAGATGTGCCCTACTTCATCGTGGGGGATGACGCCTTCTCCCTCAGAACCTACCTCATGAAGCCCTACACTTCCAGACTCCTCACCCGTGAAGAGAGGCTACAGGCTGCGCAAGGCAAAGCAGGTGGTGGAGAATGCCTTTGACATCCTGGCCAACAGGTTCCAGGTACTTCTCACCACCATGCAGCATCACCCAGAGACCGTGAGGAACATCGTGGAAGCTTGCTGCATCCTGCACAATCTCATGCGCACCCGCTACCCAGTCTTGCAGAACAGGCTCGTGGACCTCCAACGAGGCAATGGGGACATGGAGCCTGGGGAATGGAGGCAAGGGCAAAACCTGATAGACACTGAGGATGTGCAAGGCCCCAACAGAGCCTCACGTGAAGGGAAGAAGCAGTGCAACCTCCCGAGACACTGGTGCAAACTCCCTAGCTGGAGCAGTGGAGTGGCAAGAGTGGATGATAGATGCTTAATGGATGCTTCCTTCAGCCTGTCTCATCACACTGATGATATTGGGCCATGTATGTTGGGGGGGGCTACAATGAACAGGGCATTTAATAAAGAGTTGTATTTATGTTGAAATGTGTGGATCAATGCTTACATTGTTATTGATAATGAAGGGCCAATGGTATGGCACCTGGGAGGGTGGACCATACAGTCCCACTATGCTTGCACTGGAGGTTTATCTATCCCACAACTATCTTAACCCATCCCAAAGGTATCCCTGCCCATCCCACTGCTATCTTAACCCATCCCACAAGCATGCAAAGGCTTAAACCATTTCTAAAAGTTTCCACCAAGACTTTATTGACAAAAATAAATGAAGCAAGTGTGTGAAGGAAAGATAATCTTTATTAATAACAAGCTGTAAAAGAAAAATGACCCAAGTGAAGTGTCCAAAGCAAAAATAAAGTCAACAGGTAGCCACCCAGTCTCTGGCATTCTTCTTGGTCACTTGGAGGTGTGCCCAGTCTCAGGGGTGAAGGGTCCAGGTGCTGTGGAGGTGGCTGCTGCTGGAGTGCTGGTCTGAAGTACCACTGGGGTGCCTGGCCCCGAGAGGACAACAGGGGACGGTGTGTTGAGGAAGCTCTCAGACAGCTGGCTCAGCCCTGTGATGTTGAGAGCCCCTTCCTCCATGACGTGGGTGTCAGCCCCAGTACTGATGACAGATGTACTGAGGCCAGGCTTGGCTGTGGGGTGGAAGAAGGAGCAGTGTAGTGTGGCTGTCTGGTCTGCAGCTGGGTGAGGACTGGTGTGGGTGGCATCGGTGGTGTGGGTGGCATCGGTGGCATCAGTGGCACCAGTTGCATCTGATGTACATGTGCCTGGACTGGGAAGGACTGCTCCCTGTGCTGCTGGACCTCCTGGTAGCCATAGCCTTGGTAGGTGAGGGCCTGTGGAAAGCCTTGGAATGGGAGTGACATCACCTGGGGTGGAGGAGCAGACCTGGACTGGGTGGGAGCAGGTTCATCTTGGTCTGGAGGGTTGTGAAGAAGATCGGTGATCCTGTCCTTCACCACCTGGCATTGGGGTTCCGCCATGTTCATGAGGGTCTGGTTCACATAGGTGAGGAATGGCTTGCAGTTGGAGGATGGGGCGTCGGTGTGTACCAGCTGAGAGAGGAGATCTACGCTGCTCCTGATGGTGTCTCTTATCTCCAGCAGGACAGTGTGGCTCTGTCCCTCCGGTTTGCCTCTGTGCCTTTCTGTGGAGGTGGAGCTGGGGGTGGATGCGGGTTGGGCTGTGGTGGAAGTGCCGTCTCCTTGCTTCCACTGCATCAGGGGGTCCTCCACGCACTCTGCCACGGGTAGTACAGCTGTCGGGGGGTCTCCGTCGTGGCATGCTCCACAGATACCTACCTGGACACAGGAGCTGACTCTCTGCCGGAAGAGGACTGGCTCTCAGCAGGCTGCTTGAGAGAGAGGGTTGTGAGAGGGGCTGCTCCCCGGTGGCAGATCTCACCCTCCAGGAAGCTGCACTTGGCCATCACATAGGTCTCTCTGTCCGTCAGCTTGACCGCGGCCTGGCCAGATTTCTTGAGGTGCAGCTTCCCATACCAGGTGTGCATGTGCTTCCACCAGCCGAGGAGCACCTCCGAAGTGTAGCTCAGGTTCTCCGCCTTCTCTCTCCAAGCAGCCTGCTTCCTTTTGGTGTCCCTATAGAGCCTGTGTCCCTTCCGCCATAGATACTCATTCTCTCTCAGCTACTCCAGCACCTCATCCTCATGTTCCTCTTCTATGTTATCTTGCCTCCTCTCCCGTCCTTGTGTCTGCCTCTTCCTCCCTTTGGCAGGAACACATGGGCCCTCATCAGAGGGGCTTCCAGGTTGTTGGGGCTGCTCCTCCACACCACCAGCAGCAGCAGCACCAGCAGCACCAGCAGGACCAGAATCAGCAGCAGCAGAGTAAGCACCAGCAGTGCCAGCAGCACGAGCAGGACCAGCAGGACCAGGAGCACCAGCAGGACCAGGAGCACCAGCAGGACCAGGAGCACCAGCAGGACCAGGAGCACCAGCAGGACGAGGAGCAGCACCAGCAGAGTAAGCACCAGCAGAAGCACCAGCACCAGGAGCACTGCCAGCAGAGTAAGCACCAGCAGAAGCACCACCACCAGAAGCAGCATCAGCAGAGTAAGCACCAGCAGAAGCAGCACCGCCATAAGCATCATCATCACCTCCTCCAGAAGCAGCATCAGCAGAAGCCCCAGCAGAAGCAGAGTGAGGGCCAGGGGGTGGGAGGGTGGTCCTGTCCCTCTTGCCAGGGCTGGCAGCAGATGGCTGAGGCTTTCTCTTCTTCCCCATGGTTGTGGGGTTGGTGGCTGGCTGGCTAGCTGGCTGGCTGGCAGGCAGGCTGGCAGGCAGGCTGGCAGGCAGGCTCGCAGGCGGGCTGGAGAGCTTTGTCTGGAAGCAGGTCTTTCCTCTGAATGGTGACCTGCTTGGGAGCTGCTTCCCTTTATATCCGTGGGGCTGACGCAATGCATCCTCCCCGCATGCGCAGTGAGCGCTAGGCTTCCGCTAGGCATCCGCAAGGCATCCGCTAGGCTTCCGCTAGGCTTCCGCTAGGCATCCGCTAGGCTTCTGCTGTGCATCCGCTTCATCCGCTCGGCATCCACTCTGCATCTGCTGTATCCACTCCGCGTCCACTTTGCTGCGCTCCCCCGGAAGCCTTGTGGATGTGCCATCTGCTCCCATCCACTTCCATCCGCTAGGCTTCCGTGGAGCATCCACTTTCCCTCCGCCCTACGTCCTCCCCCCATCCGTTCCTTTCCGTGTTGTCTGCTCTGGTTATGCAAATTTTTGCTCCTTTTGAGAGCGGATAACAATGGATGGAACATTTTTCTCATCCGCTGTGTCGTTTTAACAAATGTTTTGCATCCGTCGGCCAGTGTGACAGGGCCTTTAAGAAACAGAGTCTTTTGAAGGAAAAACCAGTTAGATTTAACTCAGATGGCACTCTTTGTTCTGACAAGTCCACACCCCCTCTTTTCTTTTTTCTTCCCAATTATTCAGAACTTTTTAAACCATAATCTTCCAAAAAAGTCAAATCCAATTGATATTAAATTTTATCTTTAAAAATCTATGGTTTATCTTTATTAGTGCCTATATAAAATCAAAATATACTTATCCAAATTGATTAGATGATTCCTTCTCCAGCCTCTACCTTCCTTGGTTCAAAGCCCCGCTGCTGTCAAAAGCAATTCACACCTTTTTTTTGTCTTTCTATTCACCACTTTAAGTCCTTTCTTAAAAATTATTTGAAATGTTAATCCTGGGAGTACCTTCCATTTAATTATATCATCCCATTCCTCCTGCTGTTTGCTTCTTTCTCTCTCTCCTACACAAGCTTATTCCAGTCTAATCTTCCCCTTCAGGGTAGCCATTTTAGACCACTGGTTCAGGCATCTTTGGGAGGGAGCAATTGCCAAGCCTGGGAGGGGATTTGAGACTCCCCTTTACCTAGCTGATGGTCTCCTCTTCCTCCGCCGCTCCTATGAGGTGGCTTCTACCTCTAATCTGGTCGATTGGAGCTTTCTAATGCTGAAGCATGGACCAAAGCTGCGCACAATTGCAGACAGCGATCCGTCTTCAGGGAAGCTAAAAACCGGCCATAATTTGCTTTTATATAGTTATAATTTGGAGTCCCATCATTATGATCTTCCTTGCAAGGACACAAGTTGAGACAAAAATTAATCATGCTGTGATCACTGTTGGAAAAAGTTTCTTTAACTTGTAGGGCATATCATTTTTATACAATCATATACATTTTTTTATTTTGCTGATAATTATAAAATTGGGTCATAGCCAAACTCACCTGCAGCTTCTGCTAAAATATCAGATGATGGTTATGGCTAGGACAGCTTTTGCATTGCTTCAGTTTGTGCACCAACTGCACTTTCTTAGATCCTGACTTTGTGCATCCAGTCACTCAATCCCTAATTATCTCTTGTCTGGATTACTTCAAAATGCTTTACATAGGATTTGGTAAGGTGCTGTTTATGACCTTTAAAGCCATCCTTGGCAAATATCCGGGTTATATGATGAACCATCTCACCCCACTAAGACAAGCCTGCCCTACTTTTGCCAGCAGATGGGGCCTGCTGAGAATCCCATCTGTTATAATTTAAAGTCTTCTGTCTGGTCTGAGGAATGAGTGGGAGGCAGCACAACAGCTGATTGGCTACTGCATCTGACAGTGTGCTATACAAAAAATGCTGTCAGATATGATCAGCTATCATGTGTCAGCCACTGTGTTAGCGCGTGGTTTGACGTTACCTTTGTTAGCTGTTTAAATAAAAGGGTTACCCTGAATCTTCTGGTCTGTCTCAGTAATTCCCACTTTACTTTAACACTGGCAATGAGGATGGGATAGAGAAGGGAGACAACCAGCTGAAGATTCCGAATCTGTGAGCTGAGGTCACTCAGAAATCTGTTATCTAAAATTACTCAGAGCTGAAGTTACTACTGAAGTTACTCAGAGCTGTCCATTGCTGAAATGGCAATTGCACTCTCCTTTGGCCCATACCAGCTGGAAACTGATATATGGGAATCTTATCTTGACAGATTTGAGTGTTTTATTAAGGCAAACGATCTGCATGATATTTCTGCTAAGAGGAAAAAGTCATTCTTTTTTTAGTTTTTGTGGCGCTGAAGTTTTTGACACAGCATGGTGCTTCTGTCACCTCAAACAGTTCATGAGGTATCTTGGGAGACCATTTTAACAGTTCTGGGAAACCATTATGCTTCCAAAATAGCTAGGAGACATGCTTTTCATAGGCATTACCAGGGTGAGGGTGAGAATGTAAGCAGATACATGGCTGCTCTAAGAAAAGCTATTCAGCATTGTGGCTTCACGGATTTAGACAATATAATTTGGGATCAATTAGTTTGTGGGGTTAGAGACCTTCAACTTCAATGTTGTTTACTAGCTAAGCCAGATTTATCACTGCAGCAAGTTATTGATGAAGGTCAAGCAGCTGAGATAGCCAACCAATCTGGGGAAGGAATCTGGGGAGACTGCTACAGCTAGAGGAAACCAATATATTCATATGGAACAGACTGAAATTGAAGAGGATATAGATCCTGACCAGGACATTAATTGCCTCAGAAACTAATGGCAAAATTGTGGTCTGGTGAAGCAAAACCTGCCAGACAAGATCCTTTTGCTTAGGCTGTGGGGGAAATCACCCTAGACAGGTTTGCAAATTTAAAAATACAGTTTGTCTTTGCTTCCAAAAACAGTTTGCAGGGCTCTCCTGCCACCACTTCAGAGCCCAAATTTTCAAAATACCAGGGAAAAAGGAACAACCCATTATGAAGATTGCTTCATTCTAGAGAGGCTGGATAGGAATTTCACAGTAGTATAAGGGCAAACAAATAGACTTTTGTAATTTTTTTTTTCATAGATGTTAAAATTGAAAATAGCCTCTGTAAAATGGAACTAGATACAGGGCCTTCCCTATCTATTGTTTCTTGGAGTACCATCAAATGCCTGGTTCCACAGATGTCAAAGAGATGGATACAGTCCTGCAGCCTTCACCTCAGAGACTACCAATCAAATCTGGTGCCAAGTCATTGGAATACACAAATTCCAGATAAATTTCCAAAATTTTGTGGGAAAACTTCCATTGGTTATTGTGGAGGAGTCCACAATAGAGCCCTCCACAATTAGATAATCCTTGGGATTATATTGGTTCAAGTCATTGGGACTGGAAATCAGTGGCATCAATTCTATATAGGAACCTGACTTAGAAAATTTGTTGAATGAATTTAAGGATGACTTTGATGAGATCCTAGGCAAATACAGAGGTACCTCTATTTCCTTCAACCTGGATCCCCAGATTGCTCCCATCAGACTAAAGCCCATAAGGGTTCCCTTTGCCCTTAAATCAAAGATTGATGTACAATTGGACAAATTAATAGCACAAGGTGTATTGGAGCATATTGGGAGATTCCAATAGTGACATCTGTCAAAGGTGATAGATTTGTATGAATCTGTGCAAATTACAAATGAACCATCAATAGAATATTACAGATACACTTTTACCCTGTACCTGTGGAACAACATTTAATTCACTCCATAGGTTACAGGTCATTTTTGCAAAATTAGACCTCTCACAGGTTTACCACAATTGCCTGTGGATGATATACTGTGGAAGCGCAAACCAGCATTACACAGAGGCAGTCCTACACCTACAATTTGGATTAAAGGTGGCCCCAGACCTTTTTCAAAGTTTAATGGAATGCATATTGCAAGGTATACAAGGTGTAATACCATACTTCAGTGATATACTGATAGCTGCCACATTCAGAAAACAATTGTTTGAGTGGTTGTGCATAGATCTCAAAAGACTACAAGAAGTAGGACTAAAAGTCAATAAAGATAAATGCAAGATGGGGGTCTCCAAAGTAGATTTCCTAGGCTTCTCCATTGATGCTGCTGGTCTCCATCCCACTAAATCTGAAATTACTGCTATCCAAAAGGCACCAATGCCCCGAAACAAAACAGAACTTCAAGCATTTCTGGGTATTTTGAACTTCTATGCAAAGCTATGTTGGCAGAGTCTCTACACAGATTGCTAGGTAAAGGCATACCTTAGGTCTCGGGCAAGAGGTAGGCTGCTGCATTTCAGGCTGTAAAATCTCTTCTGACCTCAGATAGTGTAATAATTCAATTCAATCAGCAGTTACCTCTTGTATTAGCATGTGTTGCATTACATATGATACAGTATTAGGGCAGTCCTAAGCCATAAATTACATATTGGCAGAGAAGCCCCAATAGCTTTCTTCTCCAGAACTTTTGCTGCTGCAGAGTGTAACTATAGCCAGACAGACAAGGAGGCTCTTGCTCTGGTAGCTGGAGTAAGGAAATTTCATGAGTATCTATATGGCAGGCAGCTTGAGCTCATGACAAATCACAAACCACTGCTGGGTTTATTGGCCAGAGACTGGCAGACACACCAGGTACTGTCATCATGCATGATTAATTGAACTGTGTTCCTGGCTGCCTATAATTACACATTACTACACCGGGTGAGGAAGAACTTATGTCACGCTGATGCCTTGTCTATGATTGTAAGTGACCCAGCTCTTGCTTTATCTGTATTAATGATAGAGGAATTTGAGACACCTGTCACTGCTTCTGATGTGGCAAAGACATCTGCATGGGACAAGGTCATCTCACAAATAATGGACTGGGTTAAATGAGGGTGGCCCACACAACACAATTCCAAAGAATTCCAGCCTTTCTTTACAAGACAACATGATCTTTCAACACAAGGGGGTTGTTTGTTATGGGGGTAGTAATACCATCCACCTTACACAAGCAAGTATTGGAATTCCTTCATGAGGGACACCCTGGGATTGATAAAATGAAAAGCTTAGCATGCATAACTATGTATGGTGGCCCCAACTTGATAAAGATATCACTAACGGGGTGCTGGATTCTAGCCCTGCCAAATCTCATGCCCTGTACCCCCAAAAGCAACACCAAATGGAATGGAAGAATCCAAAAAAGGCTTGGTTAATAATGCATATCTACCTAGCTGGTCCATTTCAAGGTAGAATCTTTCTAGTAGCTGTGGACACTTATTAAGAGGTGGTGTCCATGTCATCTACCACTCCAGAGACCATCATCAGAATATTAAAAGCTATTTGCAATGCATGGCCTCCCAGACCTTCTGGTATTGGATAATGGTCCACAATTTACTGATGCCAACATGGAACTGTTCTTGTTGGGACTAGGCATCAGGAATGCCCTCTCTGCCCCTTTCCATCTCCTGCTTCAAATAGTCAGGCAGAATGCATGATAAGGTCTGCCAAAGAGGCCCTGACCAGAATGGGCTCAGAAGATTGGGAATTCAAGGTGGCCAATTATCTGTTGATGCAGCATGTGACCCCAAGCCTCACCACAGGGTACAGTCCAGCAGAGTTATTAATGGGCAGATGCCTTCATACCCATCTGGATAGACTGCACCCCAGTTATGCCCCTGATCATACACCTGAACCAAACATGAACCTCAGGACATTCAAAGAGGGCAATGGGGTCTTTGCCAGAAATTATGGGAGATCCCCATTATGGGTACCCAAAAATGTTGTGGGGGTAACTGGACTCTGTTCTTACAAGGTGTTGGTGAATGATGGGAGGCTATGGCATAGGAATATAGACCAGTTGAGAAGGTGACTAGCTGACCCGAGAAACACCCATGAGTCCAATTCTAAAGTAGCCACCACTCCATGCAACACCCAAGAATCCAACTCTGAAGCAGATACCACTGCAAGGCCATTGGCAGCAAACCCCAAACACATGGAGACAACACAAGGCTTACCAGTGGAACCAGGGCCGGGCTTCCAAAATCAGTTCAACTGTGAGACTCCCTCTTCAGCAACTGGTTGCACTCCCAATGGAGTGACTACCTCACTTGGAATAAATCCACAAGGGCCAACAAACACAACTTCAACAACCAACACTCTTAACAAGTAAAATCCAAGGTCTCTGCTGTGAAGATCTTCCAGAAACATGCAACAGCCTGTGTATCTGCAAGACTGCACATGTGCATTCCAAGGGGGAGGTGTGTTGTGATTTAAAGTCTTCTGTCTGGGCCGAGAAATGAGTGGGAGGCAGCGCAACAACTGATTGACTACCGCATCTGACAGCATGCTGTATAAAGAATGCTGTCAGACACGATCAGCTGTCATCTGTCAGCCACTATATTAGCACGCAGTTTACCCTTGTTAGATGTTTAAATAAAAGGGTTACCCTGAATCTTCTGGTCTGTCTCAGTAATTTCCACTTTAATTTAACACCATCAGTCAAATAACTCTGACTGACAGGCTCCAGAAAAGAGCCTTCTCTGTTGTAATGCTGCCCCTCTCTGAAGTATATTGCCCCTGCCCAGGGTGAGTTTTCCTCCATCCTCCTATCCATCCACAAGGGCAAGAAAGACCTGCCTCTGTTGGTTAGCTCAGGGAGCCAATAGGAGAGTAAATCACTAGAGGTGGCTATTGGACTAATTAGTTGACCCTCCCTCCCCAAAGGCTTTCTGCTGCTCCTCCATTCATCTTCTTTAATTTCGTATTATTGTACTTCCATTGTTTATTTTTTTTGTTTTATTCTTTTGCTATTGTTACATTTGCATTTTTTATTTCCCCGTTTTATAGTTGCAAGCTATCTAGAGTAGCCCCATAGCAAGATGCATGACAAATAAAGACATTCTTGATCAAAGTCACTTCCTGGTGATTACACGGGCTCATCGATAAATGTTTCTTGGAGAAAAAAATATAGAAATATTTTGCCATTACCTTCTTCATTTTTTAAAACGTTGGTGCTAAATTATAAATCTGAAATTTCATGCAAGTAATTTTAGTCTTCTTCAAGTATTAAAAATGTCAGAGCTCAGTTATCAGGCTCAGACAAGGGGAACCAATACAGCCAACTGTTGACATAGTTACAAACAAGGATATAAGAAATAATGGATCCACAAATGGCAAATTTAAAACAGATCTTTTCACCATTATATTATACAGAGTCTGTCAATGAGGAAAGCTAAAAATCCATGTCCTATATTTCATCTGTGCTTTTCTGAAAAACTCAACTCAGTATTGTATCATCTAAATTCTCAGAGGGCCATTGTGTACTTGTCTAGCTTTAAAATAACTGATATGTACTAAAGAATAAACAATTATCTATCTATATGTCTGTCCATAATCTATCTGTCTATCTATCTGTCTGTCTATCTATCTATCTATCTATCTATCTATCTATCTATCTATCTATCTATCCATCCATCTATTTATCTATCTATCATTATTATCAACATCATTTATCTATCCTTTGAAAACTTTATTTCAACAAGTGCTTTGAATTTTGCCCAAATGCAAATGCGACTTCTTTCCTACTCATTAAAGTAGCCCTATACTTTTCTAGGCTTTCATTCAAATCACCTCCTTAAAACAATGACA
>BLBF01000019.1:5213833-5273655 GCA_015471245.1 Laticauda colubrina | reverse complement strand
AAATTTATTCAAGCAATAGAAGCCATATATAATAAACAGACAGCAAAGGTAATGATGGAGGGAGAATTTACAGATCTTATTAATATAAGAAGAGGCACAAGACAAGGATGTCCCCTATCTCCTTTGTTATTCGTATTAACTTTGGAAGTGTTGAATAGAAATATTAGAGATGACAAAAATATAAAAGGAATGAAAATTAAAAAGGAAGAATTTAAACTACAAGCTTTTGCTGATGATTTAGCTTTTATTCTGGAAGACCCGTTAGAAACCGCTCCAAAATTATTGGAAAAGGTAGAGACATATGGTGAGATGGCTGGCTTGAAAATAAATAAAGATAAAACAAAGATTTTGACAAAAAATATGTTGTTGAGACAAAGAGAAGAACTGACAGATCTTTTGAAAATTCAAATTACAAACAAGGTTAAGTATCTGGGGATATATTTGACAGCAAGATGTAGCACATTAAAAGAGAATAATTATATTAAACTTAAACAACAGATAATTACAGATTTGAAGAAATGGGAAAATTTACAATTGTCATTAATAGGGAGAATTTCAACAATTAAGATGAATATTTTACCTAGAATTTTATTTCTCTTTCAAACAATACCAATTAGACTTGGAAAAGACTATTTTGAAGATTTAAATAAAACTATGTTGAAGTTTATATGGCAAGGTAAAAAAGCCAGAATAAAGTTAAAACTTTTGCAAGATGCTAGAAATAGAGGAGGTTTTGGCCTGCCTAATTGGGAATTGTATTATCAAGCTGCAAGTTTGATGTGGGTCAAAGAATGGATAACATTAAGAAAACATAGATTGTTGACATTAGAAGGACATGATTTACTGTTGGGCTGGCATGCTTTTTTATGGTACAAGGGAACTAAAACACAGGGGTATTTCAGAAGACATTATATACGGGAGTCTTTGTGGTTAAATTGGGAGAAGATAAAAAAACAATGTTACTTGAAAATTCCAGTTTGGTTATCGACTATTGAAGCTTTTTCCTATCCTATGATCTATAAAAAGGAACAAACAGTTAGATATGGGGAACTGTTGGATGAAAAGGGTGGACTTAAAACGATCCAAAACTTAGAGGAACAAGGTATAAGGATGAATTGGTTTTCATATGCGCAAATACACTCAAGATATCTTGAAGATTTTAAAATGGAAGGATTCTATGATAAACAGACTGATTTAGATAAGATATTGATGGGTACTGATGAGAAAGTGATTAAAAAGTTATATGGTTATTTATTGGGAATTAAGCTAGAGGAAGAACAAGTTAAAGAAACTATGATTGCATGGGGGAAGAATTTTGGATATGGAATTGATTTAGAGCAATGGCAAAAATTGTGGTCTCAAAATTATAAAATGACAATGTCAATAGCATATAAAGAAAACTTGTATAAGATGTTTTACAGGTGGCACCTTCCCCCGACAAGAATAGCAAGAATGTTCAAGAACAAATCTGAAAAATGTTGGAAATGTCATCAGATACCTGGCTCATACTATCATATGTGGTGGACTTATGAGAATGCCAGAAAATATTGGACTAAAATTCACATGTGGTTGGAAAAAATGACAAAGAAACACATAGACTTGAAACCAGAGATCTTTTTATTGGGAATTTTACCTGATATATATAATAAAGACTTGAAATATTTGATTGTAAATGTATTAACAGCGGCTAGGATTGTATTTGCTAAAAACTGGAAGAATGAGAAAATACCATTGCAGGAAGAAATTATTAAGAAAATATTGGAATGTGCTGAGATGAGTAGATTGACATTTGAAATTAGAGAACAAGAAGATAAACAATTTTATGCAATTTGGGGTTTTTTTTATCAATGGTTAGATGATAAAATACAATAATAGAGCATTAGTATTATATATATGAAGGGTTTTTAGGATTGATTTGTTATGATTATATGATAAGTTATAGAATAAACTGTTTGAAGTATTGTTATCTCACAAAGCATGAATGATTAAAAGTATAGTCAGAAAAAGATTTTTTTATTTTTTTTTAGTAATATTAGAATATGGATTGACAATATGAGTGGTTATGCAATATAACTGTAATTGACACTATAAAATGAATGCACAAAACTGATGAACCAACCGATACACCGGAAGTATATATGAGAGTAGATGTTTTTAATGTTTTGTACGTTTGTCTATTTGTAGAAAATTAATAAAATTAAAAAAAAAAAAAAAAGAAAACACTCCAGGTGTTAACAAATATAAACTCACTCTGTCTTTCTTCCCTTTCTTCTAGTTAGCTAAATATCTATTGCACCCATATATCAATATACCACTATAATAGTATTATGGAAGACTTTATTCTTGGTACATATTAGTTAGAATGGCCAAGAACTTGAATCAAAGTTCAGACAAGGATCTGGAGAGAATCTGAAGAAATCCCATTCAGGTGTTACAAGATTCAAACCATGCTGATGATATTTCTTTGCCTTGGAAATGTAAGAATGTTTGGCCAAACTTCCTCTTCCTCCTCCTCCTCCTCCTCCTCCTCCTCCTCCCCCTCCCCCTCCTCCTCCTCCTCCTCCTCCTCCTCCTCCTCCTCCTCCACCACCACCACCACCACCACCACCACCACCACCACCACCACTAAATATTACTTTCAGTAAGCTGCAGTCTTTCATACTTGTTTGCTTAGAATGCTGTATTTGACTAAACTTTGTTTCCTGGATAGTGGCAGAAGCTTAAGATTTCATGGTTGGGACCTGCACAGGTATTTATCATGTCAATATTATATCATTAACCTCTTCAGTATGCCAACAGAGTTATTTGTTTGTTATGCAACCACTGAGATTTGCTCTTACTATGTGCTACATTAATTTCAGTCCAAAAACAACGTGATAACCTATACTGAAATAGATATATTCAACAACAATTTCTAGGAAATAAGGTTGAACACTTAAAAATATTTGCTAGATACAAGTATTGATAAAAAGCTAGGGAATGAAGTAGAAACTGCTACATTGTGTTGGTTTCAAAATGACTGCATGGCATATTCTCACATAAGAATTTCTTCTGTTGTATTATAGAAATAATCTGCATACAATAGTAAAGCATGGATGGATTAAACACATCGCTTAACTATACTTTGTTGTGAAAGATTTGGAAGATAACGTTATTTGGACTAAAATGGTGGCTGTGTCATTCTTTTGTGTACAGTGCAAACTGACATTCAGTTATCATATGTAATATTAATTATTCTAAACTAACTCTGACTATGATTAAATTGTGGCTTTAGCAGAGATAATGGTTGTTTGACTATTATTCTAGACTGACTCAGCAGATAACCAAGTGGGACTTCTGCTTTTGTTTGTACTGTTAGGTATTCTAGTCACAGGGCTAACCATAGGCCAAGTACTACAATATGTATATACACAGCAACCCAGCAGCCTTGTTGAAATCTCTCCTCTGGGAGAGGGAGAAGAGAGTGCTAGAGAAACACCTATAGGATTATTCGGAAAAATATTCAAAGCATTTATTGCATAAAGTTGCTTGGATCCAGTGTGAAACTCTGGTGGTTCAGATCTTATGACAGTCATGGAAGCCATCATTATCTTAGTTATATATTTCCTTAGAAGCTTCGAGGCTGCCACAGTTAGTGCCTGGGAATTTGGGAGGGGGGGATTTTCCCCCCCTCTACATTAAAACTCACACCCTTCCCCTATTGATGACCCTCAAGTCCCACTCTCCAATCCACATCAATTCAGAAGCTCAGTCACTCACCCCCAAACTCCAGTGACTTGATATTGAGCTCTGGCAACATAATGTTGTTCTGGCTCTCCTTCCTTTTCACTATTCTCCAATTCCCACAGTGTGCCCAACCCCCACTGTGACAGCCCTAAATCTGAATCAAGATGGATCTGGGGCTGATAGTCAGGAGATTAGAGAAGCTTCTTCGATAATAGATTATACAATAAATTTTAGAAGATTAGGGAAATGATTGAGTGAAGACTTGAGTGAAGACTCCCCCAAAATATTGCTCTTATCAAATCCATGTATCTGCCATTCTTTGATGGAAGAAAGGGAGGATTAGATTTGATACATTTAATTCTCTTCCTCTCTTTTTATCTTCTCTATGTATCCTATTTCTTACATTGTCTATTGTGTAACCTTTTACACAATTTATAACCACTGCATGGAGCCCCAGATGCCTGGAAATTTCTCACCTCTTGGAGAGATGCAAGAAAAGAAGGGGCCATGTGGATTGCAGTGCCGGAAGATAGTACTGGTAAACTTTCCTAATCTGCTTTCTCAGAGATGCTGGTATAATAACATCTTCACACCTGCAAATTGGTAGAACCCACATTGGACTGTTGGGAAGGGTGTCTAATTCCTTTTATCCTTGTAGCATGCCCTGAGGGACCTCAGATACTGCTTTGAAGTTTTACTTGCTTTTACCTCCCTTCAGTAAAAAGATTCTTTTTAAAATACAAAGTTTTCTAGAGTCTATACTTATTTTTTGAAGAGCAGAAAGGCTGTTCCTCACTTAAAGCGGGATCTGCAATAGTGGTCAACCCAGAGATGAAACCCTCCCCCCAATTTTACTCTACTGAGGGACCCTGCAACAATGTCTGAACAAAGCAGCAAGCAAGGAGAAGCCAAGTGCTGAGGAGAAACCTTGACAACTACCAAACCCAACACCAGCTCCATATGTCCCATCAAAGACATTGAATCTGTCTTCGAAAGTTCCACAAAGCCCCAGTGATCTATCAGCATAGGGAAAAGAGACAGCTGGGATGGAAGAGCCATCAATGGAGACCCCCAGAAGCTGGGGGTTTTCTTGGCTCAAGTCCTCACCTAAATGCAAGAACTTCCCAACTTCATCAAACTCACCCAAGCAAAAATAGCAGCCCTAGTTTTGTTGTGCTAAGAGAAAGATGGTACCCTACACCTTTGTGTGGATTTCTGTAACCTGAACACCATCATCATGGAAAATACGTCCCCACTCCCCCTCATGTAGGACATGTTGGCCCACCTCTCCAAATTTTTTTTTCAAAGTTAGATTTGCGAGAGGCATACTACTGCATAAGAATTAGAAAAGGGGGGGGGAGTGGAAGACTACTTTTAACACCCTGCTGGGGTACTATCAGTTTAAAGTACTCCCCTTTAGATTACAAAAAGCCCCGGCGTATTTATGCAAAATATTAACAGGGTGCTCCATGAACATTTGCACAAAGGAGTCCTAGTTTAAGCCCCTGTCACACAGCACCAATGAATGGAAAGAGGATGTAAAACGGAGAGAAACACTTGCCATCTGTTGGTTAATGCGATGCATCCGTTCTGTACTCACTGCGTCCGTTTTTCATACTCTCTATCCGTCCAGCATCCGTCCACTGACATTTCATCCGCTCAAAAAATTTTGAGCTGCACAAAACTTTTTGAGCGGAAAAAGTATCCAACGCATCCGTTCTACATCTGCTACACATACGGGGAACATCCGTTATACATCCGTCGTCATCCGTTACACATCCACTATATCTGCTAGGCATCCACTGCGCATCCGCACAACTCGCATCCGCTCCAGCAAAAAACGGACACAGGGAGGAAGCGAAACGGACGTGGAATAGAAGCGGAATGGACATGCAGCGTTAGTAGCATGGACGTAGAAAGGATGAAAGCGGATGCAGCTCTCATAGAAAGCATTAAAATGGAAAAAACGTTTGTATAGGGGATGTATCTCGGATATTTAGGATGTCTGCAGGATGTCTAGAGGATGCAAAAGGACACCTAGCGGAAAACCTATATTTCCTATAAAAACAGAGAGAAATCCCCTGGATCTCACTTTCAGTCCAGCAGCCCTGCTGTGTAGACCTCTTCAGCCTTCATCTTGCTCTTGCTCTTCCATAGCATCCAGTCATCTCCACCATAGATCGTCGCTCCTTTTGGTGACCGCCATCATTCTACAACAGTGTGAAGCCATCTATAGGCTCTTTCACCTGTTCTACGCGAAGAAAAGGAGGCGTCCAAGAAGTGTCTGTGTCCGAAGATGGATCGCGAGAAGAGCCGAGTACAGACTATATAAAAAGCTGATGGTGGAGCTGAGGAACGAAGACTCTCGTGCATTCCAGAACTTCATGAGGATGCTGCCAGCCATGTTTGACAAAGTTGTGGAGCGGCTGAGACCCAGGTTGACCAAGGCAAATACCAACTTCCGGCCCAGCCTGGAACCTGGGCTGAAGGTGGCACTGACTCTGTGCCACCTGGCCTCAGGGACCACGTACAGGAGCATGCAGTATGCCTGGAGGGTGCCACACAACACCATCAGCATTGTGGTCAGAGAAGTGGTGCAGGCCATCATCGAAGAATACCTGGAGGAGCTCCTCCAGTACCCCTCCACTGAAGAAGGATGGAAGAAAGTAGCAGAGCAGTGGTATCAGAAGTGGAACTTCCCCCACACTGTTGGAGCCATAGATGACAAGCACGTGGCCTGCAAAGCTCCACCAAACTCAGGGTCCAATTATTTCAACTACAAGGGCTTCTTCAGCATCATCCTCTTTGCCATGGTTGATGCTGACTACAAGTTCATGTACATCGATGCTTCAGGCAACAGCTCATCTTCAGATACCCAGGTATACAACACCAGTCACCTCAAGGAGGGGCTGGAATGCAACGTCATCATGGGCTTCCCAGATCCAGACCCCTTGCCCAACGACACATAAGATGTGCCCTACTTCATCGTGGGGGATGATGCCTTCTCCCTCAGAACCTACCTCATGAAGCCCTACACTTCCAGATGCCTCACCCATGAAGAAAGAATCTTCAACTACAGGCTGTCCAGGGCAAGGCGGGTGATGGAGAACGCCTTTGGCATCCTGGCCAACAGGTTCCAGGTACTTCTCACCACCATGCAGCTTCGCCCAGAGACCGTGAGGAACATCGTGGAAGCTTGCTGCATCCTGTACAATCTCATGCGCACCCGTTACCCAGTGTTGCAGAACAGGCTCATGGACCACCAAGAAGGCAATGGGGACATGGAGCCTGGGGAATGGAGGCAAGGGTGAAACCTGATAGATACTGTGGATGTGCAAGGCCCCAACAGAGCTTCACGTAAAGGGAAGAAGCAGCGCAACCTCCTGAGACACTGGTGCAACTCCCCAGCTGGAGCAGTGGAGTGGCAAGACAGGATGGTAGATGCTTAATGGATGCTTCCTTCAGCCTGTCTCATCACACTGATGAGATTGTGCCATGTATGTTGAGTGGCCCTACAATGAACAGGGCATTTAATAAAGAGCTGTGTTTAGGTTGAAATGTGTTGATGACCTGGGAGGGTGGACCATACAGTCCCACTATGCTTGCACTGGAGGTTTATCTATCCCATAGCTATTACCCATCCCACAGCTATTACCCATCCCACAGGTATCCCTGCCCATCCCACAGGTATCCCTGCCCATCCCACAGCTATTACCCATGCCACAGGTATCTCTGCCCACCCCACTGCAATCCTTACCCATCCCACAGGTATCCCTGCCCATCTCACAGGTATCCCTGCTCATCCAACAGCTATTACCCATCCCACTGGTATCCCTGCCCATCCCACTGCTATCTTAAACCATACCACAAGCATGCAAAGGCTTAAACCTTTTCTAAAAGTTTCCACCAAGACTTTATTGACTAAAAGAACGGAAGCAAGTGTGTGAAACAAAGATAAACTTTATTAATAACAAACTGTAAAAGCAAAATGACCCAAGTAAAGTGTCCCAAGCAAAGATAAAGTCAACAGGTAGCAACCCAGTCTCTGGCACTCTTCTCAGTCACTCTGAGGCATGCCCATAGTTTCAGGTGAAGGGTCCAGGTGCTGTGGAGGTGGCTGCTGCTGGAGTGCTGGTCTGAGGCACCAGCACCAGGAGCAGCGCCAGCAGAGTAAGCACCAGCAGAAGCACCAGCACCAGGAACAGCACCAGCAGAAGCCCCAGCACCAGCAGAGTCAGCCCCAGCAGCAGAATCCCCAGCAGAAGCAGAGTAGTGCAGGGGGGTGGGATGGTGGCCATGTCCTTCTTGCCAGGGCTGGCAGGAGTAGGCACAGGCTTCCTCTTCTTCCCCATGGTTGTTGGCTGGAGATGTGTCTGGCAGCAGGTCTTTCCTCTGAATGGTGACCTGCTTGCGAGCTGCCTCCTTTTATATCCACGGGGCTGATGCAATGCATCCTCCCCACATGCGCAGTGAACGCTTTGCATCTGCTAGGCATCCGCTAGGCGTCCATGATGCATCCACGGCATTTGCTTGGCATCCGCTCTGCATCCGTTTCTTCCACTGCACGTCCACTTCGCTATGCTCCCACGGAAGCCCTGCGGATATGTCATCCGCTTCCCTCCGCTTCCATCTGCTAGGCTTCCATGGAGCATCCGCATAACATCCTGGCTACGTCCTGCCCCCATCTGTTCCTTTCTGTTGTTGTCCGTTCTGTTTATGCAAGTTTGGGGCACTTTTGAGAGCGGATAACAATGGATGGAAAATTTTCTTATCCGCTGTGTCCTTTTTACATACTTTTTGCATCCGTTGGCCTATGTGACAGGCCCTTTATCTCGATATTTTAATTTACACTGAAACAAAAGAAGAGCACATAAAATTAGTCAAAGCTGTTTGCACCCAAGCCACCAAACTATATGCAAAACTCTCTAAATGTGAGTTCCTCCAAGAGAAAATTGACTACCTGGAATACAGAATATCCCAAGAAGGAATAGAGATTGGACCCACAAAAAATAAAACCTGTTTTTGATTGGGAGCCACCCCTAATCTGCAAACAATTATAAAGTTTCCAGGGTTTTGCAAACTTTTACCGTCAGTTCATTCCGGGTTTTGTAAATACTGCTCTCCCCATTATGAGCTTATCAAAAATGAAAGGGGGGAGGAGAAACTGGAGCCAAGGCAACTCCTTAACTGCATGATGGAATGTCAAGTGGCATTCAAAACTTAAGCAACTAGTCTCAGCTAAACCAATCCTAAAATACCCAGACCCAGAGCAACCATTTGTCATCCAAGCTGATGCCAGTGATTTAGTAATAGGAGCAGTTCCACTCCAAAAGAATGGACATGAACAGTTGCAACCATGTGCTTACACTTCCAAGAAAATGGGCCATATGGGAGAAAGAGGTGATATGCTGTGCAATGGGCCCTCCTCAAAGTCTGGACTGATCATAAAAATTTAGAAGCCCTGAAAACTCCATGGAATTTTCCCCAAACAAGTATGTTGGGCGCAATATTTTAAATGCTTTAATTTCACTCTCAAGTTTCTCCTGGAGGGGATTTCTTGGCTGTTGTTCTGTCCAGGAAACCCCAATACAACAGCAAAAATATTGAAATTGTTAAACTCATACTCCAACCAACCTAACTAGCAGCCAAAGTATCACCCGAGCACAAGGAAAAAAAGAACCACTTGCTGACAATGCAACAGCTTCCAAACGTAAGGAGATACTACTGAAGGATGACTGGCTCCAAGTTCACAAAAATATTTGCTTACTTAAAGATGGTCTAGCTTGGGTAGAGAACAAAGTTTACATCCCTGACAGCCAGCGACAATGAAACGATGCTACGACTCCAAAGTCGCTGGACATTTTGGATTTGTAAAAACTCTGCACCTCATCAAAAGACAATTCTGATGGCCATCTCTTTAAAAAGTATTGATAGTTAGGTTGCTAGCTGCCCTATCTGCGCAGTTGCAAAAGGATGACAAAGAAAATCCCCTGCCTGAAAGCACAGGAAGCACAGTCAATTAGGTTGTAACAGACCTCTTTTTAAAACAGGTCCATTTTATAACCTGACAGAATATCCCAACAGCCAAGGCATTCACAAAAATGGTTTTAATAGACATTTATCACCTCCATGGAGATCCCCAACAATTATCTCAGACAGGAGTGTATAATTCACTTCTAAATTTTGGCAGGCTATTTTCTATTAGGCTCTGCTCAGGGGTTGACTTCTTTGCAACACCCCCAGATGAATGGGATGAAAGAGAGAGCCAATGGAATATTAGAACAATATTTAAGATGTTTTATTAACTACTAACAGGACAATTGGACTGACCTTTTGCCTTTTATTGAAGTAGCTTACAATAACTTTGGACACAGTAGCACTGGTTTCACCAAAGGAAAGGTAGCCACAGGACAAGAATTCAACCCCATGCCAGTGCTACCAAGGAACCTGACATCCCCTCCCTTAAGGAGTGGATAAACAATATACCAACCACTTGATCAGTGGTCAAACTAGTCTTACAAGAGGCCAGAACTGTTTTTAAAGCTCAAACAGACAAAAAAAATGTACTGAACTCAAACTGTTCAAGATTGGAAACCGCATATACTTATCTACAAAGTTCCTACAATCATTACAACCTTCTAAGAAACTGGGGCCAAAACTCATTGGCCCATTTACCATTACCAGAATCACCTGGTAATGGGAAATGGGCCAATGTAGAATTCCTACTCTCTAAGATACTTAGACAGGTTCATCCAGTATTTCACTGCAGCCTACTCAAACCAGAAATCACTTCAAAATCAGACCTCCCCCCCCCCATCTCACATCTCCAACCCCATTATTGTGGAAGGGGAACAACATTTTGACATTAAAGGTATTCTTGATTCACATACTCACCATGGCTCCACACAATATTTACTAGCATGGAAACACTTACTCTCCTCCCAAAGCAAATGGGTTGTCAAAAAACATGTAAAAGCCCCCACATCGTTATGGAATTTCCACCTGAAATACCCTCACAAACCATCCTAATTCTTAATGTAATATATGCTTCATGACTTCCAGGTGAAATTCCTATTTTTTTTGAGGAGGGCAATAGGCCAGATCTGTGTATCTAGCATTCTTCAATGGAAAAAGGGGGGTTGGATTTGATACATTTAATTCTTTTCCTCTCTATATATTCTAAATATCCTATCTCTTACATTGTCTGTTGTATAAACTTTTACACAATTTATAACCATTGCCTGGTGCTCCTGATGCCTGGAAAATTCTCACCTCTTGGGGAGATGCAAGGGGAGAAGGGGCCATTTGGATTGCATCACTGGAAGATAGCCCTGGGAATCTTTCCTTATCTGCTTTCTCAGAGATGCTAGTATAATAACATTTTCACACCTGTGGATTGGTGGAATCCACATTGGATTTCAGGGAAGGGTTCTCATTCCCTTTATCTTAGTTGCATGCCATGAGGGACCCCAGATCCTGCTTTTAATTTAGACCTGCTTTAGCCCTCTTCAATAAAAAATTCCTTTTGAAATACAAAGTTTTGAAGAGTTCATACTTATATTTTGAAGAGCAGAAGGCCTCTTTCCATTTTCCCTTTCCATTTAGCAAAATAAGAATTAATTCTAAAAGACAGTCAAATTGCAAGCATTCCTAAAAGAATGCCAGCTTCTTTTTGAGCAGTGGTCTGAATATATGTGTTTTAAAATAAACTACTATAATTTTATTAGGCAATTTTATCTTTGTTATAAATAAGTAATTGTACTGGGAAGAAGGGATAATCCTTATTTAATTAAATTCATCTATACTCCAGGTTGGCAGCAAGCAGACATATGTGAGACTAATACCCCTAGCCTGCCTTGCATACATGTGCAATTAAAAATTCACTCTACAGTAGCATTGGCAGTTTAGTCTTGCTTTTGGCATTTGCAAATTCTTTTATTTTGTGGGTTCTACCCCCACCGTACACATATGCTGGAGCAGATGTTGCTTATTTGTTGTTTATTCAAATCTGTAAGCTCTGGCAGCAACCACCATTGTTCTGTAATGAAGCTTTGTTCAGTGTCCTCTATTAGAAAGACCCAGCAAATGTCTGACTCCCAACAGGAGTCTGTAGCTACTTTTTGGTAATTTATATTTAATAAAGCATTCATTTGAAAACCCTGGCTAGTGGCAATGCAGCAAAGTGAATGAAGATGACAGAATGTAATGAAGATTGGGGCAATCTTCATTTACACCTATGTTGAATGTGCTCTGGGGTCAAGACTTGAGAATAAAGATGATTTACATGCTTACTGTATTCAGTCAGTCTTTATACAAAAGGCATGAATGTAAGCAAAATTGTCCTGTTATTATCAGAGTCATATCATGTCTTCAACAAAAAAAAACCCTCTAATTGCAATAGGAATGAAATCATTTGTTTCTCCAGCTCACTGGTTAGAATTCTCTTTTCTTCCAGTTGTGCACAGGTCTTTTTCCAAGATGGCATTGACCAAAGGAGTAATGATTGATTCCTGAAGTGGCTCTGCCAGTACAACAGCATTCATTGGCTACATAGTTCCTTTTGCAGCCTAAATGATATCAATCAGAGAAGTAACCATCTGGCACAGGGTAGCATGGAAACTCACTTTCTTACCATTTGTAATTCATCTTGTCGCAACAAGTGGTGCCAGGAACCAAACCACACTTGAGTCTTTCTAGGAGCTGGGCACATTCAACTTCCCCAGCTTGTTGAGTTGACATATTAGTTCCACTGACTTACAGAGTAGCAATTCTTTTAATTATCACACCTTCTCTCCTCTTCTTCCTCCTTTTTCTCCTCCATTCTCCCATCTTTTCACATACAGTTTGGCACCATGGGAATATCTGCAGAGGCAATCAAGATTTTTTTAATTGACTGTATTCCAAAAGTGTGAATCCTGTTTATTTTCCCCTGGTAAAGTACATATGGGAACAAGTTCTGGATGCCAAAAAAGAATGTCACAATGCTTCCCCCTGATTCTAATGGCATCAGGACAGTCTGTTGGATTTCACAGATGGCCGTTCTTTGCCAAATGCTAATGATTGAACAAAAGGTATTTTGTACAAATCATGTTTCTTCAAAACATCCCTTTTTATGAGAAATTGAGGAGTTTTTTCTGTTTATTGATACAATAAAACATAACTCAATATATTTAAAGGGAAATTCAAGCCATGTTCCTGTATCTGCATAGAAGTCAATACTGATTTAAAAAAAAAAACATAGGTGGCGTGTGCAAATGTGTATTATATATGTCAAGGTTCTGATTGACTGACCCAACCAAGCAAGTTCTATTGAGATGTTCCAATCTTTGAATGCAAAACTTTATTGAGTTCACCATATCAGTACAGAAAGCAAAAATAACTATCTAATTCCTGCTGTTTTCACATAAATCTCCCTCACCCTATTAGTGCAGGACATATTATCCAATTAGATGGCCACTCATTGTAATGGAAACTGTCCAAGTCTTTGTTGTACATCTTGTTAGGTGGCCTTGGTTTCTTGGGACAATTTCTTGCTCCTGGCTTCTGATGGTATTTTTTGTGGAATCACCTCACTAACCAGTCTGCCTTCATACTCTGAGCTTTAACCCATTGCATCTTTGACATAGGGTACCTTTACTAAGTATTGGAATTTTCCCTTATATAATCTACAATCCAATATCCATTTAACTTCATAATGCTTTTCACACACACACACACACACGCACACACACACACTATCATGGGACCTAGAGTTTCTCTCTCCACTAGTATCAGCCTAGATCCCACCACCACTTTAAGCAGACTACAATGGAACACTGTGTGCACTTTTCCCAACATCCTGGGTAGTTTAAGCTCTACTGTGACTGGGCTTATAAGTTTTATAATAAGGAAAGACCCTATGTATACCCAGTTTCTTATCTTAAATACTTTAAATACAATTTGTCCCCTATATGGAACGGCCCCTGGGCTGCTCGTTTCTTATCTGCCTTGACTTTCTGACTGTCAGTGGCCTTGGCTAGTGTCTCTTAACATTTCTCCCAGCATTCTGAAGGGAACCCATCCATTTAGTGTGACGGGGCTCCCTAGGGTATTCTGGCAGGGGCACAAATTCCTGTCCCATCACCACCTTAAAAAGTAGCCCCTTCAGCAAAAGGCAGCATTTCTGCCCGGTTAGATGACTGCTAGTTGACATAGCAATGCAGCTTTGTTCCACCATTGTGTTAGAACACTCTGCAACCCGTTTGTGCTCAGATAAAAGGCTGAGCTGAGCCCCTGGCATGATCCTATCAGTTTTATGAACTCCTTCCAAAATTTGGAAGTGAATTAGATTCCCCGGTCTGAAATGATCCACTTTGGTACCCCCTGTAGCCAGTAGATATGCTGAAAAAAACACCTTAGCAAGTCTCTGGGCCAATGGGAGGCTCAAGCAAGCTATGAAGTGAGTTTGTTTAGAAAACAAATTGATTACTGTCCAAATTACAGAGTTCCCCCCATTTTCTGGGAGTTCAATGATAAAATCCATGGCGATTTCTTCCCAAGGTTTGTTTGGCTCTGCCACCTGTTGCAACAGTCTGGGCTGTTTCCTGGTCTTTTTTTTTTCATAGTCTCTCATACTGCACAACTTTTTATATGTTGTGCAGTATGTCTTTTTCCATTTTTAGCCATCAGAACTGTTGTTCAACCAAATGTATAATCTTTAAAAATCCAAAGTGGCCTGCCTGCTTGGCATCATGGCTCTTCTGCAGGACTTGTACCTGCAGGCTGCTGAGGATGTATACAAGCCCTCCCTTGAGGTTAGCTCCCCCGATAGACTTTGAATTGAGCATCTGTTCATAGCTTCCTCTTCATTTGCTTTGTTAATGAATCAGTTCCTTTCTTGCCTGCTGCCTTCTAGTAGCCTGTGTTGCCCACTGTTTCATAGAGGTGATTGTATTCACTGTCTTCTCTATTGTTTTTGTACTGCGGCAGGTGGGACAGAGCACCAGCTAGGAAATTCTTTCCCCCTGAGATGTACTTCAGTTTGAACTCAAATTGATTAAATTGTTGTGCCCACCAGACTTGCTTATGTGAGAGCTTTCAGAAGGTTCTCAGTGTTTCTAGGTTTTTGTGATCAGTCCACACTTTGAAAGGTACTCTGTGTCAACCCTGAAGCTGACCTGGCTGAAGCCATCTTTGACAGCTTCAGTGTTGCCACACTGGAGCTGAGAGATAGGAAGGGGGAGTTGAGATAGCTGGGATTCTGTACCAAAACAAAGTATTTCTCTAGGGAACCAAGGACATTCTCACATTTGGTTGGAGGAAGGTAGAGTGATGTCACCCAGCAATCAGACTGTGCTATGCTTGGACCATGTGACTGATTGTTTTGTGAAAGTGACAAACTTTTACTTTTAATTAAGCCCATGTCACACTGCACCAACAGATGCAAAGAGGATGTAAAACAGACAAAAAAGCTTGCCATCCGTTGGTTAACGCGATGTACTCACTGCCTCCATTTTGCTTCCTCTCTATACGTCCAGCATCCGTCTATTGACGTTTAATCTGCTCAAAACTTTTGCGCAGAAAATGTATCCAATTCATCCGTTATGCATCCGCTACGCATCCGCTACGCATCCATTCTGCATCTGTTACGCATCCGCTATATCCGCTAGGCATCCGTTCCACATCTGCGCAACTCGCATCCGCTCAGACGCAGGGAGGAAGCGGAACGGAAGTGGAACGGATGCAGAACGGATGCCAAGCGGAAAAAAAACATTTAAAATGGAAAAAACGTTCGCAGAGGGGACCTATCTCAGATATTAAGGATGTCTAGAGGATGTCTAGAGGATGCCTAGAGGATGCCTAGAGTATGCAAAGGGATGCCTATACTGCCTATAAAAAGGGGGAGCAACTCACCTGCATCTCACTTTCAGACCAGCAGCCTAGCTGTGCAGACCTCTGCAGCCTTCATCTGACTCTTCCTCTTTCACAGCATCCAGTCATGTCCATCGTGGATCGTAACACAGTCCTTTTGGCAGCCACCATCCTTCTGCAACAGTGCGAAGCCATCTACAGACTCTGTGAACTCTACTACGGGAAGAAAAAGAGGCGGCCAAGAAGCGTCTGGGTACGAAGATGGATCTGGAGAAGAGAAGAGTATGGGCTGTATGGTGGAGCTCAGGAAGCTGATGGTGGAGCTCAGGAACGAAGACACTTGGGCATTCCAGAACTTCATGAGGATGCCTCCAGCCATGTTTGACGAAGTTATGCAGTGCCTGACACCCAGGTTGACCAAGGCAAACACCAACTTCTGGCCCAGCCTGGACCCTGGGCTCAAGGTGGCACTCACTCTGCACCACCTGGCCTCAGGGACCACCTACAGGAGCATGCAGTACGGCTGGAGGGTGCCACACAACAACATCAGCATTGTGGTCAGAGAAGTGGTGCAGGCCTTTATCGAAGAATACCTGGAGGAGCTCCTCCACTGCCCCTCCACTGAAGAAGGATGGAAGAAAGTTGCAGAGCAGTGGTACCAGAGGTGGAATTTCCCCCACACCGTTGGAGCCATAGATGGCAAGCACGTGGCCTGCAAAGCACCACCCAAGTCGGGCTCCACTTACTTCAACTACAAGGGCTTCTTCAGCATCGTCCTCTTTGCCATGGTCGATGCTGATTACAAGTTCATGTACATCGATGCTTCAGGCAACGGGTCAGCTTCAGATGCCCAGGTATACAACACCAGTCACCTCAAGGAGGGGCTGGAACGCAACCTCATCATGGGCTTCCCAGATCCAGACCCCCTGCCCAACAACATGCAAGATGTGCCCTACTTCATCATGGGGGATGACGCCTTCTCCCTCACAACCTACCTCATGAAGACCTACACTTCAAGACATCGCCCAGAGATCGTGAGGAGGATCGTGGAAGCTTGCTGCATCCTGCACAATCTAATGCGCACCCGCTACCCGGTCTTGCAGAACAGGCTCATGGACCTCCAACAAGGCAATGGGGACATGGAGCCTGGGGAATGGAGGCAAGGGCGGAAGCTGATAGACACTCAGGATGTGCAAGGCCCCAACAGAGCCTCACGTGAAGGGAAGAAGCAGCGCAACTTCCTGAGACACTGGTGCAACTCCCCAGCTGGAGCAGTGGAGTGGCAAGACAGGATGATAGATGATTAATGAGTGCTTCCTTCAGCCTGTCTTATCACACGGATGAGATTGGGCCATGTATGTTGGGTGGGCCTACAATGAACAGGGCGTTTAATAAAGAGTTGTGTTTGTGTTGACATGTGTGGATGATTATTACATTATTATTGATGATGAAGGGACATAGGTGTGGCACCAGGCAGGGTGGACCATACAGTCCCACTATTCTTGCACTGGAGGTTTATCTATCCCACTGCTATCCTTACCCATCCCACAGCTATTATCCATTCCAAAGGTATCCCTGCCCATCCCACTGCTATCTTAACCCATCCCACAAGCATGCAAAGGCTTAAACCATTTCTAAAAGTTTCCACCAAGACTTTATTAAAAAAAAAGAAATGAAGCAAGTGTGTGAATCAAAGACAAACTTTATTGAACAACAAGCTGTTAAACAAAAATTTCCCAAGTCAAGTGTCCAAATAAACTCTACAGGTAGCCAGCTACCCAGTCTCTGGCACTCTTATTGGACACTCGGAGGTGTGCCCAGTCTCAGGGGTGAAGGGTCCAGGTGCTGTGGAGGTCGCTGGTGCTGGAGTGCTGTTCTGTATCATCATTGGGGTGCCTGGCCCTGAGAGGACAACAGGGGACGGTGTGTTGAGGAAGCTCTCAGACAGCTGGCTCAGACCCGCGATGCTGAGAGGTCCTTCCTCCATGCCATGGGGTGTCAGCCCCAGTACTGATGAGAGATGTACTGAGGCCAGGCTTGGCTGTGGGGTGGAGGAAGGAGTAGTGTAGTGGGGCTGTCTGGTCTGCAGCTGGTTGAGGACTGGCGTGGGTGGCATCGCTGTCATCGGTGGCATTGTTGTCGTGGGTGACATCAGTGGCATCAGTGGAACCGGTGGCAATGGTGTTGCCCAATGACTGTGCCTGGACTGGGAAGGGCTGCTGCCTGTGCTGCTGGACCTCCTGGTAGCCGTAGCCCTGGTAGGTGAGGGGCTGTGGGAAGCCTTGGTATGGGAGGGACATCACCTGGGGTGGAGGAGCAGACCTCGACTGGGTGGGAGCAGGTTCCTCGGGGTCTGGAGGGTTGTGAAGCATCTCGGTGATCTGGTCCTTCACCACCTGGTACTGGGGTTCCTCCATGTTCTTGAGTGTCTGGTTGACATAGGTGAGGAAGGGCTTGCGGTTGGAGGATGAGGAGTCGGTGCTGACCAGCTGAGAGAGGAGATCTATACTGGTGCGGATGGTGTCCCTGATCTCCAGCAGGACAGTGTGGCTCTGCCCCTCCTGCTGTCTGGCTCTCTTCCTTTCTGTGGAGGCAGAGCTGGGGGGGGTGGATGCGGCTAGGAGTGTGGTGGACTCGATGTCTCCTCTCTCCCACTGTACCAGGGAGTCCTCCACGCACTCCACCATGGTGACAACAGCTGTCTGCGGATTCTCCCCCGTGGCACTCTCCACAGAACCCTGCCTGGAGACAGGGACTGACTCTTGGCCAGAAGAGGACTGGGTCGCAGCAGGCTGCCGGAGAGAGAAGGTAGACAGAGGGGCTCCTGGTGCTCCTTGGTGGCGGATCTCACCCTCCAAGAAGCTGCACCTGGCCATCACGTAGGTCTCTCTGTCTGTCAGCTTTACTGTGGCCTGGCCAGATTTCTTCAGGTGCAGCTTCCCGTACCAGGTGTGCATATGTTTCCACCAGCCGAGGAGCACCTCCGAAGTGTAACCCATACTCTCTGCCCTCTCTCTCCAAGCAGCCTGCTTCCGCTTGGTGTCCCTGTACAGCCGGTGTCCCTTCCGCCACAGATAGTCATTCTCCCTCAGCCACTCCAGCACCTCATCCTCGTGTTCCTCCTCAATGAAGTATTGCCTCCTCTCCTGTCCCCGCATACGCCTCTTCCTCCCTTTGGCAGGACCAGATGGGCCCTCATTAGAGGGGCTCCCAGGTGGTAGGGGCTGCTCCTCCACACCACCACCAGCAGCAGCACCAGCAGGATCATCATTATCATCATCATCATCATCATCATCATCATCATCATCATCAGCAGGATCATAATCAGCAGCAGCAGGATCATCATCATCATCAGCAGCAGCAGCAGCAGCAGCAGGATCAGCAGGACCAGGATCAGCAGCAGCAGAGTAATCACCAGGAGCACCAGCAGCACCAGCAGCACCAGGAGAATGATCAGGACGAGCAAGTCCAGGAGCACGAGCAGGATGAGCAGGACCAGCAGCAGCTTCAACAGAGTATGCAGCAGAAGCACCACTGCCAGGAGCAGCTTCAGCAGAAGCCCCAGCAGAAGCAGAGTCAGGGATAGGGGGTGGGAGGGTGGCCCTGTCCCTCTTGCCAGGGATGGCGGCAGGTTGCTGAGACTTTCGCTTCTTCCCCATGGTTCTGGGGTTGCTGGCTGGCAGGGAGGCTGGCAGGCACCAAGGCTGGCAGGAAGCCTGGCAGGAAGCCTGGCACCAAGGCTGGCAGGAAGTCTGGCAGGAAGGCTAGCAGGTAGGCTGGCATGAAGCCTGGCAGGAAGGCTGGCAAGCAGGCAGGCACCAAGGCTAGCAGGCAGACTGGCTGGCCAGGAGGCTTGGAGGCAGGCTGGCAGGAAGGCTGGCAGCAAGGCTTGCAGGCAGGGCAGGCAAGGACTCGATGTATCCTGCAGCAGGTCTTTTCTCTGAATGCTGGCCACGTGCGAGCTGCTTCCCTTTATATCTGGGGGGCTTGCACAATGCATCCCCCCCACAAGTGCAATTAACTCCAGGCATCTGTTAGGCTTCCGCTGTCCATCCGCTAGGCTTCCGCTGTGCATCCACTTCATCCGCTGTGCATCCGCTGTGCATCCGCTTCATCCATTCCGCGTCCGCTTTGCTCAGGTCCCCCGTAAGCCTAGCGGATGTGCCATCCGCTCCCATCCGCTTCCATCCACTGGGCTTCCGTTCCGCATCTGCTTTCCATCCGCCCTGCATCCTCCCCGTGTCCATGTTATCCGTTCCAGTTATGCAATTTTTTGCCCCTTTTGAGAGTGGATAACAACGGATGGAACATTTTGCTCGTCCGCTGTGTCCTTTTTGCATCCGTTGGGCAGTGTGACATGGGGTTTAGGTGAAAACTATAGGAAACTTCAAAGTCAGTTTTCACCAGATCTGTGCCAATATGATATATCCAAATAAAGTTATTCTTTGAAGAATCTACTTGCCTCAAAATTTTACTTGCTATGGGAGGACTAATACTTGAAACCCTGACACTCTGCTTCTCTCCAGGAATTGTAGCTAGATTAGTAAAGCCCATTTCACTGCAAATGCCTCTTTCTCCCATACAGCTCAATGCCTTTGTTTCATTCAGTTTTTGTGAAGTGTATGCACACAGATGCAATTCCCTCTCTATGTCTCTCTGAAGAAGTACTGCCCCTACTGTTACATTGCTGGCCTCTACCTGGATCACAAACAGCTCTTCCAGGCTGCAGTACCTTAAAACTAGTTCCACTGTAAAAAGTCTTAAGTTTTCCAAAGGCCACTTGGCACTCCATTGTCCAGTTTAGTTGCTGGTTAGGTTGTGGTTTCATCCTTCTCTCACATTTTCAATAGCTCCATTATTGGCAGGGCTATTTTTGCAAAGAAGGGGATGAATTGCTGGTAGAAGTTAATGAACACCAAGAAGTCTTGTAACTGGTTGTAGGACCTTGGGGCATGCCACCCTAGGATGGCTTTGTTTTTTTTAAATAATTTTTATTCTTTAAAAACAAAAATACAGAACTCTCATTTCCATTAACAGTAAATGTGTCATTGTATATACATGTTTCTGTGACTATACATCATTTTAAACTTTATTCTTCACCCATTCATACCACCTATCCCATATTGCATAATAATCATGATCATCCTTGCCTTTTAATTCCATTGTGAATTTGTCTAGCTCAGCACAATCCATTATTTTTTGGATTAAAGCTTCCTCTGATGATGTTTTATTGCTCTTCCAGCTTTGTGCAAAAATAATTCTTGCTGCGGTTAAAATGTGTACAATAAGATATCTTTTATCTTTACTCAAATTCCCTTTAATCATACCTAATAAAAATATTTTTGGTTCCAATTTCAGTCTATACTTTACAACCTCAAACAGCCACCTCTGTACTTTCTTCCAATATTTTTTAGCCTCTATACATTGCCACCACGTATGGAAAAACGTTCCTTTTTTTGTTTGCACTTCCAGCATTCCAATTTTATATTGGAATGGTGCCACATTGTTGGCTGAGTACCTGATAGCAAATTTTAGACTGGGTATAAAATTAATGTTTCAAAGACCAGGAACTAGATTTTTGGAGTGAACACTTACAAATTATATACAAATGCCAAAAAAACCCTAGAGTAAGTAGGGTTTTTTTTTCCAGTCTTGCCGGCACTAAATGCCATCTGCAAAACATTTTGTATTGATTTTCCTTAAATGCCATCAACAGAGTCAGCTTCTAGTTCTTGGTCCATGTTTTTTCCCACTCATCTAGATTTATGTTGTGGCCTATATTTTTTGCCCACCCTGGGATGGCTTTCACTTTCCCTGGGTCCATTTCTATTCCCTCACATGAGACCTGATAAACCCAGGTAGTCTAAACTAGTTTTGTGAAAACTCACATTTGCCATACAGGATGGCCTTCAGGAGCTGCTGCAAAATTTGTTGCACTAGCTTCATGTGCTCCTCCATCATCACTAAGTAGATGAGGATGTCATGAAGATAAACTAGGACTCCTTTATATAAGTGCTCATGCAGCGTCTCATTGATCTACTGCATGAATATATAGTGGGGCTCCTTGGAGTCCAAAAGGTATCTTTCATGAGGGGGAGGGGGTATACATTCTCCATGCTCACAGTGTTCAAATTTCTATAATCCTCACAAGATCGTGCAAAGACCCATCTTTCTTCTCTCAGAATAGCACTGGAGTGGCAATTTGTGGTCACATGGGTTTAATGAAACCTCTCACCAGGTTTTTATCTATGAAGGCACTCAACTCCTCGAGTTCCCTGGGGGAAAAAATACTATACATTTTTTGTTTGGGTAATTTAGCCCCTGGGAGGATCTCTATAGTGCAGTCTGTGGGGAGGGGGGGAGCTTGTTGGAGCCTTCTTCGCTGAATACTTCAGCTAGGTCCTTGTACTCTCTGGGAATGCCCTGGATTGGTACAATCTTTCCCTCCATCGATGCTTCTTTGTTTGGGTCTCCTCCCAGTTCCTTCCTTTGACCATTGGGTCCAGTCACTCCCCATTGAAACCTTAGAACCCACTGCTTCCAGTTCAGTCTGATCTCAGTACTATGGGATTTGCAGCTTGAATGTCTCATTTCCCCTGGGATGGGGAATCTCTTCCAGGCTCTTCCCCCTTGATTCTGGTTTCTGACCATGTCAATCTCCACTTCTTTGGCCATGATGTACCAGTTGGGCAGGCAGTTTATGGTCCTTTGAGTTAGGCATGCATGATAGAGGTTGACATTCAGGCCATCTTTGGACCAGCTCACTAGGATGTCTTCTGGCCAGTCCACTCTACAAGCAAGGTCTCAAGACTCTTCACTGTATTCAACTTGTGGCCGGTACCCATTTCATGGTTCTGATGTGATCATGAGCTTTGCAATCTGCCAAGGTATCTTCAAATTGGCAGGAGAGGGCCATCATGAATCAGTCAAAATTCTGCAGTTCAGGGGCATCTGTTTTGTGGAAGGTCACCACCCAACAGGCAGCTGCCCCTTCCAGAGCTGGGATGACAAGTCAGAACCAAATGCTCTGGGTCTGGAAATCCCTTCTATGGTCTTGCATGTCCATGAGGAACATGTGCCAGGAAAAACCTCAGTTGCTGCAGGTTGCCATCATACTTTACTCCTAGGGGGTTTCTTCCTCTCCAGTTGCAGTGCTCTGGGCTCGCCAAGGGCAATTGCAGGGGCTGGTGCTGTGTAGGGTGGGTTCACCTGGATGGTTCTGCCCCCCTGCCAGATCTGCTTGGCCTGCAGCTGCTGGATCTGAAGTGGTAGCAATAGCCCCACTGGCTGCTCCTGCTGTCTCGCCCCATCTCTGGTGTCAATCTAACTTCCTCCTTGTTCTGAGGTTTTCAAAAGCCTCCATCACAAACTGCATAAAGTTTCTCTTGAGGCAGTCATATCCAGCTGGTTTTTTGATTGGCTCTCCCTGGTAAGATAGGGCTTCCAGCTCATGTTTCCAGCCCAGTTGTCGACTACCCCAGGTGAGGGTGACTCCTTGGGTTTTTCTGTCTCAGTTATATTTCCTCCCCACTCAGATTGACCATCTGGGCTTTGTGGGGGCCTTCAAAATGGGGCCTTCAAAACAGCTTTGATGTCTTTGATGGGGCAGATAGAGTTGGTCTCTGGGTGGATGGTGATGGTGGAGGTGTCCCCCTAGCATTCTCCCTTTCCTTGATCACTACTTTGCTCGGACATTGTGTGCAGGGTCTCCTTAGTAGAGCAAGTTTGTTTCTCTGGGTTGATCACTTTTTCAGACCCTGCTTTATGTAAGGACCTGCCTCTCCTTTCCATTTAAGAAAGCATAGACCTTTGAAATTTTAACATTTCAAAAGGAAGCTTTTACTGAAAGGAAGTGAATGCAAGACAATGTAAAGCAGGGTGTGAGTTCCCCCCAGGCAATTCCATTGAGATAAAGTGGCTAGAAATCACTCCCTTCAGTCTGGTGTTGAATGAGCCAATCTACAGGTGCAGAGATGTTATGGAAATGGTCATCCTGAGAAAGAGATAAGCCATTCCCTTGTGCTTCTTCTGTGAAGCTTCTGAACTAAGAGAAAACATAAGCCCCTCCCCCTTTGTACATTCCCCAAGGTAAATCAAAGCACAGGGCAGAATAGGTGACAGGGTAAAAGTTATAAACTAGGGAAATTACAGGATAAATAGTAAACAGGATGAGAGTAATAAATGAGTAAAAGAATCTGGGGTTCCCTCGCCACATGAGGGATTATCATGATAGGGATGACATTATCATGATAGGGATCTGACAATGGCACAGTTCATGGGTTGCTGAGAATGTAGGATGTCACACTCCTACATTCTCATTGAATGCTTCTGTTAAATCTCTGTACTCCTTAAGGATGGATGGTGTCCTGGATGGCTACTCAGCTGTGGCTTTTAAATGTTCAAGCTCTCCCTCACTAATTTTCCACTGATTTGGCTTGCCACCATTCCTCCCTGCTGTGATGGGATTTTTCCTCATCATTGTCACCCATCTCATTCCTTTCTGCCAGCATACAATAGGGCTCCATTTGCTTAACCAGGACAACCCCAATATCACAGCCTCCATAAATTGTTGTGTCACTATGAATGTGATTGTTTTGTGGTGGTCATCTATCTGCAGGCATATTGGTTCTGTTAAGTACATGGCTGGGGATCCCCCACCAACAAGCCATCAACCTGCTCAAACTTTATAGGATGGTGCAACTTCAGGGTTCCAAGTAACAGACCCAATGCAATAAAAACTCTGAGGCCTAGAGTTTCCTCAAAGTATAAATTAATTAGGCATGTCATATTGACATGGCTGGTGAAAACCCAACTCTGAAGAATCCAAGGTTTTCCCCACCCTAATCAAAACCCAGAGTTCTTGCCCTGCAGACGACACTTCCATCACATGGTCCAATCAGGTCACAGTCCCAATTTCAGTTGGCTTTGATCCATGTCTCCCCAGCATCTGGTGAGAATGTCCTTGATTCCCAAGAGAAAGAATCTTATTTTGGTTACACATCCCTCACTATCTCTATTTCCCCCCTCCCATTCCTACAGTTCCAATGGCCTTGTTGTGGCAGCCCTGAAGATGTTCCAATATGTTTTCAGGGCTGATAACAACCTCTTCACTCACAACCCTAATTTCTGCACCATTTGAAAGCTGATTAGGCATTGAATTCACCCTGAGTGAGCACTTTCATCTCTCTCAAGGCCCCTGATTTGGGTGCTATGATCTTCCCAGGAACAGACAAAGGACTGATGGCTCCACTTACCATTGGGTCATCCTCTCCATCATTCTCACTTTCATAGAAGTTCAGCTGCTGTTCTTCAGTTGGAGTTCCCTCTCCTTTGCTAGGGAGAGAGACCTCCATAAACTGGTGCACCACATGCAATTTCTTTTGGCCCTTTTTTTGCAGTTTCTTTGGCTTGGAAGGGACTGGGCCTTGGGAGCTGGTGCTGGGCACATTGGCTGCTCAGTGACTTTCCTGCCCATACTGGAAGCATGTGCTGGTTCTGCACCTGGGGAGCTCCAGGGGAAATCAGTGCTGAGGCAGGTGGTGGCCTCCTTCCGATCACTCCTGATTCCTTTTTGACCAGGTCTCATTCTGCCCATAGCTCCAGTATTCCTTGATATCAAGCTCTACCACCATCATCGGCTGATACCAGTTACAGATTCGGTTGGATATTTCACTGGGTAGACTAGTAGATACAAGTAGATACAGATTAACAGAGTTGGAAGGTACCTTGTAGGTCATCTAGTCCAACCCCTCCACCCAAGCAGACCCTACACCATTTATAATAGATGGTAGTCCAGTCTCATGAAAACTTTCAGTAATTGAAGCTCCCACTTCTTCTTTTTTAATGTTTATTGATATTTTATTAATTACATTCCTTAGTGCTTAATAAACTTCATCTAGGTATTTAATTTGCTTAACAATACTGATTACATTCTTAATCTCACCCCTTTTTTCCAACCATGTATAAAATAGATTCCATGTTTGACAATGTTGTGTCTTCTTTGTGTTTAATTTTCAATGTCAATCTAATGTCCTCTTAATTATCTCTTCATCTTGTAGTGTTTTTTCATGTTTTCAATATTGTGCAAATATAATCAATGCTGCTGTTATAACATGTAATGCTAAATACATAATTTTCTTATCTCATTTTTGTGATATCACACCTTATAAAAACAGTTCAGATTTAAAATCTATGTTTCCCTATTATCCTTTCTAGCCACCTGTGTATTTTTGCCCATTTTTTTTTTGCTTTTAACAAAAGGTCACCCCATATGATAAAATTCCCATTTCCAACATTTGCTAGACATATTTTTAAACATTTTACCAAACCTAGTATATAGTAAATGCCATCTATAAAACATTTTATATAAGTTTTCTTTATAAGAGGTTCCCTTTGTTAATTTATAGTTCCTCTCCCATAAATTTTACCATTTATCTAGTTCTATGTTATAGCCAAAGTTTTTTCCCCGTTGTACTATTGTGTCTTTTGAAATGTACTATAGTACACAATTGTACTATTGTGTCATTTTGAAATGTAGTAAAAAAATTACATACCTTCTTAATTAGTTTTTCCTCCAGAGTTCAACAGTGTCTGATCAAATAGTGTTTGTTTTTATAAAAGCCATACTTTTTCATATCTAAATCATATCTAGATTGTAGTTGCAATTAAGGCCATTTTGATAATATAATGCCTTGGTCTTCAAGCTCCTGCTTCAATTTTAGTTTTCTTTCAGTATTCAAAATATCCTTATATGTCACAATTTTTTGAACTGCACCAGATTTGGGTATGTAAAGGATTCCATCATTGACAGCCATTCTGGGATTTTAAAATATATTTTAGATTTTATTTCTTCCCATATTAAGGAGTTTCTTATCTAGTGATTTTGAAATTATCTATGGATTTTATTCTCATGCCATAGGAAGGCATGCCATCTGAGTTATAAGTCATGTCCTTCTAGATATAACAATCTCTCATGTCTGAGGGTTATCTATTCTTTTAACTATGTTATCACACATGCTTGGTAATATAAAAATCAATCTGGTAGTCCAAACCTTCCATTTTCTTTAGATTCTTGTAACATTTTCAATTTTATTCTCACTTTTTTTCCTTGCCAAATAAATTTCAAAGTTACTTTATTCAGATCATCACCAAAAAAAATTCATTTTTTATAGGTACTATTCGAACAGGAAAATCAGTTTTGGCAGGATATTCATTTTTACCATGGCAATCCTTCCCAACATGTAAATTTTTCCATTTTTCTAAATCTAATTTTATTTGTTTAAGAAATTTTATATAGTTTTTTATCTTCCTTTATTGTTGCACATCTTGCTGATCAGTATATTCCCAAGTATTTGACTTTTGAAAATTCACTTTTTTTGCCACTTTTTCTTTTCCTTTTTGTGTAGGAGTTTTTTTCTGTTTATTTTCAGTCCTGCTACCTCTCCAAATTCTTCTAGTTCTTTTAATAGTTTAAAAGCTGTGATTAATGGTTCTCCTACAACATCTGCAAATGTTTGTAGTTCATATCTTTCCTCTCTTATCTCCATTCAGTTAATTTGTTGATTTGTCTGATATTCCTGTTCAAGATTTCCAAAGCTAATATAAATAATAAAGGTGATAGTGGGCATCCTTGTCTTATTCCTTTCTTTATATTAAAATTCTCTGTGTAGTCCCCATTTATAAGTACGTTAATTGTTTGTTTATAGTATATTGTTTTAATTACATTGATAAATTCTTCTCCATACAGTATAGTTGATGTATCATAAATTGCCAACTTATATTATCAAAAGCCTTCTAAGCATCTAAGAAAATTAGTGCCATTTGTTTTCCTGGATGTGTTTCATAATATTCTAATGTATCTAAAATAATCCTTAAATTGTGCTTTAGTTGTCTTTTTGGTAAGAAACTATTTTGATCTGGGTGAATAAATTCAGTAAAAAAAATATCAATCTCACTGCTATTATTGAAGATTTTATAGTCCACATTTAATAGATATATTGGTCTGTAATTTTTTATCTATGTCATATCTACATCCTCTTTTGGTATTAGCATAATATTCATTTCTATCCATGTATTTGACAATTTGGCTTCTGATAATAGCTCATTATAAACTTCCTTCAACGGCAAGTTTAACGTGTCTAAAAAACATTTATAGAATTCTGTCAGGAGCCCATCTGGGCCTGGGGTTTTATCATTTTTCTTTCTTTTTATTACTTTTTGGTCCCATATTGTTATTTTTCCATTTAATATATTTTTAGTTTTCTGGGGCTTTGGGTGGATTGGCTTCTTCCATAATTGTGTTATCTTTTCCATAGATTTATTTACTTTTCATAATATGCTTTAACTATTTTTTAAATTATCTTATTTTGGAATTGTATTTGTCCCTGGTCATCTTGTAATTTATTTATCACTTTTATTTCTTGTTCTTTTCAGTTTATACACCAGCCATCTTCTTGGTTTATTTGCATTCTCAAAAGTTTTACTCTTTTGGTTTGTTGTGCTCTTTCTTCTGAAACTATTAAGTTCAGTTTGTGTTTAATCATCTTCACTTGCCTTTTAAGCATTTTCTTTTGTGGACCTCTTTGAAGTTCCAACTCCAATTTCTTATACTCTTCTTTTAACATCATACTTTGTTACTTTTTCTCTTTATTCTTTTTAGCCATGTGGGCAGGGGTGGGATTCAAATTTCTTAACAACCGGTTCTGTGGGCATGGCTTAATTTGTGGGTGTGATTTGGTGGTCATATGACTGGCTCGGCATGGCTTGGTGGTCAAATGACCAGCTGGGCATGATCAACTCAATGTCACTCACATCAAGGGGTGCATAGCCTGGCCCCACCCCTCCCAGCCATTCCTCCTAGCCTCAACTTATCTATAGTTCTGCAAAAATGTTGTTCACCTTTTTTGACTTTATTATCTATGTGCTATAGATGTACTTTTATGGACCACTGAAAGGAGGAAATGGCTCACATGCTTTGCCCAAGAGTGTCATAGGCAATAGGCTTTTAAGGGTCTGCCAGAAAGAAGGGGGGCAATGTATTTTCCAAAGAAGCAGAAGGCAAAAAAGAAGCAAAATGTAATGACCCGTCGTCTCTCAAAATAACCCAAAACCCAAAACATATATTAAAGTCCGGTAAGGCCTTCAACTTAACTTCACTGTTTTATTTGGCACAGTTTAAAGTCACAAAAGTAACTAATGAGGCAAACAGAAAACCAAAACAAACCATATTGATGAGAGTTCTGAAGCAAGCTAATCATAAACTCCAGGGAAATAATCGAGAAAATCCATAGGAAGAACACCAACAAAAATAAACCTCTTTCAAAGTGAACACCAGAATTGACTCCTGCAAATTCTAACTACGGAGTTAGAAACTTATATTCATAGCTCCCACCTGCAAGTCATGAGAAGGATCATGGTAACCTCCTCTTGAGTAGACCTTGCTTTTCCCTGATCCTCTCCTCCCTGCATAACCTAGGATGGATAGGGGATGGGCCTGGATCCTCCTCTGACTGCTCAGCCGGCCTCTTCCCTTCCCCACCATCTCTGGTGGGGAAGCCTCCTCCACCACCTCTGGAGCCACACTCCCACTCCCTGTGGGATGTTCTTCCTCTTCCTCAGAGTTAGTCTCCACCAGGGGCATGACACAATGGATGGAAACTGAACAAAGAGAAAAGCAATGTAAAACTAAGAAGAAACTTCCTGACCATGAGAACAATTAACCAGTGGACCTGCTTGTCTCCAGAAGTTCTGAGTGCTCCAACACTAGAGGTTTTTAAGGAAAAACTGGACAGTCATTTCTCTGAAATGTTATAAGGTTCCCTCCAAGGTCCCTTCTAAGTGTTATTCTGATATCTTTCCCAGGACCTCCACTCAGACC
Source organism: Laticauda colubrina (assembly GCA_015471245.1). Lineage (NCBI taxonomy): Eukaryota > Metazoa > Chordata > Lepidosauria > Squamata > Elapidae > Laticauda > Laticauda colubrina. The sequence goes on along the minus strand of BLBF01000019.1, from coordinate 5,244,203 downwards.
CAAAATGTGGCTGTGATAGTTGATCAGAACTCCTCTGTTTTTTATATGCAGCAGCTTTAGCATTTAGGGCAAAGGTCTCCAAACTTGGTAAGTCTTAAAGTTGCCAAGTTTGGGGATCCCTGGTTTAGAATCAAAGCTAAATTAGTTACTTTTCTATTATTCTATTCATAATCCTTAAAAGGGCTCTTCTGCATAGTCTAATTCAGAAGTCCCCAATCTTTCTGGCACCAGGGACTGGTTTCATGGAAGACAATTTTACCATGACCTTGGTGTGTGTGTGTGTGTGGGGGGGGAGAAAAGTACACAGTTTGGGAAAGAAGCACAAACAGAAGTATAAATTAAATAATGGGTGGGCCAGACATGGAGTAAAATAAGTGTGGGATTGCTACTTAAAGCCTGCTACCGGATGGTTTTGCTTTAGGCCAGGAAAAAATCAGAATAAACACACAGGGAAGACTTCACTAGAAAAGGCTTTATTTTGCTCCTGGAGAAAATCAGAATAAAGAACTGGAAAAGCCTTCACAGGAAGAGGCTTTTTTGTTCTGCTCTGGAAGAAAATTAGAAGACACAGAAATCTCTGCTTTAGCTCCAGAGGAAACCCCCAATCAAAGACCTGGGAAAGCAGGAAGAGGGTAAATGATCACCACTTACACTTTTCAATGGTTCAGCACAGTGATTCTCTTCCAGATTAGACCTGTGACTTTTTTTGAAGAGTGTGGGAAGAAGGGGGGGAGAGAAGAGACAATTCTTGTTCACCCTTCCAGCAAAATAAACCAAAGATCCAGAACATTGGGGAAGTGCTGGCAAAATCATTCAAAAAGAGAGAAGGAGGAGACAGTAATGAGGCAGAGACAGAGAGATACTCAGTCAGCACTCAGCACCCAGTATTTAAGGTGACATTCCCACCCACCCACCCATAACTTGTTTCCCTCCAACAAGACTTTGGAAAAGCACTTGGTTGCAAATTGGGCTCCTGCATGATTGTCTTGCAAACTTGGAGATGTACAGGAAGGGAACACAAGTCCAGTTGCAATGCTGGGAAAAGAGGAAAGTGGGGAGGAAGAAGAGGTAGCAGGACAAACAGGAAGCAGGAGGAGGAAGAGGAGGAGGAGGAGGAGGCAGAAGCAGGCATAGCAAAAGGAGCAGGAGAAGGAAGGACCTGGAACTCAGTTGTTTCAAGCCAATTGCAAGCCCAGCTGCCGGAGAACCTTTATTGTTTGAGGGCAGGAACAAACTGAATGCCGGCCAGTGGGCGAGAGAGCAAGCAACCCTCAGGTGAGAGAGGCAAACTAATCACCTAACTGAGCAGCTTGTTCTCTGCCCTAATCACCAGCTGGATGGGTGTGGCTGGGGGGTGACAGGCAGCACTCCTCCTGCACCCCCCAAAGCAAAAAAAGGGCAGTTATTAGCATAGCAAGCCTCCCTGGAGCCTCAGGAGACCCAAACAAGGTGGGGGGAAGTGACAGGAGGGAACCTCTGTGCCCCCCCACATCCACTCCCCCTCCACACATCCACCCCTTTCCCCACCCCATTTTTGGCTTTGCATGACTGTACTTACCTGGGAGTCAGAACCAGGCACATGGAGACTTCTGGGAGGGGGGACGGGGGGGCGGGGCCAGCTAGTCTTTGAAACTACTGGTTCAGTGAACTGGATATACAATTAACATCTGGTTTACCTGAACTGGCCCGAACCGGTAAAATCCCACCCCTGCATGTGGGTTACAGTTAATCCTCTGAGGTATTGTTTGGCTGTGTCCTATACATTCTGGAGTAAAGTATCTTGTTTTTATTTTCTTTAAAGAAAAATTCATTTTCCTTTGTTGCTGGTTCTGTAAATTCTTCCTCTCTTAATATGGTGTAAGGGGTAGCCTCTTCCCCCCCCACCCCTTCAAAATATAAATATGAATTCTTGGAAACTTTGTATTGCAAAAGAATTTTTTTTATTGAGGGTGGGTTAAGGTAGATCAAAATTAAAAGCAGGGTCTGGGGTCCCTCAGGGCATGCAACTAAGATAAAGGAACATAGAAACCTTCCCCACAGTCCGATGTGGATTCCATCAATTTGCAGGTGTAACCATGTTATTATCCCACTGTTTCCGAGAAAGCAGATAAGGAAAGATTTCCAGGGATATCTTCCAGTGCTGCAATCCAAATGGCCCCTTCTCCCCTTGCATCTCCCCAAGAGGTGAGAATTTTCCAGGCATCAGGAGCACCAGGCAATGGTTATAAACTGTGTAAAAGGTTATACAAAGTCAGTGTAAGAAATAGGATATTTAGGGTACATGGAGAGGAAAAGAATTAAATGTATCAAATCGAAACCCCTCTTTTCTTCCACCAAAGAATGGCAGATATATAGATCTGACATATTGCCCTCCTCAAAAAAATGGGAATTCCACCTCAAAGTCATGAAGCATGTATTACATTAAGAATTAGGATGGTTAGTGAGGGTATTTCAGATGGAAATTCCATAACAATGTGGGGGGCTACCTGTTGAGGTAATTCCCCATTAGGAGAATGACCGCATATAGGGAGATGTATAGAGAGTAGTGTTGGAATAATACACACTCAGTACACAGATACACTGTACAGTTTATGTAGGTTTTTACTTCCAGAAAGGTTTAAGCAAAGTCCAAACTAAGCAGTCCAAAAAGTCATTCACAGGTTAATCAGGCAGTTTTTCAATCCAGGGATATTCCAGTAACAAAGACCAATGTCAAAAACAGTTAAATATCAGACTTACATTAAATCCAGTAATATCAGTCAATTAGGAAAAATGGAGCAATAGCAATACTTTCCAACAGAAGGAAATAAAGATACATTCTCTTCTGAGATTCAGACTAAGACAAACCAGGTTTCTGGCTCCATCTTAAGGCCGTTTGAGAAACCACACCCAATTGCATGCTCTTGCATTCCCTTAAAGAGACAGTATTAAAATGTTTATCCTGGTTTATATATTTCTAACCCAAATACCTGTTAGGTGTTTCATATTACTAACACTACCCATTCATTTTGGGAGGTGGGTATGTGTTTCCATGCTACTAAGTATTGTGTGGAGCCCTAGTGAGTGTGTGAGTCAAGAAAATCTTTAATTTCAAAATGTTGTTCTTCATCTATCATAATGGGGGTTGGAGATGTGGAAAGACATGGTCTGATTTTGAAGTGATTTTTGGTTTGAGTAGGCTGCAGTGAAATACTGGATGAACCTGTCGAAGTGTTTTCAGAAGGAAGAGTTCTACAGTGATGGGATTGATGATTCTGGTAATGGGAAATGAGCCAATGAATTTTGGCCTCAGTTTCTTAAGAAGGTTGTATTGATTGTAGGAACTTTGTTGATAAGTATACGTGGTCTCCAATCTTGAACAGTTTGAGTTCAGTGAATTTTTCTGTCCACTTGAGCTTTAAAAACAGCTCTGGCCTCTTGTAGGACTAATCTGATCACTAGCCAAATGGTTTGTAGATTGTTTATCCACTCCTTAAGGAAGGGGATGTCAGGTTCCTTGTAGCACTTGTATGGGGTTGAATTCTTGTCCTATGGCTACCTTTCCTGTGGTGAAACCATTGCTACTGTGTCCTGAGTTTTTGTAAGCTACCTCAGTAAAAGGCAAAAGGTCAGTCCAATTGTCCTGTTAGTAGTTAATAAAACATCTTAAATATTGTTCTAATATTCCATTGGCTCTCTCTTTCACCCCATTCATCTGGGGGTGTTGCAAAGAAGTCAACCCCTGAGCAGAGCCTAATAGAAAATAGCCTGCCAAAATTTAGAAGTGAATTATACACTCCTGTCTGAGATAATTGTTGGGGATCTCCATGGAGGTGATAAATGTGTACTAAAAACATTTTTGTGAATGCCTTGGCCATTGGGATCTTCTGGCAGGGTACAAAATGGACCTGTTTTGAAATTAAGTCCGTTACAACCCAAATGACTTTCCTGCACTTTCCTGTTTCCTGCACTTTCAAGCAGCTCCACTATAAAATCCATAAAAATCTCTCTCCAAGGTGCTGAAGGTTCTGCTATGGTTTGTTGCAGTCCTGGTGTCAGCATTCCAGGAAACCTCCATTCCAATCAGTAACTCTGAGACAAGGATAATCTCAAAAGAACCTTTATTAGAATAGCACCTGGCACATCTGTGGAATCTTGAAACTAAAAGTTTCCTGGACTTCCCACAATGTCCCAAACTACAACCTCTTTTCCTCATCATTACACCACATGGACCAGTCATGATCCACCATTTTCTCTGCTGCACCACACTTAATAGCCTTGAACTAAGAAAAGAATGTTAGTTTGTCTACTTAGAACTACTCAAATGAAATCACACCCCTCCAACTTTCTCAGGCTTTGTGGCAGCATGGAATATGGCTTCCAAAGCTGATACTGGGGGGTTTCCTTGTCATCATTTTGCAGCTGCACAGATGGGACAAGTAGTAACATAGCTCTCAATGTCTTTCTAAAGGGATGGCCACCACAATTTTCTTTTGATGAGGTGCAGAGTTTTTACAAATCCAAAATCATAGCATCATTTCATGAGGTCCAGTTTCTGGTTGGCAGGGATGTTAAGTTTTTTCTCTAGCCAGGCTAGACCATCTTTAAGTAACCAAATATTTTTGTGATCTTGGAGCCAGTCATCCTTAAGTAGCGCCTCCTTAAATTTGGAAGTCTTTGCATTGTCAGCAAGTGGTTCTTTTTTTCCTTGTGCTCACTCAATCTGCTTGTTGGGTTGGTTGGAGTATGGGTTTAACAATTGCAATCTTTTGGCTGTTGTACTCAGATTTCCTGGATAGGGGTTTGGCCAAGAAGTCCCCTCCTCTCCCAGGAGATATTTGAGAGTGAAATTAAAACATTTAAAATATTGCGCCAATATACTTGATTAGGGGAGAATTTCCATGGAGTTTTCAGGGCTTCTAAATTTTTATGATCAATTTAGACTTCAAAGGGGATTTTGTTCCCTTCTCAGAAATATTCCCATATGGCCCATCTTTGCTGGGTTTCTGTCAATTTCTTGGAAGTGTAAGCACATGGTTGCAATTGTCCATATTCATTCTTTTGGAATAGGGTTGCTCCTACTGCTACTGTCAGCATTCCAGCAAAATTCCATTCTACCCAGTAACTCTGAGACAGTCATCTCTCAAAAGTTCCTTTATTTGGATAGTAACTGGCACAACTGTGGAGTCCTGAATCTGAAAGTTCTGGGCTTCCTTACAAAAAATAAAAAACTACAAATCCATCCCCTGCACCTCTTATCACATCACATGGCCCAATCACCATCCATCCCTATGTAAGACTTCCTTTCACAATATGACCTGATCTTAAATGAGAAAAAGTATGTATTAGGGATAACATTGTTTACCCTAACTGGTTTAGGTGAAATAATAACTATGAATCATAGTTGTGTATGTTAAAGTGTCTGCAGCTTTAACTGTGGGATAGTAATTAAGGGAGTGGTTATGAAAACAATATAAAAGTAGCAAGTCTACAGCTTGCTCACTCTGGCTTTGATGATCCCTGATTACTGCTTGGAATCAAGACTGCATTGCTCGAACGGGAGAGACAACAAAGGACTGATTTGTAAGTGAACTGACATAGGATATTCTACATGGACTTTGCTAACTGAATATCCCTGAATGGACTGACTACTTGATACATGACTATTGGACTGTTATTTGACTATGCCATGTACTTATAATGGAATAAACTATATTCTTGATAGCACAAGCGTATCTGTTATTTTTACTGTATGTTAATAAACATACAAGCTTAGCTCACTCATTTATCTGTGTGCCTATCTGACTAACGCTGCACATTCTGTTTAGCTTGTCTACCTAACCCTGGTTGGAGAACCCAGGCTTAACACTGGTTATGGGCCCAGAGGCTGCAAAGTCAGTTTAACTAAGATAAAACAGATTTATGTAAAAAGTGAGAGTTTGTGTTGTTATACATTACAGTAAACAGACAGCTGTGTTTTATTAATTATATTTTTATATCCATATAAGAAAACATGGCACAAGTCAATCTACAAAGTTTGTCCCTTATATCCAAGCTGGATGGAACAAACTATGTATCATGGTCTACAAAATGTAGTCTACTTCTATGAAGAGAAGGTCTGTGGAACATAATTGAAAATCCACCAAACGTAGAAGAATGGGATCCAGAGGATGAGGAAGACAGACTAAAGATAGAAGAATTTATGCACAAAAATCAACAAGCCATTTGCATAATTGGGTTAACCTTAACTGATCAACAGCTTGTTTATATCCACGGAGAGAAAACGGCTGTTGGGTGTTGGCAGAAGCTGAAGAGGATTTATGTTCGAGATAATGTTGGTGCTCACATAAATCTAACACGGAAGCTTTTCAGGACGCATCTCCAAACAAATGGTGATATGCTGAGTCATTTGAAAACTATGCAAAGCATTTTTAAAGAACTGCACGAGAAAGAATTAATTTTCTCTGAACTACACCAAGTTTACATAATTCTATCTTCCCTTGATGAAAGTTATGATAACTACGTAACTTCACTTGAAATTTTGCCAAAGGAAAGTTTAACTTTAACTGATATAACTGGCAGATTGATCGAAGAGGCCAGAAGAAGGCTTGAAAGAGATGAATTAAGGAGGGAGCAACCTCAAAAAGAAGATAATGAATCTCCTACTGCATACGCAATTAAAAAGTGTTTTAATTGTGGAGGAAGAGGACATTTGGCAAGATTTTGTAAAAAGGCAAAGCGCAAGAACGCTGGCCAGAACACTAAAAATCATCAAAAAATAAATAAAAATTTAGAGTTAGCCATGTATACTAACGGAGCTGTAAAAAATAATTTATGGGTGGTTGACAGTGGAGCATCCCATTGTATAACAAATGATAACAAAAATTTTATTAAAATGTCCCAGAGTACACAGCAGATATCGTTAGCCAATGGCTGGAAACTGAAAGCTAGAGGTGAAGGTATAGCATATTGTTCTTTTATAAAGGAGAATGTAAAAATGTTATATTTACCACAACTTAAGTTTAATTTAATTTCAGTTAGAATTTTGGTTAAACTAGGATATGTAGTTACATTTAGGGGAGATAACTGCATAATTGAAAAAGAAGATAAGAGAATTACTGCATCTTTAAGAGGTGAATTATATGTGTTAAATAATGATGGTTTAAAGGTGGCTAACACAATTTATGAAAATAAGAAACCTCATGACGAATGTATTCACTTGTTACATCGAAGGCTAGGGCATTTAAATTTTAAAATGCTTAAGAAAACTGTTGAATTGTCTAAGGGAATAAGTTTGAAATCTTGTAATAAGTATTTGCAATGTAATGCCTGTAATCAAAATAAGAGCAGGGTTATACCGGCTAATAGAGTTGATGGATTTACCACTAAAGAGCCTTTAGAAGTAGTATTTGCTGATTTAATAGGTCCGAAAAAACCAAGTGTATGAGGAGCTTGTTACATACTAAGTATAATGGACTACTATTCTAGATATGGGTTTTGCTATTTAATGAAGAGCAAAACTGAAACATATCAAAATCTATTTAATTGGATAAAATTTGCAGAAAGAAAAACTAAAAAGAAATTAGTAACTCTCATAACAGATAATGGTACAGAATTTACAAATAATAAATTCCAGAACAGACTAAGAATATTAGGTATTCAACATAAAATGTCTGCACCATATAGGCCACAACATAATGCCTTTATAGAGAGAAGAGGCCAAACATTACAATCAATGGCACGAACTATGATGTCTGATTCAGGATTACCTGACAATTTATGGGGAGAAGCAATAATGTGTGGTAATCATATATTAAATAATGTTGTTAATTCAACAACAGGTGAATTACCATTCACACTGTGGCATGGTACAAAACCTGATTTAAGTTACATGCACACATTTGGAGCACCAGCATGGGTGCATATCCCCACATAACTTAGACACAAAGGACAGCATAGAGCAAAAAGATTGATTTTTGTAGGTTACACCTCTAATCATCGATCCTATAGATTCTGGGAACCAGGAACATCTAGAGTTTACACCAGTGCTAGTGCAAAATTCCTAGAACATGTAGGATGGAATAGATTAGAGCAAGATTCAAACAATGAAATATTTATTGAACCCTACAAAAGTCATAAAGATGAGATTTGCTGTAAGAAGAGTCCAATTAAAGATGAAATCCATGAAGAGCAAATAGGACCAGAACAAGAGGAAATAGTTGATCAGGAAGAGTTACATGATCAGGAACAATTAGTAGAGGAAAGTCCACCTGCAAGTCCTATAATACCTAGACGTACTACACGTGTAACTAGACCACCTGATAGGTATCAAGCAAGTATAGTTTGCCAAGTAACAAAAGTTCCAACTAGTGTAGAAGAACTTAGAATGTATCCTGCTAAGGATCAGGAGAATTGGCAAAAGGCAATGGAAAAAGAACTAAATTCATTAAAGGTAATGAAAGTGTATGAAGATGCCAAATTACCTCCAGGAGAAAAATCCATTGGGTGCAAATGGATATTTAAAGTAAAAACTGGAAATGATGGGACTGTTACCCATAAAGCTAGGTTAGTAGCTCAAGGATTTAATCAAACTGCATCTGATTACGATGAAGTTTTTGCACCAAGCCTTAAAGCTACATCTTTAAGAGCAGCATTAGTGTGGGCAGCTAAGAAAAACTATATCATTAACCATTTAGATGTAGAAACTGCTTATCTACATGCACCATTGCAGCACACTATATATTTAAGAAAACCAATTGGTATAAAAGACAATAAAGTAAATAGTAATGATTGTTGGAAACTCAAAAAGAGTCTTTATGGGTTGAAACAATCTGGGTTTGAGTGGAACCAATATATTGTGAAAGAGTTAAACAATATAGGTTTTAAATCTGGTTTAGCAGATCCTTGTGTGTTTAAAAGAGAAAATAAAGGAACGGTGTCATTATTGTTATTATTTACAGATGATATTGCTTTGATAACTAAGACTAATAATGAAGCTAATGAGATTATATCATTATTAGCCAAAAAGATAAAAATAAAGCATTTAGGTGAAATTAAAAGGTATCTAGGATTGACAATTAATAAAACAAATAATGGTTTTAAGATATCTCAAGAAGATAAAATTTGCCAATTAATTAAAACGTTTAAAATGGAACTCTGTAAACTGTCAAAGACTCCAATAAGTCAGGAAGTTTGCCAAACTAATGATCAAAGTCCCAAATTTGATAAGTCCATATATCAATCTTTGATTGGTAGCTTATCATATATAAGCAATTGGTCAAGGCCAGATATAGCTTATAGTGTAAATCAGCTGGCACGTTTTAATTCAGATCCAAAACAATGTCATTGGCAATCATTAAAGAGAATTTTAAGATATCTTAAAGGAACAATGAACCATGCATTGTATATAGAACCAAAGGGTGATTTGAGTCTTAGTGCCTATGCAGATGCAAGTTTTGCAACTGATATAAACACTAGAAAATCAACATCTGGGATTGCTATATTATTTGGTAAGACACTAATAGGGTGGAGGTCAATCAGACAACAGCATATTAGCTTGTCCACGATGGAAGCAGAATTTTCATGTCTGTCATTATTATGCACTGACTTGATTTTGTACAAACAGTTATTATTAGACATGGGTATAACTGTAAAAGATTCCATTATTGTGTACGAGGTTAACCAAGCAGCTATAAAGTTAGCTACTAGTATTGCTGTAAAAACTAGATCAAAACATACTGATTTAAGATATTTAAATGTTAGAGAATCAGTGAAGTATGGACTAATTAAATTGGAATACTGCATGACAGAAGAAAACATTGCAGACCAATTTACAAAAGCTCAAGGAGCAATTAAGTTTAAAGAGAGTTGTAATAAATATAATTTAAAGATGTAAATGATTCATCGTTATTATTTAACCTAAAAGGGGAGAATGTTAGGGATAACATTGTTTACCCTAACTGGTTTAGGTGAAATAATAACTATGAATCATAGTTGTGTATGTTAAAGTGTCTGCAGCTTTAACTGTGGGATAGTAATTAAGGGAGTGGTTATGAAAACACTATAAAAGTAGCAAGTCTACAGCTTTCTCACTCTGGCTTTGATGATGCCTGATTACTGCTTGGAATCAAGACTGCATTGCTCGAACGGGAGAGAGAACAAAGGACTGATTTGTAAGTGAACTGACATAGGATATTCTACATGGACTTTGCTAACTGAATATCCCTGAATGGACTGACTACTTGATACATGACTATTGGACTGTTATTTGACTATGCCATGTACTTATAATGGAATAAACTATATTCTTGATAGCACAAGCGTATCTGTTATTTTTACTGTATGTTAATAAACATACAAGCTTAGCTCACTCATTTATCTGTGTGCCTATCTGACTAACGCTGCACATTCTGTTTAGCTTGTCTCCCTAACCCTGGTTGGGGAACCCAGGCTTAACAGTATGTTATTATGTCTAACTAGATATATTCCAATAAATCCCCCTCTCTCACTTTCCCAGGCTCAATTCTGGCAGCATGGGAGCATCAGATCTCAATATGGTTTCCAAAGCTGACAGGCACCCTCCCCTTAAAAAATCATGTCCTGGAAAATACAATAAACAAATCACAACCAAAGGTTAATGCAATGCCCTTTATCCCCTCTCCTTCCTCCAAGGGGATCCTTTGGCTTGTCAGGAAATTGTTCATGAAATTGTTTAACCAATCTATCTGCATTTATATTCCAATTTTTCACCCAAGTAGCTCCTGACAAAGGGTAGCCTTTCCATACCCCCAAATATCTTGGTGTACAACCTTGGTGTAGTCTAGAATCAAGGATTTTCTTTATTTCATAATGTGTGTCACCCTGTACAACCAGAGGTTCAGGGGCAGCTGCTGGGATCAGCAATAGATTAGAACCCACAGCAGGCTTCAACAAGCTACTATAGAATACTGGGTGTATTTTCCCCAACAGCCAAGGAAGATTTAGTTGGACCATTACTGGATTGATTATCTTAGATATAGGGAATGGACCAAAGAAATTTGGGCCCAACTTTCTACTAGGAAGTTTCAACTTAAGATATTTGACAAAACACTTTGTCCTCCACTTTGGAGAGATCTATGTTTGTCTCCTTGTTTTTTATTTTCCTCAGCAGCTTCTCCTCGAGCTTTTGTTTTGTATCCTCCCAACTTTTCTTTAATAATTCCATCCAATCTGTTAAAGACATGGATGTTGGGGGGTTCCACAGGCAGCTCTGGCATAGGTACAAAAACCATGCCAGTGTTGATTTGGAAAGGAGTTAAGCCTATGCTGCTGCGCACTGCATTATTGTAAGCAACTTCTACAAATAGCAAAAGTTCCACCCAGTTCTCCTGTTGATAATTTACATAACATCTAATGTCTTGTTCCACCATAGCATTCATTCTCTCCGCGGTGCCATTACACGCCAGATTGAACGCAAAGGAAAGCTCTTGAGACAACCCAATGGACTTCAAAAATTCCCTCCAGAACTTGACAGTAAACTGTACACCTTGATCTGAGATTACTCTATGAGGTCCTCCATGGAGCCAATAAATATGCTTTCACCAGTTTCTTAGCCAAAGTTGTAAAGTGGGCTTGCTTAAAGAATAAATCAATAACAGTTCAGATCACTGTACTTCCTCTGCTCTCTGGTAACTCTATGATTAAGTCCATTGCAATTCTTACCACAGCTTTGTTGCTTTAGCTACTTGTTGAAGGAGGCCAGGGTTTTTTCCAGTTCTGTGTTTAATCATGGCACATATTGAGCAGCTATTCACATAATCTTCAACATCAGTTTTCATTTTTGGCCATCAGAACTGTCTTCTGACTAAGTGTAGGTTTTTTAAGAACCCAAAGTGCCCCTCCAACCATGAGTTATGGCTATGTTTTAGCACCATAAGTCTTTTTTTTAATTTTTAAAAAAACTTTATTAAATACAAAAGATTAAAATATACAAAGGTAAAAAATACAAAATTGTACAAATAAACATCAGTTTGATAGTGATTTAAATGTTCCATCTAGATTATTAAGTGCAGTTACTTTCTATCCCTTGTAAAATACCTATGTTAATAATATATATTACATATTAATCTATTCTTACTCCTGAATTACAATATAATGTTATAAATAAATCATTTATTTGGCTTAATCAAAATGAGAGAAGAATAAATGCTTGTACTGTATGATTTCCTGTCCTTTAACCTATATATGCTGGTATATTTCTTAAAGTACTTATTTCTTTTTATTTTATACATAGTTTTTCTTTATGATCTATCCACTCATACTGTCAGGCAGAGCTCCATTCAAAATCCAAGAAAGAAATACTTAGACTCTTTAAATTAGAGAAAAGTTATCTTTTACTGAAAGTGAAGTGGTAGCAACCAAAGAATTCTGAATCTGAGAAATTAGGCGCGCAATTCACATATACAAAGTGATGGAAGTATTCCCACCCCCAATAGTTCAGATGAAACTTCCAATTAGAAGTTGTGAATATGATCATGTGGTCATCTTCAGGTGATGATGAGGCCTCTGTCCCTTGACCTTGGCATACTTTGATAACGGGTTGCAGTTGCGCTGAGAAAAGAAAGCTAAGCGAGAAATAGAAACCTAACTCTATTGTATGCTTCCCCCCTAATTAAACAACAGAAGAATGTAACACCTCCAGCTCACTTCCCAGACTTATCCCTACCTCCCCTCCCCCCCGTTTCTTATGACAGCTGAAAGATGCAAAGCGATAGTAGAAGATCTTGAAGGCTGACATTTGGCCCTCCAAGAAAAAGGAAAACCATCAGTCCTATAAGAGAGAGAGGAGAAAGTATAAAGACAATTATAAATCATTAAATAATTACAAAAGAATACACTCCTAGGGCTTATCAGGATACTTGGAACGAAATGCTTTGATCAACTTAGGGGCTTTAAGATTGGTTTCGTTAACCCATTCAGCTTGTGAAGAAGCGAAATGTTTCCAGGCTACAAGATACTGGAGCCGACCCCTCCATTTGCGAGAGTCCAGAATTTCTTTAACTTCAAAATGTTGTTCACCTTCAATCAGCATTGGTATGGGAGGGTCAGCCTGGATGGGTCTTAAATCAGAAGTATGTTCAGGTTTTAGCAACTTCAGGAACTTTTTCCAAAAATTTCAGGTAAATTGGACCCTTCTGTCAGAGATTATGCATTCCAGAATGCCATGTAACCTATAGATATGTGAAATAAACAGTTTAGCCAGCATCTTAACAGACGGAATCTTGGAACAAGGGATGCAATGTACTTGTTTGGAAAACAAATCGGTTACTACCCAGATAACCATGTTTCCACTGCTTTCGGGTAATTCTACTATCAAGTCCATAGAGATTTCCTTCCAGGGGGCTGTTGGTCTAGCTACATTTTGTAACAATCCTACTGGCTTACCAGGAGGTCTCTTTGCCGAAGCACAAATTGGACAGCTAGCTACATAAGCTTCAATGTCCTTCTTTAAAGTAGGCCACCAGAATTGCCGCTTAACCAGGTGTAAGGTTTTCACAAATCCAAAGTGACCAGCTGCTTTAGAATCATGAGCTTGTAGTATTTGGCCCCTCAGCACCTGTGGCACATACAACTTGGTCCCCACCCAAGCCAAACCATCTCTAACTGTATAGTCATTTGAATGAGCCAGGAACCACTCATCCAGTTTTAAAGCTTCTTTTAGTTGTTCGGTTAGGTCATTCGATAAATCCACTTCTTGTTTCTTCTTTTGGGCTCTGGTGATCACTGGGGAGGCTGGATGTTTGGTTGAGACAACTGGACTTATCACCTCCTGGTACATACTATTATATTGGGGTAGTCTAGAGAGAGCATCCGCCATGAAGTTTTTCCCTCCTGGAATTATTTCAGTGAGAAATTGAACCTCTTGAAATACTGGGCCCAGCGAACTTGTTTAGGGGACAGCTTCTGAGGCGTTTTTAAGGCCTCCAAATTTTTATGATCAGTCCATACCTCAAATGGATGTTTTGCTCCTTCCAGGAAATGTCTCCAGGTCAGTAAGGCCCAATGAACTGCAAAAGCTTCTTTTTCCCAGACTGCCCACCTTCTCTTGGTTTTAGACAGTTTACGGGAGGTATACGCACAAGGCTGTAAGGTCCCTTTCTCGTTGATTTGAAGTAACACTGCTCCAAAAGCCACATCACTCGCATCGGCTTGAATCATGAAAGGAGCTTCCATATCCGGGTGCTTTAGCACTGTTTCTGCAGCAAACAGTCATTTTAGCTTTTCAAAAGCTGCTTGGCACTCCATGGACCACTCCAACAGCTTGCCTGGCCTTGGCTTCACCTCCCCTTTTGTTTTTAAGAGATACATGATGGGCATTGCTATCTTAGCAAATGTCGGAATACATTGCCGGTAAAAATTTGCAAATCCCAAAAAGCTTTGAAGTTGTTTTCTGGTACGTGGTGGAGCCCATTCCAATACGGCACACACTTTCTCTGGATCCATTTCTATGCCTTCAGATGAAATGTGATATCCCAAATAGTCAATTTTCTCTTGATGGAATTCACACTTGGACAGTTTAGCATTCAATTTAGCGGCACACAGTTTCTGTAGAACCGACTGCACCAGTTTCACATGTTCATCCAGAGTTTCCATGTAGATAAGGATGTCATCAAGATAAACCAGAACCCCCCTGTATAAATGTTCATGTAACACTTGATTGATCATTTGCATGAATACAGCTGGGGCCCCTTGTCAACCAAAAGGAAGAACGTTGAATTGGAAGCAACCCATCGGGCAGTTAAAAGCAGTCTTCCACTCATCCCCTTCCTTAATTCGAATTCGGTAGTATGCTTCTCTCAAATCCAACTTCGTGAAAATCTTCCCCTTCGCTAGGTGGGCCAACATGTCCTTCATCAAAGGAAGGAGGTACACGTTTTCCACAGAAATGGCATTCAAATTTCTGTAGTCCACCACCAAGCATTTGGAACCATCTTTCTTTTCACGGAACAACACTGGGGCCACTACCCGGGGCCTAGCAGGTTGAATGAAACCACATTCCAGATTTTTATCTATGAACAATCTTAGCTCCTCCAATTCCCGTGGTGTCATTGAGTACAACTTCGCTTTCAGGAGCTTCACCACAGGCAAAATCTCAATAGCACAGTCTGTTGGCCAGTGAGGCGGAAGCTCATCCAAGGCCTTCTCACTGAACACTTCTTTTAAATCCCAATACTCATTGGGAATTTTCTCCTCCCCTTTCATGGGTTCAGTACCTGTGGAAGCTATTTCAATCGGAAATGAAGCTTCAGCTGAGATCTGCCCTCTTTTCCTGGTCGCTGCTTGGTGCGTATGCACAACAACTCCTTTCTCCAGTTAACCTGGGGGTTCCATTTCCGGAGCCAGGGCAATCCCAGTATTAATGGTTGCTCCATCTCAGGGAACACAATAAAACGCAGAGTCTCATCATGTTCTCCCATGATCATTTCTATAGGTTCCGTGATAAAACGTGCAGGGCAATCTCCAGCCACTGATCCATCTAATTGGCAAAAGGAAATGGGCATCTTCAAAGGTTTTAGTTTTAAGCCCATTTTCTCCACTACTTCCTTGTTGATTATACACCTTGTGCACCCAGAATCTAACAGGGCTAGCATTTCCCCTTCAATCCCTGAATTGGGTACCCTCAACTTCACCAGAATTTCATAAGGCCCACGCTTGGACTTACCAGGAAGTTGTCTTCTGAGTCGAAATCCTCCTCCTCAGGGGTAACTGGGGTTTCTGATTCCTCTCCTGCAGGAGGGGTGACCTCTGCCGTCTCTTTCGACTTTAGTGCTGCTTCGCAAGGCTTCGCTGGGGAATTTTCAGGTTTCTTCCCTTCTTTTGGCGCCCCCTTTGGTTCCAGCTTGACTTTGCAGTTCACAGCCTGGTGACCTTCCTTCCCGCATCGAAAGCAGGCAGAGGGGTTGGGTCTTGCCATCACTCCTCCCTTCTGAGGTTTGGGGACCTCTTGAGGACGTGGGGGGGAAGGCTTGCTCCACCCAGAACCTCCCTGCCATCTGCTTCAGGTTAAATCAATTTCCACTTCTTCTGCCAGCAAGTTCCACATCTGCAAGTCATTTGGGTCTCTTCTTGCAATGCATCTCTGGTACACATCTTCAATTAAATCATCTTTAAACGTTTCTATCAGGGCTTCTGGGGACCAGCCTTGAATATGACTGGTTAACTGTCTAAATTCTTGGGTGTAGTCAGCCACTGACCTCCGCCCCCGATTTATGGTCTTCATCCTGATCCGGGCCTTGCGCTCTGCCAGTGGGTCCTCAAACCTAGCCCGCAGCGCAGTCATGAACAGGTTATAATTCATCAACTGGGGAGCATTATCATTATGCAAGGTCACCATGCACTCTGCAGCTGTTCCCTCCAGAGCCCTGGTAACAGATCTCACTTTGGCTGCTTCTGAGGGAAAATCCTCCCCGTATTCTTCCATATAGCTCCAAACTTGGGCTAGGAAAAATCCCAAGGTTTTGGGATTTCCCTCGTATTTTACTTAATGGAGGCAGTCTAGGAGCTCTATGCCTTCTAGGAATTACACCCCCCACTGAGGGCCCTCGGGCTGCTGCTGGCTCAGGTTGATTTATGGGAGAAGGGGCTGCTCTGCTTCTTCTAGTGGGTGCTACTTCCCCTTCCCCTTCATATCTTTGTGCAGCTTGGGGTTGTTCAAAGGCTTCATTCAGGAGTCTCCTAGCTTGATCCAGTAAGACTTCTCTCTTTTTCCTCTCTTGCCATGGCTCCTCTTTTCCATGCCGGTGGGTAGTTGTGATCTGGGGGGTGGGGGTGTCCTTCTCCCTAATAGTTCAGATGAAACTTCTAATTAGAAGTTGTGAATATGATCATGTGGGCATCTTCAGGTGATGATGAGGCCTCTGTCCCTTGACCTTGGCATACTTTGATAACGGGTTGCAGTTGCGCAGAGAAAAGAAAGCTAAGCGAGAAATAGAAACCTAGCTCTATTGTATGCTCCCCCCCTCATTTACACAACAGAAGAATGTAACACCTCCAGCTCAATTCCCAGACTTATCCCTCTCTCCTCTCCCCCCCCGTTTCTTATGACAGCCGAAAGATGCAAAGCAATAGTAGAAGATCTTGAAGGCTGACACATACCATTTATCCCAGATCCAATAATATTCTGTATCATCTTTCTCTTTTAATTTAAATGTAAGCCTTTCCATTTTGGCGCATTCCTATATTTTCTGAATAAAGAAATATACAGGCAGTAAATTAGGTGTTTTCCAGTAGTGTGCCAGTGAGATTCATGCCACTATTAAGATGTCAATAATCAGATACTTTCCTTTAAGTGAATAATCCCCTTTAATTATACCCAGGAGAAACAATTCAGGTTTCCACTCCAATCCATCCTGGATTATCTCTTCTATCCATGATTTAATCCTGATCCTGAATTTTTTAACTTCTGGACATTTCCACCAGAGATGGAAGAAGGTACCATGATTTCCCTTACATTTCCAGCAGGTTGGGTTTGCCGTTGGATACATTTTTGTCAATCTAGAGGGTGGCAGATGCCATCTATATAACTTTTTGTATAAATTTTCTTTATAGGATACTGATTTTGTTAATGTGAGCTTCCTTTGCCATATCTCTTCCCAATCATCTAGATCTATACTATGGCTAAAAATTTTTGCCCATGCTATCATTGGTCCTTTCACAATTTCCTCGGCTAAGTCATATTCTAAGAGATAATTGTATAATTTAGATATCATGTTTTTTTCTGCACCAAGGAGTATTTTATCCAATTGTGTATTTTTTATATCTAATCTAATTTTTTTTTAATCCCTGTTGTATCTCATTGCTATTTGGAGATAGGACCAACAGTCGAGAGATAGTCCTTGATCTTCTAATTCTTGGATCGATTTTTTCCTTCATTATCTAAAAGTTGATGGTATTTAAGCTTTTTACTAATATCCATTGTATTGGGATGGAACATTGCCTCCATTGTTGATAATCAGATTGGGATTTTGATATAATGATTTCTCCTAATACCTGACCAAGTTTTTATCAAATATTTACATAGGGTGTGTCTATGAAAATATGTGTGACTTTTAGTGTTCGGATTCCACAAGAAGGCATTCTACCCCATTTGTAAATCATGACCTTCTAATGTTAAAACTCTTATTTTCCAATTTAATCCAATCCTTGAGAATTAGAATTATATTTTATTGGCCAAGTGTGATTGGACACAAATTAAGAATTTGTCTTGGTGTAAATACTCTCAGTATACATAAAGAAAAGAAACATTCTTAAATCAAGAATCATAATGTATAACACTTAATGATAGTCATAGGATACAATCAATAATCAAATCATACTAGGAAACAGTCAATATAAATTGTAAGGATACAAGCGACAAAGTTACAGTCCTACAATCACAAGTGGGAGGGGATGGGTGATAAGGAGTGATGAGAAGATTATAAAAGTAATAGTAGTGCAGACTTTATAAATAGTTGATCAGTGCTGAGGGAATTATTTGTTTAGCAGAGTGATGGCTTTCAGGAAAAAACTGTTCTTGTGTCTAGTTGTTCTGGTGTGTGATGCTCTATAGTGTCGTTTTGAGGGAGGGAATTGAAACAGTTTATGTCCAGGATGTGAGGGGATCTGTAAATATCACAGCCCTCTTTTTAACTTGTGCAGTACACAGGTCCTCGACTTAAGGCAGGTGTGTAGTAATTGTTTTGTTCTGCAGCCCTAATTATCCTCTGAAGTCTGTGTCTGTCCTGTTGGGTTGCAGAACCAAACCAGACAGTTATAGAGGTGCAGATGATAGACTTAATAATTCCTCTGTAGAACTGTATCAGCAGCTCCTTGGGCAGTTTGAGCTTTCTGAGTTGGCGCAGAAAGAACATTCTTTGTTGTGCTTTTTTGATGACGTTTTTGATGTTAGGTATCCATTTAGGTCATGTGATATAGTAGAACCTATATTCTACTATAAATTTGAAGGCCTCTACTGTTGATATTGTGTTGTCTAGTATTATAAGAGGTGGTAGTATGGGAGGATTTCTTTTAAAATTTACCACCATTTCTACGGTTTTGAGTGTGTTCAGTTGCAGATTGTTCTGGTTGCACCACGAGGCAAATTGTAGAACCTCCTGTTTGTATGGAGATTCATTGTTGTCTCGAATGAGACCAATCACTGTTGTATCATCAGCAAACTTCAGTATTTTAACAGATGGATTGTTTGAGATGCAGTCATTGGTATATAGGGAGAAGAGAAGTGGAGATAGCACACAGCCTTGGGGGCCCCCTGTGCTGATTG
Organism: Laticauda colubrina; assembly: GCA_015471245.1. NCBI lineage: Eukaryota > Metazoa > Chordata > Lepidosauria > Squamata > Elapidae > Laticauda > Laticauda colubrina. Next base: position 5,224,927 of record BLBF01000019.1, on the reverse strand, counting down.
TACAGGTATCAGATGTGATTCTGCCTAGCTTCACCAGCTGCTTCCTGTCTGTTAGGAAACTCATGATCCACTTACAAGTGTGTTCAGGTACCGCTAGTTGGTTAAATTTACTTAGAAGAGTGTCTGGAATGATGGTATTGAATGCTGAACTGAAGTCTACAAAGAGGACCCCTTGTGTAGGTATTTGGAGATTCAAGGTGTTGTCGAATGTAATGCAGAGCCATGTTAACAGCATCATCTGTCAATCTATTTGCTCAGTATGCAAACTGCATGGGATCTAACAGCGGATCCATGATGGTTTTCAGGTGGGACAACACAAGCCTTTCAAAGATTTTCATAACTACAGATGTTAGAGCAACTGGTCTGTAGTCATTCAGTTCCTTGATGGAGGGCTTCTTTGGCACTGGGATGATGGTAGAATGTTTAAAGCAGGAAGGAACATAGTACATCTCTACTGATCTATTGAAGATTCTGGTGAAGATGGGGGCCAATTGGTCAGCACAGACTTTTAAGCAAGAATGGGTTATCTTGTCTGGCCCTGGCGCTTTTCCTGGATTTTGTCTGTGTAATAGATCTTGCATTTCTTTTTCTGTGATCACCAGAGGTTGTGAACCCAATGAATTGGGGCCAGTTGTAGGAGGCTTGACTGTTATTGGTATGTTTGAGATGTGGGTTGTAGAGATAGGTGGCTGTAGTTTCTTTTCAAACCTGCAGTAAAACACATTTAGGTCATCTGCTGGTTGTTGTTCCTTCTGCCTGCAAAGGAGGTTTGCCCAAGCCAGTGATGTTTTTACTAGTTTTCCACATGTTTGCTGGTTCATTTGTTCAGAACTGATTCTTTAACTTTTCAGAGTAGCTTTTTTTTGCCACTCTGATCTCTCTTGTTAATGTTTCTGGCCTGGTTGTGTAGCATTCTGTCACTTTCTGTAGGCGTCCTCTTTGGAGTGACGTAACTGCTTAAGTTTAGCTCTGAACTTTATCTAAACTAGCGCCGTTGCTCTATAATAGGTATCCCACACAGGGAATCCAAAGCCTCCTCTACTTTTATTATCTTGTAAATAAGTCTTTTTGATTCTTGCTTTTTTACCTGCCCAAATGAATTTCATAGTAATCTTGTTCAAATCTTTAAAGAATTTTTTGTCTTATCGTATAGGAATCATTTGGAATAGGTATAATAGTTTAGGTAGGACACTCATCTTGATGGTCGCAATTCTACGTAGTAATGAAATTTGCTTTTTACTCCAATTTTCCAAATCTCTACCAATTTGTTGTAGTATTTTTGTATAATTGTCTTCCTTCAAAGTTAAAGTTTTGGGTCTTAACCGTATGCCTAGGGATTTGATCTTGTTCATAATTTGTAATCCCATTATTTCTTCTAATTCTTTTTGTCTGCTTTCTGTTAAATTTTTAACTAACATTTTAGTCTTTTCTTTGTTCATTTTCAACCCTGCTAATTTGCCGAATTTATCTATTTCCCTTTGTAATATTTGTCTTGAATCCATTGGATCTTCTATAATAAATACCATATTGTCCACAAGTGCTTGTAATTTGTATGCTTGCCTTTTTTGAAGGAAGAACTTTGAAGGAAGATAATTATACAAAAATACTACAACAAATTGGTAGAGATTTGGAAAATTGGAGTAAAAAGCAAATTTCATTACTACGTAGAATTTTAATCTTTGTTCCTTTAATGTCTTTATTTAGTCTAATTCTATCCAATAGTGTTTCTAATATTGTTATGAAAAGCAGAGGCAACAATGGGCATCTCTGCCTAACACCTTTTTTATCTCGAATGAACTAGTAAAATTGTCATTTATCATTACCCTAGCCTTCTGTGTGGAATTGATTGAATTTAACATTTTTACAAAATTATACCCAAATTCCATCAAATTAATCTGCTGTTTCATAAAATCCCAACTCAGGTTATCAAAAGCCTTTTGCACATCCAGGAAGACAAGGGCAAATTGCCTTCCTGGATGGATCTCATAATATTCTAGTATATCACTATAGTTCTTGTCTCGTGGGGAGAAATTCATTTTGGTCAGGGTGAATCCTATTGTTGAGAATTTTCTTCAGTCTTTCTGCCATTACATTTATAAAAAGTTTATAATCTGTATTCAGAAGTGATATTGGTCTGTATTTATTTATTTTTGTTGGCATCTGTACCCTCTTTACGGATGAATAAAATATAGGTCTCCTTCCATGATTCCGGTATTCTCACCTCTAACAATATCTCATTGCAAATCTCTGGTAACAAATTTTCTAGTGGCTCTCCTGTATCTTTATATACTTTTCCTGGGAGATTATCTGGGCCTGGGGTTTTGTTACTTTTTTGTCTTTTAACTGCGTTCTTCAATTCACTTAGGGTTATTTCCTTATTTAGTATCTCCTTCTTGTCTTTCAGTAGCAAATGTAATGTCCCTTCCTTCAAATATTCTTCTTTTTTATTTGAATCTACTGTGTCTTGATTGTATAAATTTTCAAAATAATCTCTTATAATTGTTTTCTTTTTTTCCAAATCTGTTTCTAATATCCCAATGTTGTCTTCCAATTGGTATATGGTTCTTTTTTTATTTTCTTTTTTCAGCTTATATACTAGCCATCTCCTGGGTTTGTTTGCATACTCAAAATGGTTTTGTTTTACACATTGTAATTTCTTAACTAAGTCTCCCTGGTCTAAAATATTCATTTTGTGTTTACATCATGCCAGGTCATTTCTAATTTGTTCATCTCCCAGGATTTTTATTAATCTATCTTCTAAACTTTTTATTCTTTTTATTAAAATATTTTGTTTCTTCCACCTTTCTTTATTTTTGTTAGACATCTAGGCTATTGATATTCCCCTTAGCCTTCATCTTGTCCCAGAGAATTTGCAAAGAGGTATCTTGTTTCTTATTAAATTTTAAAAATGCATCTAATTCTTCCTTAATTTTTTGATGTACTCTTTTTCTTTTAATATTTGTGGATTGAGTGTTTTTCACAAAATTACATCTTAGACAGCTGTTCAATGAGAAAACATCAATTTAAGTTGTCAAACGCTTTCTTGGCATCCAAGAACATAAGCACCATTGGTTTATTTGGATGCATCTCCAAATAAATTAGTATTCTAGGGCATCCATAATCAATCTTGTGTTATTCTTCATCTGCCTATTTGGGAGAAAGCCATTCCAGTCAGAATGAATAATTTGGTATCTTTTTCAGTCTTTCAGACATTATTGGGGCTAGAATCTTAGTTTTGGAGCAAGATCGGTCTGTAGTTTTTTATTTGCTGAGGAACTGTCTGTTCCTTGTGTATAAGTGTTATGCATGCCTCTGTCCATGTCTTCAGGATATTTGGCTTGTTCTAGAGCTTCATTATACAAGTCCAGCATTAATTCCTCCAATGGCTTCTGAAATTCTTTATTGAACTCTGAAGGTATTCCGTCTGGTCCTGGGGTTTTATTTTATTTTATTTTTTCCCAATTGCATCTTTAATTTCTTTTATAGTTATTTTATTATTTAACGAATCTTTTGCAGCATCAGATATTATAGGTAAGTTCTTTTCTTTGAAGTATTGGATGATGTCCTCCTCTGGGATTTCTTCCTGGGTATACAAATTGGTAAAAATCTTTTGGGCGATGAGTTTCTTTTGATCTATCTGGGAGCATAAGCTCCCATTTTCATCTCTTAATGCTGCTATTGTTCTTTTTCCCCGTTCTTTCTTTAACTTGTGTGACAGCCATCTCCCTGGTTTATTCATGTTCTCAAAATAGTTTTGTTTCACTAGTTTAAGTTTTCTGGCCATTTCCTCCTGTAGGTTTAAGTTTATTTCATGTTTCACCAGGTCTTTTGATTTATCTTTTGAGTTCCTCATTACAAGAGTCTTTCTGTATGTCGGCTTCCAAATTTTTCAATTTCTCCTGCCTTTTTTTCTGTTCTTTCTGTTCCCTTTCTTTCTTTCTTTCTTTCTTTCTTTCTTTCTTTCTTTCTTTCTTTCTTTTTTTCTTTCTTTCTTTCTTTCTTTCTTTCTTTCTTTCTTTCTTTCTTTCTTTCTTTCTTTCTTTCTTTCCTTCCTTCCTTCCTTCCTTCCTTCCTTCCTTCTTTCTTTCTTTCTCTCTTTCTTTCTTTTTGCAGTGTACTCTATTGTTAGGCCCCTTACATAAGCCTTTGTTGTACTCCATAAAGTTTGCACTGTTGTCTGCTCTTTCAAGTTGATTTCAAGAAATACTTTTAGTTCTTTTTCTATCATTCAGATGTATTCTTTATCTCTTAACTAGTTTTTATTAAAATTCCACCTTTCAGTCCTCCTTTTTCCTCTCCATTTGATTTTGATTGGATTGTGATCAGCCCAGGTATTCAGCAAAATCTCAATTTCCATTAATTATTATTTTCCATTCATCCTAAGTCCATCCATATCATGTTTATTCTAGACCATGATTTGTGGTGATTGGAAAAAAATGTGAATTGTCTTTTGAGATTATTTAATTCCCTCCAAACGTCTTTCAAATTCAATTCTGATGCCATTCTGTCAAATACAGTTGGAAGTGTTCTCTTTTTTAAATTCTTTTTGCTACTTTTTAATCTTTTTCTATGTCAGGGACTGCATTATAGTTTCCTACAACACCTACATTCACCTGTTCCATTTCTACTAACTTCCAATGAAGTTTACTATAAAATTCTTTCTGGTTTGTGTTTGGAGCATATATTGTTACCAACAGCATCTTCTTTTGATCTAAAGTAATTCCTATAAATAACATCCTTCCATCCTCATCATTATAAATTTGCCTTGGGTTTAGCCAATCTTTTATATCGACTTCTCTTTTTTGGTTTGTCAGGGCCAAATATAATTTACCTACTTTGGGGAATTCTACAAGATCTGCTTGTTGTTTTGAGATATGGACTTCTTGCATACATATGACATCTGCATTTTGCTTCTGGAGTTTTACAAATATCTGTTTCCTTTTTATTAATGAATTTAAACCATTTATATAAATTGATGATAGGGTAATTTCTCTGTCCATTTTATTGTTTATATAAAGCAACTGTTGTTTCTTTTCTTGTTCTAAGTTCTCTTCAGAGTCTGTTGTTTTCTTCTTCCTCTTGACTCTTCTGTTTTCGTACTTCCTGTTCTAGTCTCCTTTTCCTCTGATGTTTGCTCTTCCTGGGTCCTGCTGTCCAGCTCCTCCCTGGTTTCTTGTTCTTCTTCAGGTCCCAGGTAGTGCTCATGAAACTCATGTGCTTTATCCAGTGAATCAATTTTATACTTCTTTTCCTTGCCAAGATATTAAAAGTCCTTCCAGGGTGAGCCACCTAAACGCGATCCTGTTTTTAATCAGTTGGGATGATAAAAACTGGTAGTTCCTCCTCTGCTCTCTAACCCTCCTGGGTATTTGTTTCAGAGTCATTTCCTTTATAGATCAATGGCTCATCTCTAGTCTTTCCATATAACAGATCTCTCATTGTTTTTCTTGCAAACCATACATGGACCTCTCTTAGTAGTTTATGCCTGCATGCATAATGTGTGTATACTCTGTAGACCTCATCTGTGTCATTCCAAACCTCTTGTTTGTTTTTCTGGAGAGCTTCTGCAATCAATTCTGTCATGAGGGTACATAAATCTTATTTCCTATCTTCAATGACATTCTGGAATATAAGGAAGAATGCTGCTTTCTCCAATTCCAAATGAACCACTGATTCCTGGAGTTCACAGTACAATACTTTCCAGTTCTGTTCTGTCTCTTCTAAGTTATTTCCCACACATTCAGTTCTGCTTCCATTGTTATAATTTTTTGTTCATTCTTCACCATCACCTCTTGCATTATTCCAATTTTATTATCCAGTTTCTGTATATCAGTTTTCACTCCTCCTATATCATTCTTCATTTTGCTTTTCAGATTCTCATGGTTTTTCACGATGAGTTCTTGAGTCCTCACCATCATCTCTCTTGCATCATAGTTAGAGTTGTCTGTACTGTTTGCAAGGTTAAAGTGGAACTTGATTTCTCTGCACCCAGCATCGTATCTAATAACCTTTGCCCCAGTGGGGAGGATATAGTCACTGTATAGTTCTTTCTTGTTTTTACAGTTGTTGTCATTGTCATTTGCAGGATCTTTAACAAACTCGTCCAATCTATCATCAAATGGCACAGTTGAAAAGTTATCTCCTATCTTGCTCTGTATATTATTATCCGTGTTCAATATTAATATCGTCACTAATAAAAATTGCTCAGTTATTTGATTAATTAGTCAATTAGTCAATTAATTAATAACCTTCTACCATATCTTAATATTTGCAACACAGTAACAAATATAAATATAAGTATAAATTCTAATCTTTAGTTATCAATTATAGTGAATCATCAATAATCAATACATTTCCTAATTAATGTAATCAATTCATTAAATGTAGAATTTAAAAAGTACTGAGAGTCCTAAACATAGCATATATATTAATCCACTATAAATATACCTTCATTCTATCCACAATTATAAATATAAAAGTTCTGATTTACACAAAAAAGTTTTTTTTTTAAATATGTATTAAATTTGCCAGGTTATTACTTTTTTTTTGCAAAAAAATTTATTTAGGTTTTCACAAAACATAATACGAATAAAATATCTTTTTTTGAGAAGAACATGGTCCCGGGTTATCACCTCTCCATACAGACACAAACTCAATTTCATATTCATCTTTGTGTTCTATTCCATATCTTATTACTATTTTAACATTTCCTCAACAATTTTTTCCTTCCCTTAGTTTTCTCAACGTTGCTTTTAATTATCTCATTCCTTTCTAAATTCAATTATATATATCTTTTTCTAAGTTTCAATATCTTTCTAAGAATTATATTTATACTTTTGTCTGTCCTGTTTCAATTTCATATTTTCTTTTCTCATTTAACAAAATTTTCCCCTGTAGTTACTATGGAGTATGACACCTTTGTATCTTTTATTTTTGTCCATTCAACTCTTATTTAAACTTCAATTTATGCCTTTACAATTCTAACAATCAATATAAAAGATAACTTCCAGTCGAATTATGCATGGCACATTCTTAAAATACACAATAATTTCTTAAAGAGAAAGTATATATACATATATATAAAACAATAATTTTAAAAAATACTTATTCTATTCCAATTCAGCTCTGTCATTAATGTTACTTATAATCTTTAACATCTTTAACATTTATTTTCAATGGGATATCATACTTCCTTAGGAACACTTATAATATTTCCATAATTTTTTCATATTTCTTTCATATTCCTCTTCACTTAATTTTTTATAACTCATTAATAATAATTAAAATGTTCCCATCCTTTCCTAATTTCATTCTCTTTATTTCATTTATTTATTAACATTCTATTACATTACAATGCGTATTTTATCTATCATTTTAATCATACTTGTTTCATATTTTCTAAGTTCATTTCTATTTCTAATATAATAATGCTATCTTATGTACCCTTGCAGAATCCCTCTTTCAATTAAATTTTCACCCATTATCTCTATCTCTTCCAAATAGGCTTATATCTTTGATCCTTGTACATTTTCCCAGTTTCTCTATATCCTGTTTCTGTCCTTTATAACTTCTTTTCCTTTCCTTCTTCTCCGTCTTCTTCTCCCTCCCCTTTTTGACCCTTTGTCTCTCTAATTCTAATTCTGTCTTCTGTAATCCTCTCTTGTTTCTTCCTAATATTATAATTACTTTTCCAAAATATTCTTTTTTTTTGGTTGTTTTCTCAGATCTTAAATCTTTCACTCTCTTTCCCCCCTTTCCTTTTTTCCCCCCACATAGAATTACTTGGTCATTGAAGATGGCTTCTTCTTTGTCCCACCCTTTTTTTTCTACAGGCATTTCTTGTTGTTTCTCATCATTCAGGACCTCCATTTCTAAGAATTGAAAGATGAAGCCAAAAAAACCTTTTCCTTCTTGTGCATCTTCTTTCTGTTTTTTAAGTTCCATTTTGAATTCTTCCAAGAGTGATACCATTTTAAAAACTTTGAAACAACCACCCATTTGATTTTAGTCCTTTAGATCCAATAACTAAAAATGCAAAACTCACCAAGTAATCCAAATAATCCAAGATGTTTCTTCTTGCTTCTTTTTTCCACTTTCTATTATTTTGTTACAAAGTTTCAGTTGGAATGTATATTTTAGGAATCTTGTTAAAGCCCATGTCACACTGCACCAACGGATGCAAAGAGGATGTAAAATGGACAAAAAAGCTTGCCATCCGTTGGTTAATGCAATGTACTCACTGCCTCCGTTTTGCTTCCTCTCTATCCATCCAGCATTCGTTTATTGACGTTTCATCTGCTCCAAAAGTTTTGAGCTGCCCAAAACTTTTGAGCGGAAAATGTATCCAATGCATCCGTTCTGCATCCTCTAGGCATACGGGGGACATCTGTTCTGCATCCATTACGCATCTGCTATATCCGCTAGGCATCCGCTGTGCATCAGCACAACTAAAATCCGTTCCAGTGGTAAACGGATGGAGGGAGGAAGCAGAACGGACGTGCAGCATTAGTAGCACAGATGGAGAAAGGATGAAAGCGGATGCAGCTCATCCGCTCTGCATCCGCTCTGCATCCGCTCTGCATCCACTCTGCATCCTCTACGCATCCACTCTGCATCCTCTATGCATCCTCTATGCATCCGCTCTGCATCCACTGTGCATCCTCTACGCATCCGCTCTGCATCCTCTACGCATCCTCTGCGCATCCTCTATGCATCCTCTACGCATCCTCTATACATCTGCTCTGCATCCTCTATACATCCGCTCTGCGTCCTCCCCACATCCATTCCTTTCCGTGTTATCCGCTCTGCTTATGCAAATTTTTGCCCCTTTTGAGAGCGGATAACAACAGATGGAACATTTTGCTCGTCCGTTGTGCCCTTTTTGCATCTATTGGGCAGTGTGACATGGCCTTAAAGTTTGACTGCTCATTCCTTTTACTTCCAGGTGGTATCCTCCATTTTTCCAGATCCCAGTCTTTTGTTTTTTTTCCTTTTCTCTCCTTTCCTTCTTTTAAAAGTTTTTTTAAAAATCCAGTAGTCTTTATTATTCCTTTGACATTTTATTTTCAGCTTAAATGCCAATTAATGTCAAAGTGGATTTTTGTCAGTTTTTTACTTAAATCTCTTAGTTGGGGAAGGAAAGAAAAAACCCCAAATCCTTTCCTCTCTCATTCGTCGCTTCAAAATCTTCTTTGGGGGTAATGTTATTCTTTATAGTTCAAATTCTAGGGTACCTTATGTTGTTGCATTTCAGTTCAACCTGGTCAGCCAAAAATTTCTTTTCTTATCTTTCTCCTGCACATTCTTTTCTGGTCGAGTTCTTCTTTGAGGTGGCCATTTCTGATCACCACTGCAACTGCCTTTGGGAAAGGGAGGAATGGCCAGCTGGGGAGGAGAGATGCAACTCTGCTCAACCCTGCTAGCAGTCTGCCCCCTCTTCACCACCTCTATGGGGTGGCTTAGCCCTGAAACCAGCTGGTTCGGGGCACTCCAGTGGCGAGCACAGATCGAAACCATGCAGGATTGTGGATTTAAGTCTGTCACCAAAGAAGCTCAAACCGGAAGTCCTTTTTATTCAGCTATATTTAACCTATTTTCAATGTTCAATATTTGTTCTAATATCACTATATCACTATAATATATTTGTATAGATATTTTATATATATTAGGAATATATATTATATATTATTATAAGTACTGTTTGCAAAACCTCCAATCTTCTTTCTTTACTCAGTAAAGTCCTGTATCAAGATGTCTTCTTTCAAATTGCACAGTCACTGTAGCTCACTGTTCTTTTTGTTTCACTTTCTTACTGCACTTCATTCACAATTCTCACTGCTGCTAGTCTCTCTCTCTCTCTGTGTGTGTGTGTGTGTGGTCACAAACAATCAAAATTTGTTTCTCTTCTTTCAATTCCACCATCCACAAATACAAAAAGGCAAAAATAATGTCACCTCTTCTTTTTCTGCCCCCCATCTATCACCTGTCATTCTCTCAGTGCCACAGTCAATCACTCCGCCATAAACATTCCTACTGCCAAGTCCACCGCCTACTTTAATTTCTCGGTTCAGACTCCTCTCTTCTTTTGCTGTAACAAGTCTCTTCTGTTCAGGTACTTTCCTTTTATCCCACTGTTCCACCATTAGTCTTGTTACTTTACACTCTTTGCTTCCTTCATTGGTCGGTCAGGCAGCCACGTCTCCAGATTCAATCATGAAGATTGACCTCTTTTGTGCCAGTTTTCAGGATTTCTTCTTGCAGCATTAGGAAGTCATGATTCTCCCTGACATCTCTGAATCTTCTCCTCTTTGTTGCCAATCCCTCCAGAACCCAATTTCACCCCTACAGGTTACCGATCGCAAAACTTCAGGCATTCAGAACGGATGTCCACTCCACTGCTCCACATCAGCATTGTGGAACTGGAACCATAAAAATTGCTTTGGTCCAAGTTCAGAGTCTTTAAGTAGCCAAAGTACTTTGAGTTGTGACTTTGCTGAAGAACCTGGATTTGCAGGCTTGTGGGAATGTACAACTTTGAGCCTTTCCAGGCTAATCCATCTCTTAGGATCAGTGCCTCCTTGTTGTCACTGTACCACAGTGTCAGGTCTGTGTATTTGCCATTCTTTGATAGAAGAAAGAGAGGGTTCGATTTGATACATTTAATTCTCTATGTTTCCTAAATATCCTACTTCTTACATTGTCTTTTATGTAATCTTTTACACAATTTATAACTGTCGCCTGGCACCTCAGATGTCTGGAAAAATTCTCTCCTCTTGGGGAGATGCAAGGGGAGAAGGGACCATGTGGATTGCAGTGCTGGAAGATTGATTTGGGAAACTTTTCTTATTTGCTTTCTCAGAGACGCTTGTATAAAAATATCTTCACATCTGTGGATTGGTAGAATCCTCATTGGAATGTTGGGAGGGATTCTAATTCTTTTTATCCTAGATGCATGTCCTAAGGGACCTCAGATCCTGCTTTGAATTTTGATTTGCTTTTACTCCCTTCAATAAAAAGATTCCTTTTGAAATACAAAATACATGCTTTCCTAGAAGAGATGATTCCAGCAGACTGTCAATCATTTGGAAGCCTGCA
>BLBF01000019.1:5116093-5182184 GCA_015471245.1 Laticauda colubrina | reverse complement strand
ATCAGGTTTGTAGATTTGGAGTCACCCACTTTACATATAGAACACCCTCCATCTATGTCAGTACATGAATGGATGGATGCCTTAAAGGATCCTGGGAAAAGAAGGCTACTGGGGAATGTGACTTTTGGAGGCTGTTTCTATTTTCCAATATTATGTGGTATAATTCCGGTTTGTGTCAGATCCAGAATTACAGTAGACTTTGCCAATTTGATGCTTATCTAAATAAAAGAAATTTGTTTTGGAAGATGGACTTTACTCATTTCTTTTTAAATTGATTCTTTTTAAATTCATCACTTGAAACCTGATACCAAATATGAAAAGGGTATTCCTTGAGTTAGAAGACAGAGGAATGACATTTACTGAGGCATACAATGTTTATGTGGTGCTCAGTTCACTGGATGTTCTTGTGAGAAGTCTAGAGTACTATGCAAGAGCAGGATTTAACCACAGCATATTTAATTGGTTGATTGTTAGAGGAGGAGCAGAAGTGGCTGGAGAGGCAACCAGGAAAGGGAGAAAAGAATGCTCAGCACAAACCAACATCTACAACAGTCCAGGATGCCAGTAGAGCAGCTGAGACAGTTAACATAAATGAAGAAATGCTACACGTGTGGTTCTACTGAGCATCTCCAGAGATGTTTCCCTGAGTAGAGAAATCAAGGAGTGGTGAGACAAGGGTGCAGGACTACTCAACAATGTGGAGCAGTTCTCCAGCATTGTTTTCCCTGACAGCATCCATGACTGAAAATGCCAGGAACACTTGGTTATTGGACAGTGGGGTGAGCCAGCATATCACTAACAATCCACAAGCATTTTCTGGTTGGAAACCAGCAATGCAAACATGGACTAGCCTGGCCAATGGTCAAAGAGCTGCTGTAAAAGAGGAAGGTAATGTTTATATACCAGAGATAGGAGAAACATTATACGATGTCTTATATGTACCTGAATTAGATCATAATCTATTGAGTATATCCAGGTTAGACAGACAGAGTATGAAATACTATTTGCAGGAGGGCAGTACTCCATTAGAAAAAGTGGAAGGATGCATGCATGAGGGGTTAAGAAGGATGGCCTGTATGTTCTAGGAAGACAGGAAAATAGTTGTGCATCTGCACTTATGAATGCTTCCATGCATGACAATTTTGTACATTTGTTGCATAGGAGATTGGGGCATGCAAATTTTGATGTACTACAGAAGATGCCAGGCCTAGCTGAGGGACTTAGGATAAAGAAATGCAATGTATATTTAAATTGCGTTGTTTGTAAGGAATCAAAGTGCAGGGTGTATCCTGTAAATAAGAAAAGCTCAAGAAAAACAGAGTATTGCAGTTAGTGCATGGTCCAAACCAATTGAAAACCACTCTGGTGTATAGGCATCTGAATTCTGTGTATTTATTCAAACTTGATTGGGTGTTTTAGGGATTTGAACTTTATTCCTAATTGTTCAATGATGGGGAGGCCAATAAGGCATCTGAAACATCTTGTATCTATTATAGATAGATAGATAGATAGATAGATAGATAGATAGATAGATAGATAGATAGATAGATAGATAGATATAGACATAGATATATATAGGGATATATATCTCCCCTGCCTCTCCCATGTCAGGTACCACCAACTTCACCTTAACTGTAAAAGGGGAAATGACAGCACTCATCATGGGATCCTCTTCTTCATCTGCCTCTCTGGGGGAGGATTTCTTGGGCCAGAAGTTCCTTGCTCCTTTCAGTGTGGAGGGGAACTTCTACAGTATGTCTAGCAAACTGGCTAGTGTCTAGAGGCTTCCGTGGAATCCTTCAATCCCTTCAGGATACAATCGAGGTAGTAGACCTCGATTGTAGAACAGGTGCAGGAGCACCTGTTGGCTGCCCTATGACCAGCCTGGCCACATCGATAGCACTTTATAATCATTGTGGGTTGGGTAGGAGCAGCTTCAGCAGATCTGATCAGAGGCCACTGTCCTCTTAGGAGGGCCTTCAGAGGGATTTTTTCTATGTGGTCTCTGTCCAGCATACCAATCCTGTAAAATCTGTGGTATTCCTCTGATGTTGCAGGCTTTTTTTTTTCTTTTAACTTCTGGGACAATTGCATTTTTAAAGTAGTGCAGAAGTATTCTGTCAGGCTAGCTCTCATGAGATTGCTTGCAACCCTTCTAAAGTCTCATACAGAGTGTTTTAAGGGTCACTTACCTTGTTTCATTTCCATTATTTCGTCTTCACTTTCTCCAATTCTATCGGGATTCTCAAATCTAGCCTTGATTTCCTGTAGTTCTGGTGCTTCCTCATAGTGCAATTGAACTACTCAATCGGAAGCATCCCCCTCCTTCATCTCATCTGTGATTGCAGAAACTAGGTCGTGATCTGTTGAATATTGGTTTCCACACCGATCTTTGTGGGACCAGATCCGAGTAAGGAAACAAGCAAAGTGTTCATGCTGTCTGTCAAATGTTGCTTTGAAAGCCACTTGATCTGGTCTGGGGGGTGGGGATCGGCATGGCAACTGAGGGCTGAGCTGGAATATGTTGAACTGGCTGTGGAATGTAGGGGGCCTGTAGGGGTACTCCAACAGGCAGCTGAGCTGGGATCTGCCGAGCTGCTGGGGCACACTGGAACAAGTGCCTCTGAAGGGTCGCTCCAAAGGGTGATTGAATCGGAACCTGCTGAGTAAGGCCCATCTGTAGAATTCTTCTCCACAATGGGAAGAGGGGGGTGGTTGCTGCCTGCGCAGATCTCTTTGCTGATAAGGGATCGCTGCTTCTCTTTGGGCCCAGGGTGCTCCTGAACCAAGAGGTGCAATGGGTGCTGCATCCACTGGCATTGGACCCACCCCACCAGGATAAAATCCCCACCCTGGAGGAATACTCTCTGCATGGGGTAATCTCCTTGCTGGTTGTGGAGGGGGAGGGATTGGAGTTTGTAACATACCCAATGTCAACTGTATCTGCTGTCTCTCCCTTGCTGCTTGGGTCTGCCAGGCTCGGGCTTTCCTTAGGTCACCTCCAACCAATGCCACATTGGTTCCACTGTCAACATTTTGACTCAGGAAAGTAAAGATGGGTTGTGTTAGGACCCAGCTTGTCTGGAGAGGCTGTGGCTATGATACCTAACTTTCCATTTTAAGTGGCTGGAATTCCTCTGGGATCCCTGCCAATGACTGGCTTCATGATGGAGGCAACAGGCTCCAGTCATGGGAGTTGGCTGATTCCAATGTTCCCTCACTTCTCCACTCTGTCTCATGGGCCGTCCTCAGAGGGCTGGAGAAGGAAATGCATTCAGGCAGCTTCTCCTCTGGTCTCACCTCTGGATTCTGCTCCATCTGGCAGCTTCTCTGTGAATCCAACTCCTGAGGCCAGTTGCCTGATCTCCATCTGTTCTCTGCAACTTCTATCACTTGAAAAAATTATTCAGAAGGGAGGCTGGGAACCTCAGTTAGTTCTCTGGTGTCAAGTCCCATAGCTCCTTCTGTAGTTTCTTCGCTTTCTTTAATCTTCACTGAATCTTCACACTGCTCCAATTTTGGAGTCAGTGCTGGGGCTCAGCACTCCTGACATTCCCCTTTTGGGGTGCTGGAGTTTGTAGGAGCTTCAGGATAATGTCAGTATTCCAGAAAACCTTCATTCCAATCAATAACTCCAAGACAGTCATATATCAAAGATACCTTTATTTGGATAGAAACTGGCACATCTGTGGAATCCCAAAATGGAAAGTTCTGGGCTTCCTTGCAAAAGTCAAAACTACAAATCCATCCCCCCTTTGCCATCACCACATCACATGGTCCAATCACCATCCATCCTAAAGTAAGATTCCCGTTTCATTATATGCCACACTCAGTGACCTTGAATCAAACAAAAGAATTTTATTTTGTCTGACTAGATATACTCAAATGAAGCCTCTAACTTTCTCAGACCCAATTGTTGCAGCGTGGGAACATCAAATCTCAATATGTCTTCCGAAGCTCACAACAGCATTGCCAAAAAGGCTTTAAGAATTGTTAACCTTGTTTTGTGAAATTTCTTCTCCAGTAACATTGAATTGTTAAGCCCCTGTCACACTGCACCAACGGATGGAAAGAGGATGTAAAATTGAGAAAAATACTTACCATCTGTTGGTTAACGCGATGCTTCCGTTCTGTACTCACTGCCTCATTTTGCTTCCTCTTTATCTGTCCAGCATCTGTCTATTGACATTTCATCTGCTCAGAGGGTTTTGAGCTGCTCAAAACTTTTGAGTGGAAAATGTATCCAATGCGTCTGTTCTGCATCTGCTAGGCATACGGGGGACATCCGTTCTGCATCCATTCTGCATCCGCTATATCCGCCAGGCATCCGTTCTGCATCTGTGCAACTCACATCCGCTCGGACGCAGGGAGGAAGCGGAACGGACGCGGAATGGACACGCAGCGTTAGTAGCACGGACGGAGAAAGGATGAAAGCAGATGCAGCACGCAAAGAAAGCATTTAAAGTGGAAAAAACGTTCGCAGAGGGGACCTATCTCAGATAATAAGGATGTCTAGAGGATGCCTAGAGGATGCAAAAGGACACATAAGGGGAAACCTATACTGCCTATAAAAAGGGGAAGCAACTCACCTGCATCTCACTTTCAGACCAGCAGCCCTGTGGTGCAGACCTCTGCAAGCCTTCATCTGCCTCTTCCTCTTCCACAGCATCCAGTCATATCCACCATGGATCATAACAAACTCCTTTTGGTAGCCACCATCCTTCTGCAACAGTGCGAAGCCATCTACAGGCTCTGTGAACTCTATTACAGGAAGAAAAGGAGGCGGCCAAGAAGCGTCTGGGTCCAAAGATGGATCAGGAGAAGAGCAGAGTACGGACTGTACAACAAGCTGATGGTGGAGCTCAGACCCTCGTGCATTCCAGAACTTCATGAGGATGCCTCCAGCCATGTTTGACAAAGTTGTGCAGCGGCTGACACCCAGGTTGACCAAGCAGAGCACCAACTTCTGGCCCAGCCTGGACCCTGCGCTCAAGGTGGCACTGATTCTGTGCCACCTGGCCTCAGGGACCACCTACAGGAGCATGCAGTACGGCTGGACGGTGCCACACAACACCATCAGCATTGTGGTCAGAAAAGTGGTGCAGGCCATCATCGAAGAATACCTGGAGGAGCTCCTCCAGTGCCCCTCCACTGAAGAAGGATGGAAGATTGTTGCAGAGCAGTGGTATCAGAAGTGGAACTTCCCCCACACCATTGGAGCCATAGATGGTAAGCACGTGGCCTGCAAAGCGCCAGCCAAGTCGGGATCCACTTATTTCAACTACAAAGGCTTCTTCAGCATCGTCCCTTTCGCCATGGTCGATGCTGACTACAAGTTCATGTACATCAATGCTTCAGGTAACGGGTCAGCTTCAGATGCCCAGGTATACAACACCAGTGACCTCAAGGAGGGGCTGGAACGCAACCTCATCATGGGCTTCACAGATCCAGAACCCCTGCAAAACGACACGAAAGATATGCCCTACTTCATCGTGGGGGGTGACACCTTCTCCCTCAGAACCTACCTCATGAAGCACTACACTTCCAGACTCCTCACCCGTGAAGAGAGGATCTTCAACTACAGGCTGTCCAGGGCAAGGCGGGTGGTGGAGAATGCCTTTGGCATCCTGGCCAACAGGTTCCAGGTACTTCTCACCACCATGCAGCATTGCCTAGAGACTGTGAGGAGGATCGTGGAAGCTTGCTGCATCCTGCACAATCTCATGCGCACCTGCTACCCAGTCTTGCAGAACAGGCTCATGGACCTCCAGCAAGGCAATGGGGACATGGAGCCTGGTGAATGGAGGCAAGGGCAAAACCTTATAGATACTGTGGATGTGCAAGGCCCCAGAAGTGCTTCATGTGAAGGGAAGAAGCAGCGCAACCTCCTGAAACACGGGTGCAACTCCCCAGCTGGAGTGGTGGAGTGGCAAGAAAGGATGGTAGATGATTAATGGATGCTTCCTTCAGCCTGTCTCATCACATGGATGAGATTGGCCATTTATGCTGGGTGGGCCTACAATGAACAGGGCATTTAATAAAGAGTTGTGTTTATGTTGACATGTGTGGATCAATGCTTACATTGTTATTGATAAGGAAGGGCCATAGGTGTGGCACCTGGGAGGGTGGACCATACAGTCCCACTATGTTTGCACTGGAGGTTTATCTATCCCACAGCTATTACCCATTCCAAAGGTATCCCTGCCCATCCCACTGCTATCCTTACTCATCCCACAAACATGCAAAGGCTTAAACCATTTCTAAAAGTTTCCACCAAGACTTTATTTAATAAAATAAATGAGACAAGTGTGTGAAGCAAAGATAAACTTTATTAATCACAAGCTGTAAAATAAAAATGACCCAAGTCAAGTGTCCAAATAAAGACTACAGGTAGCCACCCAGTCTCTGGCACTCCTCTTGGTCACTCAGAGGTGTGCCCAGTCTCAGGGGTGAAGGGTCCAGGTGCTGTGGAGGTGGCTGGTGCTGGAGTGCTGGTCTGAAGCACCACTGGGGTGCCTGGCCCCGAGAGGACAACAGATGATGGTGTGTTGAGGAAGCTCTCAGACAGCTGGCTCAGCCCCATGATGTTGAGAGCTCCTTCCTCCATGCCATGAGGTGTCAGTCCCAATACTGACGACAGATGTACTGAGGCTGGGCTTGGCTGTGGGGTGGAGGAAGTAGCAGTGTAGTGGGGCTGTCTGGTCTGCAGCTGGGTGAGGACTGGCATCGGTGGTGTGGGTGGCATCGGTGTCGTTGGTGGCATCAGTGACATGGGTGGCATCGGTGGCATTCGTGGAACCGGTGGCAATGTTGGCGTCCGATAAGCCTGTGCCTGGACTGGGAAGGGCTGCTGCCTGTGCTGCTGGGCCTCCTGGTAGCCGTAGCCTTGGTAGGTGAGGGCCTGTGGGAAGCCTTGGAATGGGAGGGACATCACCTGGGGTGGAGGAGCAGACCTGGACTGGGTGGGAGCAGGTGCCTCTGGGTCTGGAGGGTTGTGAAGCAGCTCAGTGATCCGGTCCTTCACCACCTGGTACTGAGGTTCCGCCATGTCCGTGAGGGTCTGGTTCACATAGTTGAGGAAGGGCTTGCGGTTGGAGGATGAGGAGTCGGTGTGGACCAGCTGAGAGAGGAGATCTATGCTGCTCCTGATGGTGTCCCTGATCTCCAGCAGGACAGTGTGGCTCTGCCCGTCCTGTCTGGCTCTCTGCCTTTCTGTGGAGGTGGATCTGGGGGCGGATGCAGGTCGGGCTGTGGTGGAAGTGCCGTGTCCTTTCTCCCACTGCACCAGGGAGTCCTCCACGCGCTCCACCATGGTTAAAATACCTGTCCGCGGGTTCTCTGCCAGGGCACGCTCCACAAAAACCTGCCTGGAGACAGGAACTGACTCTCGGCTGGAAGAGGACTGGCTCTCAGCAGGCTGCCAGAGAAAGAGGGTCGTGAAAGGGACTGCTGCTGCTGCTGCTCCTCGGTGGCGGATCTCACCCTCCAGGAAGCTGCACCTGGCCATGACGTAGGTCTCTCTGTCCGTCAGCTTAACCGTGGCCTGGCCAGATTTCTTGAGGTGCAGCTTCCTGTACCAGCTGTGCATATGTTTCCACCAGCCGAGGAGCACCTCCGATGTGTAGCCCAGACTCTCTGCCTTCTCTCTCCAAGCAGCCTGCTTCCTTTTGGTGTCCCTGTACAGCTGTTGTCCCTTCCGCCACAGATAGTCATTCTCTCTCAGCCACTCCAGCACCTCATCCTCGTGTTCCTCCTCAATAAAGTATTGCCTCTTCTCCCGTTTCCGCCTATGCCTCTTCCTCCCTTTGCCAGGACCAGATGGGCCCTCATCAGAGAGGCTTCCAGTTTGTAGGGGCTGCTTCTCCACACCACCACCACCAGCAGCAGCAGCAGAGGCAGCAGCAGGATCATCATCAGCAGCAGCAGAAGCAGCACCAGCAGGATCATCATCATCATCAGCAGCAGCAGCAGCAGCACGAGCAGGACCAGGAGCACGAACAGTATGAGCAGGACGAGCAAGTCCAGGAGAATGAACAGGACGAGCAGGACCAGCAGGACGAGGAGCAGCTTCAACAGAGTAAGCACCAGCAGAAGCACCATCTCCAGGAGCAGCCTCAGCAGAGTAAGCACCAGCAGAAGCACCACCGCCAGAAGCAGCATCATCAGCTCCTCCAGAAGCAGAAGCAGCAGAAGCCCCAGCCACAGAAGAGCAAGCCCGTGCTACAGAAGACCCAGCAGAAGCAGAGTGAGGACCAGGGGGCGGGAGGGTGGCCCTGTCCCTCTTGCCAGGGCTGGCAGCAGATGGCTGAGGCTTTCTCTTTTTCCCCATGTTTGTGGGGTTGCTGGCTAGCAGGGAGGCTGGCAGGAAGGTAGGCAGGCAGGCACCAAGGCTGGCAGGCAGCAAGGCTGGCAGGGAGGCAGGCACCAAGGCTGGCAGGGAGGCAGGCACCAAGGCAGGCAACAAGGCTTGCAGGGAGGCAGGCAGCAAGGCTTGCAGGGAGGCAGGCACCAAGGCTTGCAGGGAGGCAGGCACCAAGGCTGAAAGGGAGGCAGGCAGCAAGGCAGGCAGCAAGGTAGGCAGCAAGGCAGGCAGCAAGGCTGGCAGGATGGCAGGCAGCAAGGCAGGCATGCAAGGCACTCAATGCGTCTGGCAGCAGGTCTTTCCTCAGAATGGTGAACCTGCTTCCGAGCTGCTTCCCTTTATATCCGCGGGGTTGACGCAATAAATACCCCCCTGCATGCGCAATTAACGCCAGGCATCCACTAGGCTTCCGCTGTGTATCCGCTAGGCTTCCGCTCTGCATCCGCTTTATCCGCTGTGCATCCACTGTGCATCCACTTCATCTGCTCGGCGTCCGTTCTGCATCCACTCTATCCATTCTGCGTCCACTTTGCTGAGGTCCCCCGGAAGCCTAGCGGATGTGCCATCTGCTCCCATCCGCTTCCATCCGCTAGGCTTCCACTCTGCACCCGTTTTCCATCCGCCCTGCATCCTCCCCCCATCCATTCCTTTCCGTGTTATCCGCTCTGGTTATGCAAATTTTTGCCCCTTTTGAGAGTGGATAACAACGGATGGAACATTTTTCTCGTCCGCTGTGTCCTTTTTACAAACGTTTTGCATCCGTTGGGCAGTGTGACAGGGCCTTTAATTCAGGCATACTAAACCTTTGCCAGACCAATTCTTGAATACAACTCATCCGCCTGGAACCCACACTGTATATTGGACATTAACACAATTGAGAAGGTTCTGAAATATTTCTTGAGAAAAATACTCCACTTCTCCACTCACAATAGAATTCCCTGTGCCACTTGCCTTGAAATTTTGGGCCTGATAATCTGGAACTGTGCCACCTGCAGTCTGATCTAAGCATAGTTCACAAAATTGTCTGCAATAACATCTTGCCTGTCAACAACTTCTTCAATTTCAACTACAATAATACACAGGGAAACAATTGATATAAATTCAAGGTAAACAATTTCAAACTCGATTGCAGAAAATATGACTTCAAACAACAGAGTGGTCAATGCCTAGAATGCTCTACCTGACTCCGTTGTTACAGCCTGAAACCCTCATAGCTTCAATCTCAAGCTGTCTACCATGGACCTCACCCCACTACTAAGAGGTCCATAAAGGAGACATGCATAAGCTCACTGTCTTGTTTTACTGTCCCCATTTATCTGTATTTACTTCCATTGTTCATGTTTATGTTCATACCTATACTTATTATCTTGTACATGTTTGACAAACAAATAAAATAAATAAAATAATTGAAATTAATGAGTAAAGGCCAGGTCACATTGGCCAACGATGCAAAACATATGTAAAAAGGACACAGTAGATGAGAAAATGTTCCATCCGTTGTTATCCGCTCTCAAAAGTGCCCCAAATTTGCATAAACAGAGTGGACAACAACGGAAAGGAACGGATGGGGAGAGGACATAGCGAGTATGTTAAGTGGATGCTCCATGGAAGCCTAGTGGATGGAAGCAGATGGAAACAGATGACACATCCGCAGGGCTTCCGGGGGAGCACAGCGAAGCGGACGCACAGTGGAAGGAGCGGATGCAGAGCAGATGCCTAGCGGACGACGCGGATGCATCACAGATGCCTAGCGGATGCCTAGCGGATGCCTAGCTGATGCCTAGCGGATGCTTAGCAGATGCAAAGCATTCACTGCACATGCGGGGAGGATGCATTGTGTCAGCCCCGCGGATATAAAAGGATGCAGCTCGCAAGCAGGTCACCATTCAGAGGAAAGACCTCCTGCCAGACACATCTCCAGTCAACAACCGTGGAGAAGAAGAGGAAGCCTGTGCCTACTCCTGCCAGCCCTGGCAAGAAGGACAGGACCACCATCCCAACCCCTGGCACTGACTCTGCCTCTGCTGGGGCTTCTGCTGCTGGGGCTGACTCTGCTGGGGCTTCTGCTGGGGCTGCTCCTGGTGTTGGTGCTTCTGCTGGTGCTTACTTTGCTGGTGCTGCTCCTGGTGCTGGTGCTTCTGCTGGTGTTTACTCTGCTGGTACTGCTCCTGGGGCTGGTGCTTCTGCTGGTGCTTACTCTGTTGGTGCTGCTCCTGGTGCTGCTGGTGCTGTTGCTGCTGCTGCTGCTGCTGCTGCTGCTGCTGGTGTGGTGGACCAGCCCCTAGAACCTCAAAGCCCTACTGATGAGGGCCCAGAAGGCCCTGCCAGAGGGAGGAAGAGGCAATCGCACGATAGGGAGAGGAGACAGTATTCCATTGAAGAGGAAAATGAGGATGAGGTGCTCAAATGGCTGAGGGAGAACGAGTACCTCTGGCGGAAGGGACACAAGCTCTATCGAGACACCAAGTGGAAGCAGGCTGCTTGGAGAGAGAAGGCGGAGAGCTTGGGCTACACTTCAGAGGTGCTCCTCGGGTGGTGGAAGCACATGCACACCTGGTACAGGAAGCTGCACCTGAAGAAGTCTGGCCAGGCCACGGTCAAGCTCACTGACGGGGAGACCTACGTGATGGCCAAGTGCAGCTTCTTGGAGGGTGAGATCCGCCACCGAGGAGCAGCCCCTCTGTCAACCCTCTCTCTCAGGCAGCCCACAGAGAGCCAGTCCTCTTCTGGCCAAGAGTCAGCTCTTGTGTCCAGGCAGGTATCTGTGGAGTACCCCATGATGGAGATCCCCCTGACAGCTGCACTCCCCATGGCAGAGCACGTGGAGGACCCCCTGACGCAGTTGGAGCAAGAGAAGGCCACTGCCACCAGACACCAACCCACACCCACCCCCAGCTCCACCTCCACAGAAAGCAGGCAGAAAGCCAGACCGGAGGGACAGAGCCACACTGTCCTGCTGGAGATCAGGGACACCATCAAAAGCAGCGTAGATCTCCTCTCTCAGCTGGTACACTCTGACATACCATCCTCTAACAGAAAGCCCTTCCTCACCTACGTCAACCAGACCCTCATGGACATGTCCGAATTCCAGTACCAGGTGATAAAGGAGAGGATCACAGGTCTTCTGCACCACCCTCCAGCCCAGCTGAACCTGCTCCGACCCAGTCCAGGTCTGCTCCTCCCCCCCCAGGTGATGTCACAGCCCTTCCAAGGCTTTCAACAGGCCCTCACTGACCAAGGCTATGGCTACCAGGAGTTCGAGCAGCACAGGCAGCCCTTCCCTGTCCAGGCACAGGTTCATCGCACGGCACAGGTGCCACCGATGCCACCAATGCCACCAACGCCACCGATGCCACCGATGCCACAGATGCCACTGATGCCATAGATGCCACAGATGCCTCACCTTGCTCACCTGCAGACCAGACAGCCCCACTACACTCCTCCTTCCTCCACCCCACAGCCAAGCCCAGCCTCAGAACATCTGTCATCGGTCTTGGGACTGACACCCCATGTCATGGAGGAAGGGACTCTCAACATCACAGGACTGAGCCAGCTGTCTGAGAGCTTCCTCCACACACCATCCCCTGTTGTCCTCTCAGGTCCAGGCACCCCAACAGTGCCTCAGACCAGCACTCCAGCCACTGCCACCTCCACAGCACCTGGACCCTTCACCCCTGAGACTATGGGCATGCCTCAGAGTGACTGAGAAGAGTGCCAGAGACTGGGTTGCTACCTGTTGACTTTATCTTTGCTTGGGACACTTTACATGGGTCATTTTGCATTTACAGTTTGTTATTAATAAAGGTTATCTTTGCTTCACACACTTGGTTCAATTCTTGGTGGAAACTTTTTGAAATGGTTTAAGCCTTTGCATGCTTGTGGGATGGGTAAGGATAGCAGTGGGATGGGCAGGGATACCTGTGGGATGGGTAATAACTGTGGGATAGATAAGCCTCCAGTGCAAGCTTAGTGGGGCTGTATGGTCCACCCTCCCAGGTGCCACACCGATGGCCCTTTAATATCAATAACAATGTAATCATTCATCAACACATTTCAACATAAACAAAACTCTTTATTAAATGCCCTGTTCATTGTAGGGCCACTCAACATACATGGCACAATCTCATCAGTGTGATGAGACAGGCTCAAGGAAGCATCCATTAAGCATCTACCATCCTGTCTTGCCACTCCACTGCTCCAGCTGGGGAGTTGCACCAGTGTTTCAGGACGTTGCGCTGCTTCTTCGCTTCACATGAAGCTCTGTTGGGGCCTTGCACATCCACAGTGTCTATCAGGTTTCGCCCTTGCCTCCATTCACCAGGCTCCATGTCCCCATTGCCTTGTTGGTGGTCCACAAGCCTGTTCTGCAAGACTGGGTAGCAGGTGCGCATGAGATTGTGCAGGATGCAGCAAGCTTCCTCGATCCTCCTCACTGTCTCTGGGCAATGCTGCATGGTATGCTCCAGTATGTTCCAGTGCCTGGAACCTGTTGGCCAGGATGCCAAAGGCATTCTCCACCACCCGCCTTGCCCTGGACAGCCTGTAGTTGAAGATCCTCTCTTCACGGGTGAGGCATCTGGAAGTGTAGGGCTTCATGAGGTAAGTTCTGAGGGAGAAGGCGTCATCCCCCACAATGAAGTAGGGCACATCTGGTGTGTCATTGGGCAGGGGGTCGGGATCTGGGAATCCCATGATGAGGTTGCGTTCCAGCCCCTCCTTGAGGTGACTGGCATTGTATACCTGGGCATCTGAAGCTGACCCGTTGCCTGAAGCATTGATGTACATGAACTTGTAGTCAGCATCGACCATGGCAAAGAGGATGATGCTGAAGAAGCCCTCGTAGTTGTGATAAGTGGACCCTGAGTTGGCTGGCGCTTTGCAGGCCACGTGCTTCCCATATATGGCTCCAACGGTGTGGGGGAAGTTCCACTTCTGATACCACTGCTCTGCAACTTTCTTCCAGCCTTCTTCAGTGGAGGGGCACTGGAGGAGCTCCTCCAGGTATTCTTCGATGATGGCCTGCACCACTTCTCTGACCACAATGCTGATGGTGTTGTTTGGCACCCTCCAGGTGTACTGCATGTTCCTGTACATGGTCCCAGAGGCCAGGTGGCGCAGAGTCAGTGCCACCTTCAGTCCAGGGTCCAGGCTGGGCCGGAAGTTGGTGTTTGCCTTGGTCAACCTGGGTCTCAGCAGCTCCACAACTTTGTCAAACATGGCTGGTGGTATCCTGATGAAGTGCTGGAATGCACGAGTGTCTTCCTTCCTCAGCTCCACCATCAGCTTGTCATACAGTCCGTACTCGGCTCTTCTCGTGATCCATCTTCGGACCCACACACTTCTTGGACGCCTCTGTTTCCTTGCGTAGAACAGGTGAAAGAGCCTGAAGAGGGCTTCGCACTGTTGTAGAATGATGGCGGCTACCAAAAGAAGTGTGCGATGATCCATTGTGGAGATGACTGGATGCTGTGGAAGAAGAAGAGCCAGATGTAGGCTGAAGAGGTCTGCACCGCAGGGCTGCTGGACTGAAAGTGAGATCCAGGTGATTTCCTCCCCCTTTTTATAGGAAATATAGGTTTTCCATTTGTATCCTTCTGCATCCTCTAGGCATACTCCAGACATCCTAAATATACGAGATACGTCCCCTATACGAATGTTTTTTCCATTTTAATGCTTTCTATGCAAGCTGTATCCACTTACATCCTTTCTATGTCCATGCTACTAACACTGCGTGGACGTTCCGTGTCCGTTTTGCTTCCTCCCTCTTTCCGTTTTCTGCTGAAGCGGATGCGAGTTCTGCGGATGCACCGCGGATACCGAGCAGATATAGTGGACGTGTAATGGATGTAGAATGTTTGTTCCCCGTATGTGTCATGGATGCAGAACGGATGCGGCAGAAAGTTCATCCGCTCAAAAAGTTTTGTGCAGCTCAAAACTTTTTGAGTGGATGAAATCTCAGTAGACGGATGCTGGACGGATAGAACGTATGAATCACACACGCAGTGAGTACAGAACGGATGCATCGCATTAACCAATGGATGGCAAGCGTTTTTCTCCATTTTACATCCTCTTTCCATCCGTTGGTGCAGTGTGACATGGGCTTCATATATGCCAATTTGGCCTGCAAGGAGCCCCAGCCATATTCATGCAACTGATAAACACCTATACACCTATATAAGGGGGCATTGGTTTATCTTGATTGATATTCTTATCTATATGGAAACCTTGGATGAGCACTTGAATTTGGTGCAGTCTGTCTTGAAAAAACTCCAGGTAGTTGAACTGTATGCTGAGCTATCTAAGTGTGAAAATTGAGAAAATAAAAAAAAAAACCAAGAGAAAATTGATCTGCTAGGATATCACATTTCACATGAAGGAATAGAAATGGACCCAGACAAGATCCAGGCCATTGAATTGGTATCCCCACATACCAGAAAACAATTGTAGGGTTTGCTCATTTCTACCACCAATTTATCCTGCCTTTTGCAAAGATTGTGTTGCCCATTACAAACCTCCTAAAGACAAAAGGAGTACTGAAACCTAAGCCCAACTGATTGTTGGATTTCCAGGTGGCTTTTGAAAAACTGAAATGACTTTTTGCAGCTGAACCTGTGCTTTAGCACACAGATATGGACTGCTCTTTTGTGATCCAAGCTGATGCAAGTGAGATGGTGGTGGGAGCATCTTCACTCCAATACTCCTTCAATCCAAGGCGGATGGAACTTTACAACCTTGTGCTTATATCTCCCAAAAATTAACTGATGTGGAAAGAAGATGGGCTATTTGGGAGAAAGAAGCATTTGCTATCTCATGGGCATTATTAACTTGGAGACATTTTCTCAAAGGGGTGAAACACTCTGGTGTGGACAGATCATAAAAACCTTGAGGTGTTGAAAACCCCTTGAAAGCTGTCTCCCAAGCAAATTCATTGGGAGTGATACTTTAAGCGGTTCAACTTTTCATTAAAATACTTGCTGGGGGGTGGATTTTTTTATGGCTGATGTTTTATCTAGATTGCCCAATATAATAGCATCCATCCTGAAGTGATCTGTCCTATTCTTTCTACAACGCAACTGGCTGTCCCAGTGGTCACCAGACCCCAGGAGAAGGAGAATGTTAACCTTTCAAAAGATTTAATGAAACAGTTAAAAGAAGCTTTAAAACTGGATGATTGGTTTTTAGCCCACTCAAATGATTGTTCTATTCACAATGACCTAGCATGGGTGGGGATGAAGTTATATGTCCCTGCTAGCCTTAGAGAGGCCATCCTGAAACATGCCCATGATTTGACAATTGCTGGGCATTTTGGGTTCATGAAAATCTTACATTTAGTCAAATGGCAATTTGGGTGGCCATCTTTGAAAAAAGACATAGAAACCTATGTCACTCGTCCTGTTTGTGTTTCGGCCAAATGACCTGCTGGTCTGCTACAAAATGTAGCTAGACTGAGTGCCCCATGGAAGGAAATTTTTATGGATTTCATTGTGGAATTACCTGAGAGTGGGGGGGGGGGAAATACAGTTATTTGGGTGGTTACTGACCTGTTTTCCAAACAGGTACATTTTATGCCCTATGCAAAGATCCCTTCTGCCAAAAGTTTGGCTAAACTGTTTATTTTACATGTGTACAGACTACATGGTGTTCCTGAATGTATAATTTCAGACAGGGGGCTTCAGTTCACTTTTAACTTTTGGAGGGATTTTTTGAAGTTGTTGGGCTTTGCCCAGAGTTTAAGCTCCACACACCATCCACAAACTAATGGGGCTTATGAGAGTACTAACTCAGTATTGGAACAATATCTTAGATGTAAATTATCAACAAAATGACTGGTCTGTTCTATTGCTTTTTGCAGAGGTAGCTTACAATAACTCCATCCATAGTAGCACTGGTTTCACTCTGTTCAAAGTGGCTACTGGTCAGGATTCTGTACCCATCCCAGAGCTACTACAGGAGAAACCCCAAATCCCATCATTAGTAGAATGGATAACCCAGCTCCAGCTTACCTGGCCAGTTACCTATAAAGCATTGAATGATGCTCATCAAGCTCATAAAAACAAGGAGACAAGAAGACAGGTTTAACAACATCCTATCAAGTGGGGGATAAGGTCTTCTTGTTCACTAAGATCACCCAGAAATCAAAAAAGTTGAGACCAAAATATGTTGGACCGTTTTCAATTGTCAGGGCTGTGATCCTGTTGCAATGCAGCTACAACTGCCAAAGACCCTTAGAAGGACCCATCCTGTTTTTCATGTTTTCTGAAACCTGAACATACATCTCATTTGCACTCTGACCAGGCCATCCCACCAGTTCCTCTTCTGATAGAAGGTGAACAACATTTTGAAAATAAATAAATTGTAGATTCCAAGAAACAGAGAGGAAGACTTCAATATTTAGTAGTTTGAAAACACTTCCCTCCTTCTCAGTTGGAATGAGTAAATGACCATGATATCAAGGCTCCTAAACAAGCTTTTTGTTCTAAATATCCTGATAAATTTTATTGTATTTTTGTTTGTATAGCTATATTTGAAATATTTATTTTCCTGTTACTTTGCTATCTTCTCTTTTCCAGAGGCTAATGCCTCTTTTGCAGGGAGGGCTGAATGTCAGTCTCCATGATCTTGGAGGAGGGCAGAGCTGATGTCATGGTGATACGATGGAACCTCCAGGGGCTCCTGGAGAATACATCAAAATTCTGACAATCAGTGGTCTATTGGACCTAAATTGTCTCATAGGGATGATAATTGAGGAGAGGACACTCTGCTGATTCCAGGGATACTGCAATATCCCCGGTAAATCCAGAGATAGCCTCTGGATTTAGAGCTGACTTCAAAGGAAAATGGTCATTATGAACGGCTACAAGGCTGGACAGAAATAAGAAAAGGGAAAGTATGGTCGAACTAGGTGAGAATTTTAAAAGAAAACAGCCCTCTGGGAAGAACAGGGAAAAGAGAAAGCTAGAATTAAAGGGGTGATATCCCCCTCTGGAAGGCGAGGAAAGCAATTTCTGGCATAAACAGAATTACGGAGTAAAGAGCAGAAAATTCTTTTTAAAAATTGGACTGAACTGTTTGAACTTATTGAATTAAACTAAGGAGATCAAGGAAAGAAAACTGGATTTACTTTTGTTTATGAGTTATTCTTTTTTCCTGACTTTTAAAATTTTAAATTTTAAAGTTAAAAGAGAAAGCAATGTAACAGTGCCACCTACAGGGAAGAAAGAAAACAGAAGGAGAAATGATTATTGGACTATTAGGCTGACCCTGACAGCTGGAAAGAGTGAAGATAAAGATACAATTGTTTGCAAACAGAATGTTTCATTGAGAACTCATATTAAAAACCAATGTAACACTTGGACACTAAAATAAACAAAGAAGTTACAAAGAAATAGAAAATTAGATCTCCTACTGAACTGTTTGGATTACAGTTTCTTTTTCTTTTTCTTCTTTGTGAGCTGTTTTTATTACAGTGGCAAAATTGCACTATGGAACCAAAGGAAACAATTGAAGGTTGGATGCTGAGACTTGGTGATATAAGGTGAATTGCAACCAAGTAATTAAATCATATTCTTTCTATATTTTTTGATAGTTGATTTTTTTAGGTTATAATATTAGAATCTTTTTAGTGGATATTAACGTATAAGCTTTTTCCTTTTCTTTTTTCTTTTTACCTTTTTACTATTGCTTCTTTCTTTTCTTTATTTCCTTTTCTCAAATCTAATTTTTGTATTTTCCTTTTTCCTTTTTATTTTATACAACTTTACAAGAAGATTGATATTGTTCTTTTTCTCTCTCCTTGTTTCTTTTTAGCTATTTTTCATTCTTATTTTTCTTTCCCCCTCTGCTAGTTTCATTATTTGAAAAAAAGAGAGGGAAAACTATTTTTATTTTTATCCTTTATTTTGTATTGAGCCTTTTGCTTTTTGGGTGCTATTTTTACCTTCTCTCTGGATTGTATAACTTCATCTATATGGAATATATTGTATTAAGGTATAAATGAGTTCAAAGAAAATTTTTTTGGAGAAAGACCCTATTGTGGATTACAAATTGATTTTACATACAAGATGAATTATAAAGAGATTATTAGGAGACAACAAATGCATATCAAAGAATGAAAAAAACAGTGACATCCATTCCATCCTCAGCAACATCCTGTGCTGTGTCCAGTCCTGGGGAACAAAGATCTATTGATTTGATGATCCAGCAAGAGAAGGTAGTTACAGTGCAGGTGGAAATTAAAATGAACCTTCAAACAATGCAAAAACAAATTGGAAAAGTGAATGAAAAATAGGGAAGGTGGAAGGAAGGGTAGATAATGTAGAAGACAAAGTAGAGAACATTCAACAACTGATGATGAAAAATGAGGAATGGATGGGGAAAATAGAAGAGAAAAAAACTATAATAGAATAAAGGATAAGAGAAATGGACTTTAGATTAACAAATTCAGATCAAAGTAAAGAAAAAATAATGCTGGAAATGGACATTATGCTGGCTATTATTTAAGATTTCAAAATGTTGAAGAAGAAAAAGATGAGAACTTAGCAGAAATAATGGGAGAGTTACTAGCAGAGGCCTTGGAAGTAACAAAAGAAAAATGATATCTGATGTAGATGAAAAATTCAGGGTCCAGATTAGATATGCATTGAGAAACGAGTTACCAATAAAAATACACATCAGATTTATAAAGAAAGCTATAAGAACAGAAATATTAAAGTCAGTGAGAGATGACACATTCAAATACAAGGGAAGGTGATAACAGTACTAAAACAAATACCAAGAAGTGCTAGAGACTTGAGAAGAGAATATCAATTTCTAACAAAATATTTAATCAAAATAAATTAATTTCAGGTGGCTGATACCAGAGGTAATAATGGTAACATGGCATGAACAGAGACACAGATTAGATGCAATTGACAAAGCAGAACAATTTTATGATCAATACTTTAGAGAACATGAAGGAGAAAAAAGAAGAGAAATTGAAGAAATAAAACTGAGAGAAGAAGCTGCAAAAAGGAATGAAAGACAACAAAGAGAAGAGGAAATAAAACAGAAAGAGAGAGCAACCAGGGAAGAAGAAAGACCAAAGGAACCAAGGAAGATGAGAGTGACCAGAGCACCAAAAGCATATTATAAATAAAGACATGGGAGAAGAAATAAAATTAATGGTGATTAACATAAATGGATTAAATTTGGCAATTAAAAGGAAAAGAATATTCAACAATTTAGAGAAACTGAAATTGGACATAATTTGTTTGCAAGAAGTGCACATTAAAAAACTACATGAGAAAATATTGGATTATCCAAAGATTGGGAGATTATATACTACATTAACACACCAAAGTAAAAGAGTAATAGTAATAGTAATACATAAAGGATACTATAAAAATGGAATCAATTTATCAAGACAATGATGGGAGAGTATTAATGGTGGAAATATTGATAAACTATAAATGAATATTATTAGTGACAATTTATGCACCAAATGAAAGTCAAGAAGAGTTTTACAATAAACTACATAAGAAAATAATAGAGTTGGAATATGAAAACATTTGTATTATTGGAGATTACAATGAAATAGCAGATGTAGAAAAGACATCTAAAAAAGACAAATAAAAAAATATTACCTAAATCATTCTTTAAAATGGCAGATGAATTAGCAATTCAAGATGCATAGACAGAAAGATACCCAGAAAATAAACAATATACATTATATTTGAATAGACATTTATCCTGGTCCAGATTAAATATGATGTGGTGAACAACAGTTAATTACTAATATACAAGATATAAGTACTGAAACAAACACCTGGGTAGATCACAATCCAATTAAAGTAATATGGAAGGGAGAAAAGAAGAGGACAAGATAGACAATGAATAACTCAATATTAAGATAAAAAGAATATACTGAATATATGAAAGAAGAATTGAAATTCTTTGAGGAAAACAAAAACAAGGAAACCTCATGACAAAATGCATGGGACACAGCTAAAGCTTATATAAAAGGATTAAAAATAACATATATGGGAAAGAGAAATAGAAGGAAAAGACAGACACAAAAGATATTAGAAGAATACTGGAGACAGAACTTCAAAAAAAAACCACAAAAAAGGAAATTCAAAACAAAATGAATTTAGTAAAGCATAAGGTTGAAATAACAGATAAAGAAAAACTAGCATAAAAAATAAAAAACTCCAAACATGTTTTTTTTTTGAAAATGCAAATAAACCAGGAAGGTGGTTAGCATATGGACTGAAAAAAAGGGAAAGAAAAGAAAAGGATCTCTCAATTAATGGCTGACAAGGGGAATCTATATTATAGAAATGAAGATTAAAAAAGAAATAATACAAAAATATTACAGAGAAGAATAAGTAGGGAAAGGAGAAATAAAGGAATATTTAAAGCAGATAGAATTACCTAAAGTACCAGAAGAAAGTAAAATAATGTTAGAGGAAAGAATTACAATGATGGAACTCACAGAAGCAATTAAAAGATAAAATAATGTCTTTTTAATAAAAAAATAAAACTGCCAGAGCCAGATGGCCTACCAGCAGAAATAGACAAAACCCTACAGGATTCTTTAAGTGATACATTATTAGAAATAGTAAACAAAATATTGACTGAGGCAAAAATACCTAACTCTTGGATGGAAGCATACATTATTCTTATATCTAAAGACGATACCGACTTACAACAGATTAAAAACTATGCGCTAATATCGTTATTAAACTCAGAGTTTAAAATATTTGTGTCAGTAATGGCTGAAAGATTAAAGAGATAC
The DNA here is from genome assembly GCA_015471245.1 of Laticauda colubrina. NCBI lineage: Eukaryota > Metazoa > Chordata > Lepidosauria > Squamata > Elapidae > Laticauda > Laticauda colubrina. The sequence goes on along the minus strand of BLBF01000019.1, from coordinate 5,161,047 downwards.
TTAAATTAATTTATACATCCAGATCAAAATGGGTTCCCACCTAAGAAACAAATAAAGGACAATATGAGAATAATTTCAAACACTTTGGAATATTATGAAGCACATCCTGAAAAACAAAGGGTGTTGGTATATTTACATGCACAGAAGGCTTTTGACAACATGAACTGGCAATTTGTTTTGACATAAATGTTTGGGGAAAGGTTTATTAACATGATTGAGACAATATATTATAAACAATGCAAAGGTAACGGTTAATGGAGAATTGGTGGGAAAAATTCATATTGAGGAAGGAACAAAGCAAGTGTGTCCTTTTTCCCCATTGATGTTTGTATTAACATTAGAAGCATTAAATAGAAATATTAGGAAAAATAATGAGATAAAAGGGATGACAAAAGAGGAGTACAAATTACAGGCATTTTCAGATGATTGTTTTTATATTGGAAGAACCTCTAGGAACACGACCAGTGGTGAGATTCAATTTTGTGGGTGTGGCTTGGTGGGTGTGGCATAGCTTGGTGGGTATGGCAGAGGAAGGGTACTGCAAAATCTCCATTTACTCCCCACTCCTAGGAGAAATTTACCACCAGTTCTCTGAACTACTCAAAATTTCTGCTACTAGTTCTCCAGAACTCGTCAGAACCTGCTGAACACCACCTCTGAACAGGACCCAAGTTAATAAATAAAATAGAGGAATATGGGAAAATGGCTGGATTAAAAATAAGCAAAGGGAAAACTAAAATATTGGTGAAAAATATGACAGAGAAGCAGGGAAAAAAAGAATTGACAAAGAATATAGATATTCAGATAGTAAAAAAAGTTAAATATTTAGGAATTCAGTTGACAGCAAGATGTGGAACAATTAATGAAGACAACTATTATAAACTTAAACAAATTAAGACAAAGTTGGAAAAATGGGTTAATATGCAGTCATCACTAACAGGAAGAATTGCAGCAATTAAGATGAACATATTACCAAAAATGTTGTATTTGTTTCAAACAATTCTGATAAAATTGAAAAAACAAGTATTTTGAAGATATTAATAAAATAGTATTGGAATAGGGAAGAAAGCAGGAATTAATATAAAAATGTTACAGGAAGCGAGAACTAGAGAAGGGTTTGAGGTTCCTAATTGGGAAATATATTATCAGGTGACAGTATTAATTTGGATGAAAGAAGGGATAACACTGAGGAATAAATGGTTGTTAACATTGGAAAGACATGATTTGCAAATGGATTGGCATGCATTTTTGTGGTATGGGAGAAGCAAAATACATGGGTACTTTCAAAGGCACATGGTCAGGAATGCATTGTTACTAGCATGGGAAAAAAACATTATATGAAGTTACCAGTTTGGTTGTCAACAATGGAAGCACTTAAACACCTAAATGTCTGTAAAATGGAAATTATTGCCAGATTCAAAGATATTTTAAATGAAAAGGGTGAGCTCAAAACAAAACAAGAATTGAATGAACAAGGGTTGGAAATGCATTGGTATTCATATACAGAAATACAATCAAGATATGAAAAAGATATTAAAGCTGAAGGGATTTATAAGGAGTTGACAGAATTGGGTAAAATATTAACCTGATAAGCTGATTAAAAGATTATATTGTTATTTATTAGGTGTTAAATTTGAAGAACAAGTTAAAAAATAATGATAACATGGGCAAAATTTTTTGGATATGCTATAGAATTAGATAAATGGCAGAAGCTATGGGATAGGAACTATAAATTAACAATATTGAAAAAGAAAACTTTTTATAGTGCTTGCTTTAGAAGCACATATACTAAAATTGGAATGATACCGAAGAAAACTTTTATAGATGGCACTTTGCACCAGCAAATTTAGTGCATGATGTTTAAAGATAAATCAGCCAAATCCTGGAAGTGTCACCAAACACTGGGAACATATTACCATATGTGGTGGTCTTGTATAGAAGCTAAAAGATATTGGACAAAAATGCACACATGGTTGGAAAAATGATAAAACAATACATAGACTTGAAACCTGAAATATTTTTATTAGGAATTAAAAGTTACAGCAAAAAAACCCCATATTTAATTATACATGACTAACAGCAGCTAGAATTGTATTTGCTCAGAATTGGAAAAATGATAGGATACTGACGGAAGAGAAAATAATTGAAAAAATATTTGAATGTGCAGAAATGAATAGAGTAACATTGGTAATGAAAGAAAAAGAAGAAACAGATTATATGTTATGGGATTTATTTATCAATGTTAGAAAATAAAACAATTAATATGGATTAAATGAATATATAAAGTAATAAGATTGTCAAAAAATGATAGATATAATTAGATAACACTTATAAGAATATGTGATTATTGGGTATATTTTCCCTAATAACTGAGGGAGGCTAGGTTGGACTGGATTGATTACTTTCAATATAGGGAAGGGACCCAGATATTTTTGGTCCCAACTTTTTACGAGGAAGCTTCAACTTAAAATATTTAGTTGACCAAAACATTTTGTCCCCACTTTAAATGGTGGTTGGAGAGATCTGTGTTTGCCTGCCTGTTTTTTTTAATATTCCTCAGTGGCTTCCACTAGAGCTTTTTTTGTATCATCCCAATCCTTCTTTTGTGATTCCATCCAATCTATTAATGACATGGACATTTGGGTTCCCTAGGCAACTCTGGCATAGGTACAAGATCCATGCCGGTGTTGATTTGTGCTGCTGTGTACTGCATTATTGCAAGCAACTTCTGCAAACGGCAACAGTTCCGGCTAGTTCTCCTGTTGATAATTTACATAACATCTTATGTATTGTTCCATCATAGCGTTCATTCTCTCCATGGCGCCATTACACACCAGATGAAATGCCGAGGAAAGCCCCTGGGACAACTCAATGGACTTCCTCCAGAACTTGGCAGTAAACTGTATGCCTCAATCTGAGATTACTCTACTGGGCACTCTGTGGAGCTGATAAATATGCTTCATGAACAGTTTCAACAGTTTTTTAGCCGAAGGTCATCCATTACATGCTGTAAAGTGGGCTTGCTTGGAGAATAAATTGATAAAAGTCCAAATCATGGTACTTCCTCCACTCTCTGGTAATTCCACAATAAAGTCCATCATGATTTCTTCCCATGGTTTCATTGGTTCAGCTACTTGTTGGAACAGACCAGGGGGGTTCCCTGTTCTATGTTTCATCATGGCACAAATTGAGCAGCTTTTTATATAGTCGTAAGAACATTTTTACGACATCAGTCTTCATTTGTGGCCACCAGAATCATCTTCTGACTAAATGTAGGATTTTTAGGAACCCAAAGTGCCCTGCCAACCACAAGTCATGGCTACATTTTAGCACCATCAATCTTAGGGTATTGGTACATAGATCTTGGTTCCTTTCCAAGCTTATCCTTCGTTCATTGTCAAATCGATTTGATGGTTCAACAAACCATGGATCCATTAAAAGTGCTGCTTTCAAATCAGTTGTCAGTTCGTCCTCAAAAGGTCTAGGGCTGCATTTGGCTTGACCTCTGGTGGTTGCTTGGCCAGTGGGTTGGCTTCTGATATCATAGTTTGCACTACTTCCTCCTAGTTACTGTCAAATTGGGGTTTTCTCAACAAGGCATCTGCCAATATGTGTTCCCCCCCACCCCCTGGGATATATTTCATGTTAAAGTTGAATCTCTTGAAGTCTTAAGTCCAGCAGACTTGTTTAGGTGAGGGGTCTTTAGATCCTCTAGGTTTTTTATGATCAGTCCACACCTCAAAAGGCGTTTCCTTCCAGGAAACGTCTTCAAGATAGTGAAGCCCATCGCATGGCAAAAGCCTCTTTCCCCCAAACTGCCCACCTATGCTCTGTGTCCATTGACTTTTTTTTAGCACATAAGCATAAGGCATTAGCTGGTCTTGAGAGTTCTTATGAAGTAGAATGGCTGCAACATCACTGGCATCAGTTTGGACTACAAAATGTTTGGTCATATCTGAATGTTGGAGGATAGGCTCCACTGTAAAAAGATGTTTTAATGTTTCAAAAGATTTCTGACAAATCATTGTCCAAGTGAGAGGTTGATTAGGTTTTGGTTTGGTTGGGGAAGGCCCAGTTTTCAGTAACTCTGTTAAAGGGAGGGCAACCTGGGCAAATGAAGGGATGAATTGTCTATAAAAAATTGCAAACCCCAGAGGACGTCTGGTTTTGAACTTCTTCGGCGACAGAACAAAACCTCTTTTCTCCAAGGCTTCGATCCATGCTCACCGCTGGAGCGCCCTGAGCTGGCTGGTTTCGGGACTGAGCGACCCCATAGAGATGGTGAAGAGGGAGGAGACTGCCTGCAGGGTTGAGGAGAGCCACATATCTCCTCCCCAGCTGGCCATTACTCCCTTTCCTGAAGGCGGTTGAGCGGTGGTCAGAAATGGCCACCACAAAGAAGGACTCAACCAGAAAAGAATGTGCAGGAGGAAGATAAGAAGAGAAAGTTTTGGTTGACTGGGTCAAACAGCAAAAGCAACAAATAAGGTACCCTGGAATTTAAACTTAACAACATTGTTCCCAAAGAAGATCTTGAAGCTGCGAAGGAGAGAGAGAAGGGAAAGGATTAGGTTTTTTCTTCTCTTCCTTATACTAACAGCTAAGAGACATAAGCAAGAAATTGAAAAAAAAATCCACTTTGATATTAATAGGCATCTAAGCTGGAAATAAAAGTCAAAGGGATAATAAAAATTTCTGGACATTTAAAAGTTTTTAAAAGCTGGAAAGGAGAAAAAAAGAATACAAGGGCAGGATCTGGAAAAATGGAGGAGACTGGAATTAAGGAATGGAACTGTAATTAAAAGGAACTCACAGTGAAATTTTGATAAGATTCCTCAAACATACATTTTAATGGAAACTTGGTAACAAAATAATAGAACTCCAGGAAGATAAAGTGGAAAAAAGAAGCAAATAGTAACAGCCTTGGATTATTGGATTACTTGGTGATTTTTGGTTTTTGCAACTAGATGACTAAAATTAATTGGGTGGTTGTTTAAAAGTTTTTAAAATGGTATCACTCTTAGAAGAACTGAAAATGGAACTTTAAAAATGGAAAGAAGATGCACAAGAAGGGAGAAGTTCTTTTGGCTTTGTGTTTCAATTTTTAGAAATGGAGATTTGGAACTATGAGAAACAACAAGAGACGCTTACAGAACAAGAAGACTGGGACAAAGAAGAAGCCATCTTTAATGATTAAATAATTTTAAGTGGGGGGAAAAAAGAAAAGGGGGGAAAGAGAATGAAAGGTTTAAGACAACAAAAAACAACTAAAAAGAAGAAGGAAATTTGAAAGATAAGTATAATATTAGAAAGCAACAGAAGATGGGATCACAGATGAGAGAGTTAGAAGGAGAGAGATGAGGGGGCAAAAGGGGGAGGGAGAAGAAGAGGGGGAAGAAAGCAAGGGAAAGAAGTTGTAAAAGACAGAAACAAGAAATGGAGATACAGGGAAAAGATATAAGGATTGTAACCATAAACTTGTTTAGAGATAATGGGTGAAAATTTAATTGTAAAAGGGATTCTGTAATAGTACATAAGATAGTATTGTTATGTTACATTGGAAATAATTTTAGAAAATATGATGAAGAATAAAATATTTATTGTAATGTAGTGGGATGTTTGTTAATAAATAAATGAATTAAAATGATTGAGAGAATTAAAAGTGAACATTTTTAATTATTAGTAATGATTTATAAAAATATAAGTAAGTAAGAAATATGGGAAAAAAACAATCATGGAAAGTTTATAAGTGTTCCCAAGGAAGTATGATATTCAATTGAAAAGAAATGTTAAAGATGTTAAGATTTTAATGTATATTAATGATAGAATTGAATTGGAATGGAATGTGTGTTGTATTTACATATGTATATAATGTTTTCTTTTTAAGAATATCATGTCTATTTTAAGAATGTACCAAGCAGAATCTGATTGGAAGTTATGTATTATATTGAATGCTATAATCTTAAAGCAATAAATTTAAGCTTAAATAAGAGTTTGAATGGACAAAATTAAAGGATATAAAGGTGTCATACTCGAATTGGTAACTACAGGGAAAAATTTGCTTAAAAGGAAAAGATAATATGAAATTGTAACAAGACAGACAAAAGTATAAATATAATGATTTGAAGTGATGAGATAATCAAAACAAAATTGAGAAAATTAAAAGAGGGGGAAAACTATGTAGAAAATATAAAATGGTAATAAGATATGGAATCGAATTAAAAAATGAGCATGAAATTGAGTTTTGTGTCTGTATGAAGAAGTGATAACCTGGGACCATGCTATTTTCAAAAAAGATGTTTTATCTGTATTTTGTTTTTTGTGAAAACCCAAATAAAATTTTCAAAAAAAAATAATTGCAAAACCTGGTGTCTGGTGTCATTTCCAACATTTTTCAAATGTATTCTTGAACATTCTTGCTATTCTTGTCGGGGGAAAATGCCACCTCTAAAACATCTTATACAAATTTTCTTTATATGCTGTTGACATTGTCATCTTATAATTTTGAGACTACAATTTTTGCCATTTCTCAAGGTCAATCCCATATCCAAAATTCTTCCCCCAAACAATCATAGTTTCTTTAACTTGTTCTTCTAGTTTAATTTCTAATAAAATATCCATACAATTTTTTAATCACCTTTTCATCAATACCTGTCAAAATCTAATCTAAATCATATGTAGACTTTTAGAAAATTTCAAATACATAAAGATGTATTTTTTTCTTATTATATCTACAAAATGATTTTAGGATAGATTTAGGATGATAATATGAATTGTCACAAAATAAATTGAGTAAAATATGATTATTTCTTAAAGCATGAATGAATTATTAGTATAATCAAATAATTGAATAATAATGTATTAATGCATTTAATATTGGATTGAAATACATTTAATATTGGATTGAAAATTTTGGATTGAAAATATATATAATTGTATATATAATTGTATATATACAATTATATATAATAAAATTGTAATTGGAGACCAAATGGAAGCACAAAAAATATTTTGTAAACCAACCAACACACTGTATGTACATATATGGAAGATGGCTTGATGTTTTTATGTTTGTTTGTTTATGTTTGTTTTAAAAACCAACAAAAATTCTTAAAAAAAAAATTGCAAAACCCAGGAAGCTTTGAAGCTGTTTGCATGTTTTTCGTGGCTGCTAGTCTAGCATCACCTTTACCTTGCCAGGGTCCATTTCAATTCCCTGATTTGACACTCATTAGCCCAAGTAGCCCAAAGACTCTCTATGGAATTCACATTTTGACAGCTTTGCATATAATTTGGTGGCCAAATCGGCTGATCGAAGTGGCTGTTGACTGCATTTGGGAAGTTTCCATTGCCCAAAAGAGACTACCGAAAGGTGAGGGGACATGGGCAGCCACGCCTCAACCTGAAGCGGCTGGGAACTCTGCCTTCAAGGGGGCTTTCATCTGCTGAATGAAGCAGCCTCATGGCGAGGGGAGTGCGTTTGTATGTGTGTGTGCACGTGTGCGCGCTCACCCGAGGCTGCTTCTACCAGCTGATCGAAGTGGCTGGTGACTGCACTTGGGGAGCTTCCATCGCCCGAAAGAGACTGCCTAAAGGCGAGGGGACACAGGTAGCCACGCCACGCCCTGAAGCGGCTGAGGACTCTGCCTTCAGGGAGCTGCTATCAGGGTATTGTAGCCTAGGCTGCCTGCAGGGCACTCCTAAAGGCAAGTTTTCTCGCCATCCCCCCCGCCTTTCCCCTGTCCATTTCTCTTCACCTCGTGTAGTTGTAACGAATGATGTGAGAAATGGCAGGGAAAAGCATGGTTGAAATAGGCCTAAATTTTGGGGGTGGGGCTTAATTTCACCTCATGCCTAGAAATCATGCTGGGTTGGTGGAGGCCGTATTGTTGGAGAAACACGGTATATCCAAATACAAGGGACATTAAAAAATGATTAGATATAAAGAATTGGTAGATGAACAGGGAGAATTAAAACACTGAATAAATTAAAAGAACAAGGAATAATATTAGACTGGTGGGTATATTTGCAAATTCAAACTAAATTTAAGAAAGATGTTAAGGAGCTAGGGATAGATAAAGATTTACAAAAATTGGACCAAATCTTGACAGGCAAGGACATAAAATTTACAACACAAACATATGTTTATTTACTGGAGGTAGAACTAGAGGAAGAAATTGTTAAGGGATCAATGATTGCCTGGGTGAGAAATGTGAGTCATAATATAAATTTGGATGAAAGACTTGGACCGAGAACTGGAAGTTGACTTTGTTGACGGCATTCAAAGAAAATCTTTTGTTGATTGTCATCATCCTGTTATCCATTAGTTCCAGTTTCTTTTCATTTTGTACTGTTCTAAGTTCCACCTCTTCAAGTTTCTGCTCATTCTTTTGCATTGTTTACTGTCTAGCATCAACTTTGTCTTCTAATTTATTAATATTGTCTTTCAATTCTATATTATTTTGCAAAATATTTTCTTGCGTTTTTATCTGTTGTTCTTGCATTTTAAGCATGGTTTCTTGTATGGTCATTAACAAAGCCTGTATTGTTTGCATATTGGCTACAGTTTGTTTTTCTACCCCTGACATTCCTTCAATTGCCTTTTGACCAACCGGTGATGTAATTGTCAATGTTGGACTAGATGTTGTCTTCTTTGCTGTTCTCCAGGTTGATGTCATGGAACTTGTCTTATTTTCAAGCTCTATTTATTTCTACCTATTCTCCTTTACAATATATTTTAAATTAATCTTTTACTTTCAGTTTATTCCTTCTTTTCAAATCTCTTTATTATAATTATATAGAATTAGCACTACTTGTTATCCCTTTCTCTATCTCAAAGTCAATATCATTATATATCTAACAATATCCTCCTCAGACAAAGCCCTCCTGCCTTTCCTTATGCACAAAGTATTAAATTTAATCTTTTTTTCCTTTTATCTATCATAAAAGGGGGAATCTAATTTCCGTTTATATATAATCACCTAGATATACACTCCCCTTAATCTCTTAATATTAATCAAAACTTATTTATCACTATATTTCCTTAGTTCAATACACAATACTTAATCAAAGTAATTATAACCTCAAATATCACCCCAATAGAGAAGGAAAGACAAAAAAGCTCCCCTTTTTAGTTTCTTAATTCACTTTTAACTTAGAGTAGTAATCCAGTAATCAGGTATTTGTCAACTAAAAGATCTATATCTTCATGTATCTCTATATATCTGACTCAAATACCCCTTTTCTATTTCTTTCTATACACAATATATTGTAGTTTCTCCTTTATACAATAAAAGAGGAGTCAAGGTTCAGATTCTCTATATTCACAACAATATATATTGTTATATATAACTATATATACATATACATATATAACTATGCCATCAAGTTATTTCAAATTAAAGGCCCTGTCACACTGGCCGACGGATGCAAAACATTTGTAAAAAGGACACAGCGGACGAGAAAAATGTTCCATCCATTGTTATCCGCTCTCAAAAGGGGCAAAAATTTGCAAAATCAGAGCAGACAACAAGGAAAGGAACGGATGGGGAGAGGACGCAGGATGGATGGAAAGCAGATGCTCCATGGAAGCCTAGTGGATGGAAGCGGATGGCACAGCCGCAAGGCTTCCGGGGGACCGCAGCAAAGCGGATGCGGAACGGAAAGAGCAGATGCCGAGCGGATGCCGAGCGGATGAAGCGGATGCATAGTGTTCACTGCGCATGCGGGGGGGATGCATTGCATCAGCCCCGCAGATATAAAGGGAAGCAGCTCCCAAGCAGGTCACCATTCAGAGGAAAGACCTGCTTCCAGACACATTGACTGCCTGACTGCCTTGCCAGCCTGCCTGCCTTGCCTGCCAGCCAGCCTCCCTGCCAGCCTTGCTGTCTGCCTGCCTGCCTGCCAGCCTGCCTGCCAGCCTTGGTGCCTGCCTTGCTGCCAGCCTTGCTGCCAGCCTTGCTGCCAGCCTTGCTGCCTGCCTTCCTGCCAGCCTTCCTGCCTGCCTGCCAGCCTTGCTGCCAGGCAGCAACCCCACAACCATGGGGAAGAAGAGGAAGACTCAGCCATCTGCTGCCAGCCCTGGCAAGAGGGACAGGGCCACCCTCCCACCCCCTGGCCCTCACTCTGCTTCTGCTGGGGCTTCTGTAGCACGGGCTCGCTCTTCTGGGGCTGGGGCTTCTGCTGCTTCTGCTTCTGGAGGAGCTGATGATGATGCTTCTGGCGGTGGTGCTTCTACTGGTGCTTACTCTGCTGATGCTGCTTCTGGCAGTGGTGCTTCTGCTGATGCTGCTTCTAGCGGTGGTGCTTCTGCTGGTGCTTACTCTGCTGAAGCTGCTCCTCATCCTGCTGGTCCTGCTGGTCCTGCTGGTCCTGCTCGTGCTCCTGGTCTTGCTGGTCCTGCTGGTCCTGCTGGTGCTCCCGGTCTTGCTTGTCCTGCTGGTCCTGCTGGTGCTCCTGGTCCTGCTGGTGCTTCTGGTGCTGCTGGCACTGCTGGTGCTTATTCTGCTGCTGCTGATCCTGGTCCTGCTGGTGCTGCTGCTGCTGCTGCTGATGATGATCCTGCTGGTGCTGGTGCTGCTGCTGGTGTGGAGGAGCAGCCCCTACAACCTGGAAGCCTCTCTGATGAAGGCCCATGTGGTACTGCCAAAGGGAGGAAGAGGCATATGCGAGAACGGGAGAGGAGGCAACACTCCATCGAGGAGGAACATGAGGATGAGGTGCTGGAGTGGCTGAGAGAGAATGACTATCTATGGCGGAAGGGACACAGGCTCTACAGGGACACCAAAAGTAAGCAGGCTGCTTGGAGAGAGAAGGCAGAGAGCCTGGGCTACACTTCGGAGGTGCTCCTCGGCTGGTGAAAGCACATGCACACCTGGTACGGGAAGCCGCACCTCAAGAAATCTGGCCAGGCCGCGGTCAAGCTGACGGACAGAGAGACCTATGTCATGGCCAAGTGCAGCTTCCTGGAGGGTGAGATCTGCCACCGAGGAGCAGTCCCTCTCACAATCCTCTCTCAGACAGAGAAGAGTGCCAGAGACTGGGTGGCTATCTGTTGACTTTATTTGGACACTTGACTTGGGTCATTTTTCTTTTACAGCTTGTTATTAATAAATATTATATTTGCTTCACACACTTGCTTCATTTATTTTTGTAAATAAAGTCTTGGTGGAAACTTTTAGAAATGGTTTAAGCCTTTGCATGCTTGTGGGATGGGTAAGGATAGCAGTGGGGTGGACAGGGATACCTTTGGGATGGGTTAAGATAGCTGTGGGATGAGCAGGGATACCTTTGGGATGGGTAATAGCTGTGGGATGGGCAGGGATACCTTTGGGATGGGTTAAGATAGCTGTGGGATGGGCAGGGATACCTGTGGGATGGGTTAGGATATCTGTGGGATGGGTTAAGATAGCTGTGGGATGGGCAGGGATACCTTTGGGATGGGTTAAGATAGCTGTGGGATGGGTTGAGATAGCTGTGGGGATAGATAAACCTCCAGTGCAAGCATAGTGGGACTGTATGGTCCACCCTGCCAGGTGTCACACCTATGGCCCTTCATTATCAATACTAATGTAATCATTGATCCACACATGTCAACATAAACACAACTCTTTATTAAATGCCCTGTTCATTGTAGGCCAACGAAACATACATCTCATGTGTATGTTCTCATCTCATCAGTGTGATGAGACAGGCTGAAGGAAGCATCCATTAATCATCAATCATCCTGTCTTGCCACTCCACTGCTCCAGCTGGGGAGTTGCACCAGTGTTTCAGGAGGTTGCACTGCTTCTTCCCTTCACGTGAGGCTCTGTTGGGGCCTTGCACATCCTCAGTGTCGATCAGGTTTTGCCCTTGCCTCCATTCACCAGGCTCCATGTCCCCATTGCCTTGTTGGAGGTCCACAAGCCTGTTCTGCAAGACTGGGTAGCGGGTGCGCATGAGATTGTGCAGGATGCAGCAAGCTTCCACAATCTTCCTCACGGTCTCTGGGCAATGCTGCATGGTGGTGAGAAGTACCTGGAACCTGTTGGCCAGGATGCCAAAGGTGTTCCCCACCACCCGCCTTGCCCTGGACAGCCTGAAGATCCTCTCTTCATGGGTGAGGCATCTGGAAGTGTAGGGCTTCATGAGGTAGGTTCTGAGGGAGAAGGTGTCATCACCCACAATGAAGTAGGGAACATCTTGTGTGTCATTGGGCAGGGGGTCTGGATCTGTGAAGCCCATGATGAGGTTGCGTTCCAGCCCCTCCTTGAGGTCACTGGCATTGTATACCTGGGCATCTGAAGCTGACCCGTTGCCTGAAGCATTGATGTACATGAACCTGTAGTCAGCATCAACCATGGCGAAGAAGACGATGCTGAAGAAGCCCTTGTAGTTGAAATAAGTGGACCCCGACTTGGCTGGAGCTTTGCAGGCCACGTGCTTGCCATCTATGGCTCCAATGGTGTGGGGGAAGTTCCACTTCTGATACCACTGCTCTGCAACTTTCTTCCATCCTTCTTCAGTGGAGGGGCACTGGAGGAGCTCCTGCAGGTATTCTTCGATGATGGCCTGCACCACTTCTCTGACCACAATGCTGATGGTGTTGTGTGGCACCCTCCAGGCGTACTGCATGCTCCTGTATGTGGTCCCAGAGGCCAGGTGGCACAGAGTCAGTGCCACCTTGAGCGCAGGGTCCAGGCTGGGCTGGAAGTTGGTGCTCTGCTTGGTCCTGGGTCTCAGCCACTCCACAGCTTCATCAAACATGGCTGGAGGCATCCTCATGAAGTTCTGGAATGCACGAGGGTCTTCGTTCCTCAGCTCCACCATCAGCTTGTTGTACAGTCCGTACTCTGCTCTTCTCCTGATCCATCTTCGGACCCAGACGCTTCTTGGCTGCCTCCTTTTCTTCCCGTAGTAGAGTTGAAAGAGCCTGTGATGGCTTCGCACTGTTGCAGAAGGATGGTGGCTACCAAAAGGACTGTGTTACGATCCATGGTGGACATGACTGGATGCTGTGGAAGAGCAAGAGGCAGATGAAGGCTGCAGAGGTCTGCACAGCAGGACTGCTGGTCTGAAAGTGAGATCCAGGTGAGTTGCTTCCCCTTTTTATAGGCAATATAGGTTTTCCCCTATGTGTCCTTTTCCATCCTCTAGGCATCCTCTAGACATCCTTAATATCTGAGATAGGTCCCCTCTGCGAACGTTTTTTCCATTTAAAATGCTTTCTTTGCGAGCTGCATCTGCTTTCATCCTTTCTCTGTCCATGCTATTAATGCTGCGCGTCCATTCCGTGTCTGTTCCGCTTCCTCCCTGTGTCCGCTTTCTGCTGGAGTGGATTTGAGTTGCGCAGATGCACAGCAGATGCCTAGTGGATGTAGCGGATGCGTAACGGATGACGACGGATGCAGAACAGATGTTCCCCGTATGCGTTGCGGATGCAGAATGAATGCGTTGGATACATTTTCCGTTAAAAAAGTTTTGAGCAGCTCAAAACTTTTTGAACGGATGGAACCTCAGTCGACGGATGCTGGACGGATAGAGAGGATAAAAAACGGATGCAGTGAGTACAAAACGGAAGTATCGTGTTAACCAACGGATGGCAAGTGTTTCTCTCCATTTTACATCCTCTTTCCATCCGTTGGTGCAGTGTGACATGGGCTTAAAGGAGAAAGACTCTTTTTTGATTTCTTATACCCACAATCGCCTTAAGACAGTGCTCCAATAGACAAATACATTCAAATTATATAAGTCAGTTCATGTTAATCATATAAATCAAACTTATATTTCAATACCAGCCTATTTTGTTATCTTTAAAGTTCATACACCTCACTCAAAGATCTCCTTTTCTTTTCTTTTCTCAGTCCAAACTGGTTTCCACTCTCTTCTCTCTTCCGCTTTGTCTTTCTACTACTCCCTCCAAGTGTCTCTCTTTATGACTCTCCTCGTATCTTGTCCATTTCTTTCCAGTCCTCCTTCATCATCTCTTTCTGCCCACTCTCCGCCAAATTGTCTTCTTCTCTGCTCTCATTAATGTCCTGCTGTTTCCTTCTGCTTGTAAATTGCAGAGTCACTATTTTCTCCATGTTTCGCCTTTCTCACCTCCATCTGAGATGACCTGTAGTCTTTCAAAATAACCCCAAACCCAAAACATATATTAAAGTCTGGAAAAGCCTTCAACTTAACTTCACTGTTTTATTAGGCACAGTTTAAAGTCACAAAAGTAAATAATGAGGCAAACAGAAATCCAAAACAAACCGCATTGATGAGAGTTCCGAAGCAAGCCAAGATAACTAATTATAAACTGTAGAAAAATAACCAAGAAAAGTCCATGGGAAGAACGCCAGCAAAGATAAGCCTCTTTCAAGGTAAACACTAATTGACTCCAGCAATTCTAACTACATAGTTGAAAACTTATATACATAGCTCCCACCTGCAAGCCATGAGGAGGATCATGGTAATCTTCTCTTGAGTAGACCTCACTTTTCCTTGATCCACTCCTCCCTGCGTGACCTAGGATGAATAGGGGATGGGCCTGGATCCTCCTCTGACTAATCAGCCGGCCTCTGCCCTTCCCCAGCATCCTCCACCACCCTAGAGCCACACTCCCACTCTCTCTTGGCTATTCCTCTTCTTCCTCAGTCAGACTCCAGCCAAGGCATGACACCGTTTTCCCGACTTTTCTTCTGATCATTTCAACGTCTCTCCACTTCTACTTTACCTTGTCTTCCTTCCAAGACTTTCTTTTCTTTCCCTCATACAGCTCTCACATTCCAAGTGGATTTCACTTTCTCCTTCTCCACTTGCCATGTTGGTCTCATAATCACCCTTCGTCCAAGAAGCAGAGAGAAGTCAATCGTGTCTCCCTTATCACCTTCTTTTCTCCACCTCTGACTTCCCTGGATTTTCTTCTTTTCCCACCGGTTCTCGTCTTATTTCAATCTCTACCTTTCAACTTCTTAGAACTATTCATTTCCAACTTATAACCCCTCTCCTTCAGTCTCTTTCCATTTGTAAAACATGCTGAATCACAGTTCTTTCTTACTGTCTCTCCACCTGTACTATGGGGTTATTCCCCCTCACTGGAGTTCTTTTTTCCTCAGAAACAAGTTCAAACTTACTTTTGGCAAATCATCACAGTTGCAACTTTGGGATTTTAACTTCAATGACACTTTCTGTTGGTAATCTTCTCACTTCCTCCTCATTCATGGTTCAGCCAAGGCCTCAGGTCTGCCATAATAAAATGACAGACACTTTCACTTCGGGTTCTCAGGGGTTTCCCCTCTTGCCGGCTGGCGATTGCATTTTGCCTCATCATCTTCTGGGCTTCCCCTCTTCTCCACTTGGTTCTCCAGGCTCCCCACACCCCAAAAGGTCCCCAAAAGTGAAAAAATGGGATCCAGAGACAGAGACTGCTCTCCCTTCACCCTTTCACCAAGGCATCACTGCTGGAAGCCTTGACATGTTCTGAAATGGTCTCACTGAAGATAAGAATGTCACCCAAGTGGACCCCCTTATATAAATATGTATGTAACATTTCATTGATTAGTTGCATAAATATAGCAGAGTTCAAAAGGCATGACTCGGAACTGAAAACTATCTAGAGGGCAGTTGAAGACCATTTTCCACTCATCTCCCTCCTTTATGTGGACTCAGAAGTAGGCTTCTCTCAGATCTGGCTTGGTGAAGATTTTGCCCTTGGACAGTGATTTAGCAAGTCCTTCATTAGGGGGAGGGGGTACATGATTTTATCCATACAGTGTTGATGCTTCTATAGTCCACACATAATCAGATAACAGATAATCAGAGTTGGAAAGGACCTTGTAATCCAAATCCTTGCCCAGCAGGAGACCCTACACCATTTCTGACAGATGGCAGTCCAATCTCTTCTTGAAAGTCTCAAGTGATGGCACTCCCACAACTTCTGAAAGCAAGCTGTTACATTAGTTGATTGTTCTCACTGTCAGAAAATTTCTCCTTATTTCCAGGTTAAATCTCTTCCTTGTTCAGTTTCCATCCATTATTCCTTGTCTGGCCTTTGAGTGCTTTAGAAAATAACTTGACCCCTTCCTCTCTGTGGCATCCCCTCAAATATTGGAACACTGCTATCATGTCTCTCCTGGTCCTTTTCTTCGCTAGACTAGCATGCCCAGTTCCTATAACCGTTCTTCATATATTTTAGTCTCCAGTCCCCTAATCATCCTGGTTGCTCTTCTCTGTACTTTTTCTAAAGTCGCAACATCTTTTTTATAATGTGGTGACCAAAACTGGATGCAGTATTCAAGGTGTGGTCTTACTAAGGTTTTACAGAGTGGTATTAGTACCTCCCTTGATCTTGATTGTATCCCTCTGTTAATACAACTTAGGATTGCATTAGCTTTTTTGGCTGCTGCTGCACACTGCTGGCCCATATTTAGCTGGTTGCCAATAAGACTCCCAGATCCCTCTCACAGTTACTGTTATTAAGCCTGATTTCATCCAGCCGATATGTTTCCTTTTGGTTTTTCTAGACTAAGTGTAGGACTTTACTTTTCTCTACATTGAATTTCATTTTGTTAAATCTCAGGCCACCACCTTTCTTTTCTTTAAATAGTACCAGGGCTGCCAACCTAGATTTTGCTGATTTGATGATGCCTCTGGGTAAATTGGTATGAATGTATTTCCTCAACTCAGTCATCTTGGTTGGTGTCATGGAATACAATTTTGGTTTGGGCAATTTTGCCTGGATTCTACTTTGATGGCACAATCAGTGGCTCGATGATTGGGGACAGCATTGCATTCCTTCTCACTAAAAGCCTCCAAGTCCCCACATTCTTTAGGAAGCTGGAGGAGAAGCTGAAGCTGTAGCTGCTGCTTCTGGTTGTGGGCCCCTGTTGGGTGGCAGTCTCTTATCAGGAGGGACTGGAGGCAGTGGCCCAATGCCAGTTATGATCTTCCAGTACCCATCTTCCCATTTGATGACAGGGGCCAATTTATCAAGCCAAGCAAGTCCCAATATGATAGATTGTGACATTTTTGGAGCTACTATAAATTGTATAAGTTCACGATGCCTGTCCATTTCTAATCTGATTAGTTCTGTAATTTGGGTGGCTGGGATTCCTCCAGTTAATGTTCCATCAAACTTGATTGGGCATTTTAGGGCTTTAGTTTTTATCCCTAATTGTTCAATGATAGGGAGCCCAATCAGGCATTTGGAACATCCTATATCTATTACTGCTTCTAATTCCCCAGCCTCCCCAGCCTCCAACTTCACCACCAACTTCACTTTAACTGTAGAAGGGAGAATAGCAGCACTCACCATGAGTTCCTCTTCCTCATTTGCCTTTCCAGGAAGGGTTTCTTTGGCCAGCGGTTCCTCACTCTCTTCTATGGGGAGGGGAACCTCTACAGCTTGTCTGATAAACCAGCTGGTGTCTGGGGGCTTCCGTGGAGCTCTTCTGCCTCTGGCAGCTGTACTAGGCCTTGGTTGTGGAACCAGTGCAGGGGCCAGACATTCTGAAGCTTTATGACCACCCTGGCCACATTGATAACATTTTATAATCCCTGTAGGTTTGGGTAGGAGTGGCTTCAGCAGGTTTAATTAGAGGGCATATGGCTAAAGTTCTCCTAAGGGGCATCTCAGAGGGAGGTTTTCAGTGTGGATAGATTTCTCTATCCAGAATAATGGACATGGCATACCAGTCTTGCAGTTGCTCTAGTATTCCCCTGATGGCACAGGCTTTTAAAACTTCTGGATCAATGACTTCTTTAAAATAATGCAGAAGTATCCTGTCAGGCCAATGCATGAGATTACCTGTGACCCATCTAAAGTCCCATACAAAGTCTTTTATGAGTCGATCATTTCCATCATTTTATCTTCACTTTCACC
Organism: Laticauda colubrina; assembly: GCA_015471245.1. Taxonomy (NCBI): domain Eukaryota; kingdom Metazoa; phylum Chordata; class Lepidosauria; order Squamata; family Elapidae; genus Laticauda; species Laticauda colubrina. The sequence goes on along the minus strand of BLBF01000019.1, from coordinate 5,143,199 downwards.
TACTCTGTTGGGGTCTTCAAATCTAGTCCTGAGCAGTTGGACAAATGTACCCAGATTCGGGTGAAAAAGTAAACAAGATTCTCAGCCATTCCATCAAATGTTGCTCTAAACCTTGATGGCTCAGCCTGGGGGGAGGATAAAGAATCACCATGGCAATCGCTGGCTGAGGTGGAATTTGCTATGTTACTGTGGGCCCCTGCAGTGGTACTCTGAGGGGCAGCTGAGCTGGAATTTGATGTGCTGCTGCAGGCAGCAGGAGGGGTCCCTTTAGGGGTACTCCAAGGGGTGGCTGGGCTGTTGACTGCTCAATGGGGGCCATCTGCTGAACTCGCTGCTGTGTTGGAAAAAAAAGGGGGGGGGTTGCAGCCTGCTGCTGGGACTGACCCCATTGCTGCACTGGGATTGTTGCTGCTAATTGACCCCATAGTGGTCCCAAACCAGATGGTGCAACTGGTGCTGACATCCACTTGCATTGAGCCCACCCCTGACCAGGATAGAATTGCCAGCCTGGGGAAATATACTTCGCAGGGGGTAGCCTCACCACTGGCTGGTGAGGGGAAGGACTTGGAGGTTGTACATACCAAATGTTGGCTGCATCTGCTGTCTCTCCCTTGTCACTTGCCCTGCTGTGTTGAGCTGATTCTTCACTCACCTCTAGCTGAGAGGAATGTTGCCAATGCACACTGGTTCAACTGTTATGTCCTATAACAGGGAAAGTGAATGTGGGTTGAGTTCAGGTCCAGCTCAGTTGGAGAGGTTGTAACTGTGGTGCATAACTCCCCACTTTAAGTCACTCAAATTGCTCTGGGAGCTCTGCCAATGATTGGCTACAGGATGGGGCCAACAGGTTCTAGTCTTGGGAGTTGTCCAATTCAAAAGCCTCCATGCCTCTCCATTCTGGCTTGTAGGCGACCTTACTGGGCAGGAGTAGGAAAGGTGTTTCGACAGCTTCTCCTCTGGTCTCATCTCTGGATTCAGCTCAGTCTAGCAGCTTTTCCAGGAATCTGTTTCTTTGGGCCAAGTGCCTAGCTTTCATCTTTTCTCTGTCTCTTCAATGGCTTGTACAAATTCTTCAGAAGGAAGAAACCGGGTCTCAATCAGTCCTTCAGTGTCCATTCCCACTGCTCCTTCTGTGGTTTCCTTCTTCTCCTTCATCTTCTCTGAGTCTTCGCACCATCCAAGTTTTAGGTTGCTACTGGGGTTCAGCACCCTGGACAGCTCCCTTTCGGGGTGCTGGTAGCTATTTAGAGATTCAGGATATTGTCAGCATTCCAGGAAACCTCCACTCCAACAAATAACTCTGAGACAGACATCTTCTCAAAAGTTCTGTTTAATTGGATAGTGAACTGGCACATCAGGAGAATCCCTAATCTAAAAGTTCTGGGCTTCCTTGCAATAAGTAAAAACTACAAATTCACCCCCTGCACCCATCATCACATCACATGCCCAATCACCATCCATCTCAACTTGAGACATCCTCTCATCCAAATGCAAAATAACCTGACCTTGACTGAGAATACCTAACCACATACACTCCAAGAAATTCCCTCCTCCTATTTTCCCAGGCTCGAGAAGGTGGCTATTTGGAAGTGTCTGGTCTCAATATGGCTTCCAAAGCTGACAAAAATGTTGGACGTATTAAATGAAGTATTTATTTAATACCTAATTCATGGATGGAAGCCTATATTACCTTATATTGCCAAAAGAAGACTCTGACTTACAACAGATAAAAAAATTATGGACCAGTGATGGCTAACCTTTTCGTCATTGCATGCCAAAAGTAATGCAATGTGCCCATAACCTCCCCACCTCCCTGCGCATGTACGCGTATTTCCTGTGCACATGTCTCCCCCTGCGCATGCATTGGAGATACCTGACAATCAACTGGCTGATGTACACATGTGCAGTGGAAGTATTCCAGGCAACAGCTTGCATGGCAGCAGAAATGGCTCTGCGTGCCACTTCCGGCAAGTGTGCCATAGATTATAGACCATCACGGTTATAGACCAATATCGTTATTGAATTCAGACTATGAAATATTTGTTTCAATAATGACAGAAAGACTAAAGAGATTTTAAAACCATTTTATATACCAGATCAAAATGGGTTTTTTTGCCCAAGAGACAAATAAAAGATAATATGAGAATAATCCTGAACACTTTGGAATACTATGAAACACATCCAGAAAAGCAGATGGCATTGATATTTTTAGACCAGGGGTCTCCAACCTTAAAAACCCAAAGAACCATTTGGGCCCATTTCCCACAGCAAACAAAACCCTGGGAGCCACAAAACCTGTATTGGTGTGGTCAGTCCCACCTTGTCACATGACACCCCTTGTCAGCCTTCAAGATCTTCTGCTATTGCTTTGCATCTTTTCGACTGCCATAAGTAACGGGGGGGGGAGGGGAGGTAGGAATAAGTTGGGGAAGTGAGCTGGAGGTGTTACATTCGTCTGTTGTATAAATGGGAGGGGGGAGCATAAAATAGAGTTAGGTTTCTATTTCTCGCTTAGCTTTCTTCTCTCTGCGCAACTGCAACCAGTTATCAAAATATGCCAAGGTGATACCAGAAGGACTAATCTTCACGTGGCAAGAACAGAGACATAGAATTGATTCGATTGAAAAAGCAGAACTTTTCTACGCAGAATTTTTTGGAAGAAGAAAAGATGAGGCAGAGAAAGAGGTCTCATTAATTGAGTTACAGCAGGAACAACTGGAGATTGAAAAAGAGAAAGGAGTTGTAGGTGGACAGGTAGACAGTAAAGAACAACGTGAAGTGAGAACTACGAGAGCTGTTAGACCTAAATATAAAGCATAATCATGGAAGAAAAAAAACTAATTACAATGAATATAAATGGACTTAACTCAGCTGTTAAAAGAAGAAAAACCTTTCATAAATTAGAGAAATTAAAATTTGATATAATTTGCTTACAAGAAGTTCATATTAAAAAACAACATGAGCAATTGTTAGTACAGCCAAAATAAGGGAAAATATTTACTTCTTTGATTCAATGTAAGAAAAGGGGAGTGGTTCTCTACATTAAAGAGGATATCCCAGCAAAAATGATTTACACGGATGAAGATGGAAGAGTATTAATGGTGGAAATAATGGACAATAATAAAAAAATACTCTTGATTGCAATTTATGCCCCGAATGATAAACAAGAAGAGTTTTATAAAAAACTACATATGGAAATAATTAGATTGGACTATGTTAACATAATTATGATGGGAGACTTTAATGGAATTGTGGACAATAAATTGGACTATATAACAACAACAACAAAACAAAATAGAAAGGTTCTCCCTAAATCTTTTTTTTAAATGACAGATGAATTAACTTTAAAAGATATTTGGAGGGAAAGAAACGTTAAAGCTAAACAATACACTTTTTACTCTAATAGACATTTATCATGGTCCAGATTAGATATGATTTGGATCTCAACAGAATTAATATCCACTATTCAAGAAACAAGTATTGAAATGAGTACTTGGGCAGACCATAGTCCAATGACAATTAAATGGAAGGGACAAAAAAAAAAGATCGAGATGGACATTAAACAATACTATTTTAAAGGAGAAAGATTTTATACAATGGATGGAGAAGGAATTGGTTTTTTTCTTTAAAGAAAACAAAAAAGAAGATACTTCAGTACAGAATGTTTGGGATACAATGAAGGCATATGCTAGAGGTTTGATAATAGATTATACAAGAAAAAAGAATATTAGGAAAAGACAAACCTCCAAGATCCTGGAAGATGAATATAAAAGACTTGAAAAAGAATTACAGAAAATACCACAGAAAAAAGATATTAAATTGAAACTAGATGTAATTAAGCATAAAATGGAATTAATAGAGAAAGAAGAATTGGCACAGAAAATTAGAAATTCTAAACAGAATTATTTTGAAGACGCAAATAAACCAGGTAGATGGCTAGCATATAAACTGAGAAAGGAGAAGGAATCAAGAAAAATATTGAAACTAATAGATGATCAAGGTCAAGTTTGTTGTGGTAATAAGGAGAAAAAGGAAATTATTCGAGATTTCTATGGACAACTATATAAACAAGAGAATATTGATGAGGAAAAAATTAAACAGTATTTACAGAATGTTAACTTACCGAAGATACCCAAAGAGACTGAAGAAATGTTAGAAAGCAATATAACAATGATGGAATTAAATGAAGCATTTAAGAGACAAAATAATGGGAAAGCACCAGGTCCAGATGGGCTTCCGGCAGAATTCTGTAAAAAATTTCAAGAATCATTGAACATCCCATTGTTAGAAGTTATGAATGAAGTTATGTTAAAGAAGATGACACCCAAAACATAGTCAGAGGCTTATATTACACTTATTTTAAAAGAAGAGGCTGACCCGTTGCAAATTAAGAATTATAGACCTATTTCCTTATTGAATGCAGATTATAAAATCTTTGCTTCAATTTTAGCAGAAAGACTGAAAAAATATTTAAATAATTTTATCCATCCAGATCCAAACGGATTTCTGCCAAAGAGACAAATTAGAGACAATATGAGAGTAATTTTGGATACTTTGGAATATTATGAGGCTCATCCTGAGAAACAAATGGCTTTGATATTCCTAGATGCTCAAAAAGCATTTGACAATGTGAACTGGAGATTTATGTTATTACTATTGGAACAGATGGGTTTTGCCAGAAAATTTATTCAAGCAATAGAAACCATATATAATAAACAGACAGCAAAAGTAATGGTGGAGGGAGAGTTTACAGATCTTATTAATATAAGAAGAGGCACAAGACAAGGATGTCCCCTATCTCCTTTGTTATTCGTATTGACTTTGGAAGTGTTGAATAGAAATATTAGAGATGACAAAAGTATAAAAGGAATGAAAATTAAAAAGGAAGAATTTAAACTACAAGCTTTTGCTGATGATTTAGCTTTTATTCTGGAAGACCCGTTAGAAACCGCTCCAAAATTATTGGAAAAGATAGAGACATATGGTGAGATGGCTGGCTTGAAAATAAATAAAGATAAAACAAAGATTTTGACAAAAAACATGTTATTGAGACAAAGAGAAGAACTGACAGATCTTTTGAAAATCCAAGTTACAAACAAGGTTAAGTATCTGGGGATATATTTGACAGCAAGATGTAGCACATTAAAAGAGAATAATTATATTAAACTTAAACAACAGATAATTACAGATTTGAAGAAATGGGAAAATTTACAATTGTCATTAATAGGGAGAATTTCAACAATTAAGATGAATATTTTACCTAGAATTTTATTTCTCTTTCAAACAATACCAATTAGACTTGGAAAAGACTACTTTGAAGATTTAAATAAAATCATGTTGAAGTTTATATGGCAAGGTAAAAGAGCGAGAATAAAGTTAAAGCTCTTGCAAGATGCTAGAATTAGAGGAGGTTTTGGCCTGCCTAATTGGGAACTGTATTATCAAGCTGCAAGTTTGATGTGGGTCAAAGAATGGATAACATTAAGAAAGCATAGATTGTTGACATTAGAAGGACATAACTTACTGTTGGGCTGGCATGCTTTTTTATGGTACAAGGGAACTAAAACACAGGGGTATTTCAGAAGACATTATATACGGGAGTCTTTGTGGTTAAATTGGGAGAAGATAAAAAAACAATGTTACCTGAAAATTCCAGTTTGGTTATCGACTATTGAAGCATTTTCCTATCCTATGATCTATAAAAAGGAACAAACAGTTAGATATGGGGAACTGTTGGATGAAAAGGGTGGACTTAAATCGATCCAAAACTTAGAGGAACAAGGTATAAGGATGAATTGGTTTTCATATGCGCAAATACACTCAAGATATGTTGAAGATTTTAAAATGGAAGGATTTTATGACAAACAGACTGATTTAGATAAGATATTGATGGGTACTGATGAGAAAGTGATTAAAAAATTATATGGTTATTTATTGGGAATTAAGCTAGAGGAAGAACAAGTTAAAGAAACTATGATTGCTTGGGGGAAGAATTTTGGATATGGGATTGATTTAGAGCAATGGCAGAAATTGTGGTCTCAAAATTATAAAATGACAATGTCAATAGCATATAAAGAAAACTTGTATAAGATGTTTTACAGGTGACACCTTCCCCCGACAAGAATAGCAAGAATATTCAAGAACAAATCTGAAAAATGTTGGAAATGTCATCAGATACCTGGCTCATACTATCATATGTGGTGGACTTGTGAGGATGCCAGAAAATATTGGACTAAAATTCACATGTGGTTGGAAAAAATGACAAAGAAACACATAGACTTGAAACCAGAGATCTTTTTATTGGGAATCTTACCTGATATATATAATAAAGACTTGAAATATTTGATTGTAAATGTATTAACAGCGGCTAGGATTGTATTTGCTAAAAATTGGAAGAATGAGAAAATACCATCACAGGAAGAAATTATTAAGAAAATATTGGAATGTGCTGAGATGAGTAGATTGACATTTGAAATTAGAGAGCAAGAAGATAAACAATTTTATGAAATTTGGGATCTTTTTTATCAATGGTTAGATGATAAAATACAATAATAGAGCATTAGTATTATATCTATGAAGGGTTTTTAGGATTGATTTGTTATGACTATATGATTTGTTATAGAATAAACTGTTTGAAGTACTGTTATCTCATAAAGCATGAATGATTAAAAGTATAGTCAGAAAAAGACTTTATTTTAATTTTTTTTGGTAATATTAGGATATGGATTGAAAATATGAGTAGTTATGTAATATAACTGTAATTGAGACTATAAAATGAATGCACAAAACTGATGAACCAACCGACACACCGGAAGTATATATGAGAGTAGATGTTTTTAATGTTTTGTATGTTATGTCTGTCTGTAAAAAATTAATAAAATCCTTAAAAAAAAAAATATGCCAAGGTCAACAGACAGAGGCCTCATCATCACCTGAAGATGCCACATGATCATATCCACAACTTCTAATTGGAAGTGTCATTTGAACTATTGGGGGTGGAACATTTCCATCACTTTCTATATGTGAATTGTGCGCCTAAATTCTCAGATTCAGAATTCTTTGGTTGCTACCACTTCACTTTCAGTAAAAGATATCTTTTCTCTAAACTAAAGAGTCTAAGTATTTCTTTCCTGGATTTTGAATGGAGCTCCGCCTGACATTATTCTGAATCTCTTCCACCTGCCCACCCGGAGAGAACACCCAATTTTCTTCTGAGGGGGCCTGGACATCATTTCATCTTCAAATAGTGACCAGGAGGATCTTGGAGCCATTGGAGGCCAAGATTCTTTGCTGGTGCAGGAAGCCCAATCGGTAGCAGAGCTCAGTCTGGAAGAGGATCCAGCTGTGAAGCCCAGATGGTCAGTGGGAGTTGGTTGGAAAGATCCGGAGAAGGACCCCCCCCCCGGGGTCACAACTACCTGCCGGCGTGGAAAAGAGGAGCCTTGGCAAGAGAAGGAAAAGAGGGAACTCTTGTTGGATCAAGCCAGGAAACTCCTGAATGAAGCCTTTGAACAAAGGCTTCAAGCTCCACAAAGGTATGAAGGGGGAGGGGAAGTAGCCCCAGCCAGAAGAAGCAGAGCAGCTCCCTCTCCCATAAATCAACCCGATCCAGCAGCAGCCCCGGGGCCTTCAGGGGGAGGTGTGATTCCTAGAAGGCATAGAGCTCCTAGGCTGACTCCGTTAGAAGTAAAATACGGAGGGGATCCCAAAGCCTTGGGATTTTTCTGAGCTCAAGTTTGGAGCCATATGGAGGAGTATGGGGAGGATTTTCCCTCAGAAGCAGCCAAAGTGAGGTGTGTTACCAGGGCTCTGGAGGGAATAGCGGCAGAGTGGATGGTGACTTTGCATAATGATAATGCTCCTCAGTTGCTGAATTATAACCTATTTATGGCTGCACTGCGGGCCAGGTTTGAGGACCCACTGGTCGCGCAAGGCCCGAATTAGGATGAAAACCATAAAACAGGGGCGGAGGTCTGTGGCTGATTACACTCAAGAATTTAGACAGTTAGCAGGCCATTTCCGAGGCTGGCCCCAAGAAGCCCTGATAGAACTGTTTCAAGATGGTTTAAATGAAGATGTGTACCAGAGATGCACTGCTAGAAGAGACCCCAATGACTTGCAGATGTGGTACCTGCTGGCAGAAGAAGTGGAGATTGATTTAATCTGAAGTAAACGGCGGGGAGGTTATGGGTGGAGCAAGTTTTCCCCCTCTCACCCTCAAGAGGCTCCTAAACCTCAGAGGGGAGGAGTGGCAGCCTGCTTTCGATGCGGGAAAGAAGGTCACCGGGCTGTGAACTGCAGAGTCAAGTTGGAGCCAAAGGGGGCGCCAAAGGAAGGAAAGAAACCTGAAAAGTCCCCAGCGAAGCCTCGCGAAACAGCACTAAAGTTGAAAGAGACAGCAGAGGTCGCCCATCCCGCAGGAGAGGAATCAGAAGCCCCAGTGACCCCTGAGGAGGAGGATTCTGACTCGGAAGATGACTTCCTGGTAAGTCCAAGTGTGGGCCCTATGACCATTCCGGTGAGGTTGAGGGTACCCAATTCAGGGGTCGAAGGGGAAATGCTAGCCCTGTTAGATTCTGGGTGCACCAGGTGTATAATAAACACGGAAGTACTGAAGAAAATGGGCCTAAAGCTAAAACCTTTGAAGATGCCCATTTCCTTTTGCCAACTAGATGGATCAGTGGCTGGAGGTTGCCCTGCACGTTTTGTCACGGAACCTATAGAAATGATCATGGGAGAGCATGATGAGACTCTGCGTTTTACTGTGGTCCCTGGGATGGAGCAACCATTAATACTGGGATTGCCCTGGCTCCAGAAATGGAACCCCCAGGTTAACTGGAGAAAGGGGTTGTTGCGCATACGCACAAAGCAGCGACTGAGAGGAGGGGCCAGATCTCAGCCGAAGCCTGGGGGCCTAATTGCAATAGCTTCCACAGGTACTGAGCCCGTGAAAGATGAGGAGAAAATTCCCAAAGAGTATTGGGATTTAAAAGAAATGTTCAGTGAGAAGGCCTCGAATGAGCTTCCGCCTCACCGACCAACAGACTGTGCTGTTGAGATTTTGCCTGGGGTGAAGCTCCCGAAACCAAAGTTGTACTCAATGACCCCACGGGAATTGGAAGAGCTAAGATTGTTTATTGATAAAAATTTGGAACGTGGTTTCATTCAACCTGCTAGACCCCGGGTAGCAGCCCCAGTGCTGTTCCGTGAAAAGAAAGATGGTTCCAAACGTTTGGTGGTGGATTAAAGAAATTTGAACGCTATTTCTGTGGAAAACGTGTACCCCCTTCCTTTGATGAAGGACATGTTGGCCCATTTAGCGAAGGGAAAGATCTTCACGAAGTTGGATTTGAGAGAAGCATACTACCGGATTCGAATTAAGGAAGGGGATGAGTAGAAGACCGCTTTTAACTGCCCGATGAGTTGCTTCCAATTCAACGTTCTTCCTTTTGGTTTACAAGGGGCCCCAGCTGTATTCATGCAAATGATCAATCAAGTGTTACATGAACATTTATACAGGGGGTTCTGGTTTATCTTGATGATATCCTTATCTACACGGAGACCCTGGATGAACATGTGAAGTTAGTGCGGTCGGTTTTACAGAAACTGTGTGCCGCTAAGTTTTATGCTAAATTGTCAAAGTGTGAATTCCACCAAGACAAAATTGACTATTTGGGATATTGCATTTCATCCGAAGGCATAGAGATGGATCCAGAGAAGGTGCGTGCTGTTCTGGAGTGGACTCCACCACGCACCAGAAAACAACTTCAAAGCTTTTTGGGATTTGCAAATTTTTATCGGCAATTCATCCCGACGTTTGCTAAGATAGCAATGTCCATCACAAATCTCTTGAAAACAAAAGGGGAGGTGAAGCCAAGACCAGGAAAGCCACTGGAGTGGTCCATGGAGTGCCAAGCCGCTTTTGAAAAGCTAAAATGACTGTTTGCTGCAGAACCAGTGCTGAAACACCCGGATATGGACACTCCTTTCGTGATTCAAGCCGATGCAAGTGATGTGGCTATTGGAGCGGTATTACTTCAAATCAACAAGAAAGGGACCTTACAGCCTTGTGCGTATACCTCCCGTAAACTGTCTGAAACAGAGAGAAGATGGGCCGTCTGGGAGAAAGAAGCTTTTGCAGTTCATTGGGCCTTGCTGACCTGGAGACATTTCCTGGAAGGAGCAAAACACCCGTTTGAGGTATGGACTGATCATAAGAATCTGGAAGCCTTAAAAACACCCCGGAAGCTGTCCCCTAAACAAGTTTGCTGGGCCCAGTACTTCAAGCGATTCAATTTCTCATTGAAGTACATTCCAGGCGGGAAGAACTTCATGGCGGATGCTCTCTCTAGACTACCTCAATATAATAGTATGCGCCAGGAGGTGATAAGCCCAATTGTCTCAGCCAAACACCTAGCTGCCCCAGTGGTCACCAGAGCCCAAAGGAAGAACCAAGAAGTGGTTTTATCGAATGACCTCACCAAACAATTAAAAGAAGCTTTAAAACTGGACGAATGGTTCCTGGCTCATTCAAGTGACTATACAATTAGAGATGGTTTGGCTTGGGTGGGGGCCAGGTTGTATGTGCCACAGGTACTGAGGAGCCAAATACTACAACAGGCTCATGATTCTAAAGCAGTTGGCCCTTTCGGATTTGTGAAGACCTTACATCTGGTTAAGCGGCAATTCTGGTGGCCTACTTTAAAGAAGGACATTGAAGCTTATGTAGCTAGCTGTCCAATTTGTGCTTCGTCAAAGAGACCTCCTGGTAAGCCAGTAGGATTGTTACAAAATGTAGCTTGACCAAGGGCTCCCTGGAAGGAAATCTCTATGGACTTTATAGTAGAACTACCCGAAAGTGGTGGAAACACGGTCATCTGGGTAGTGACTGATTTGTTTTCCAAACAAGTACATTGCATACCTTGTTCCAAGATTCCCTCTGCTAAGACGCTGGCTAAACTATTTATATCACATATCTATAGGTTACATGGCGTCCCGGAACGCATTATCTCTGACAGAGGGGTCCAATTTACCTCAAATTTTTGGAAAGAGTTCCTGAAGTTAATAGGCTCCTCCCAGGGGCTAAGCTCCGCCCACCACCCCCAAACCAATGGGGCCTGTGAGAGGACTAACGCAGTGTTAGAACAATATCTCAGATGTTACATAAATTATCAACAAGATAACTGGTCCGAATTACTACCATTTGCCGAAGTGGCATATAACAACTCTGTACACAGCAGTACTGGATTTACTCCATTTAAAGTGGCTTCGGGATAAGATTTCGATCCCATACCTAAACTTCCTCGTGAAAAGCCTAACATCCATTCGTTGGATGAATGGATAACTCAACTCCAACTTAACTGGCCAGTAACACGCAAAGCATTAGATGAGGCTCATCAAGCTCATAAGAAATTTGCAGACAAGAAAAGATCCCCACAGAAAGAATATAAAGTGGGCGACAAAGTTTTCCTGTCCACCAGATACCTGCAGACCACTCAAAAGTCAAAGAAGCTTGGTCCTAAGTACATTGGTCCATTCACAATTGAACGGATTATAAATCCTGTAACAGTGCAGCTGAACTTACCCAAAACTCTTCGACGAATTCATCCGGTTTTTCATGTTAGTTTGCTAAAACCTGAACGTACTTCTGTCTTAAGACCCATCCAGACTGACCCCCCCATACCAATATTGATTGAAGGCGAACAACATTTTGAAGTTAAAGAAATTCTGGATTCTCGCAAATGGAGGGGTCGACTCCAGTATCTTGTAGCCTGGAAACATTTCCCTTCTTCACAAGCCGAATGGGTTAACGAAACCGATGTTAAAGCCCCTAAGTTGATCAAAGCATTTCGTTCCAAGTATCCTGATAAGCCTTAGGAGTGTATTGTTTTGTAATTGTTTAATGATTAATAATTGTCTTTATATTTTCTCCTCTCTCTCTTCTAAGACTGATGATTTTCCTTTTTCTAGGAGGGCCGAATGTCAGCCTTCAAGATCTTCTGCTATTGCTTTGCATCTTTTCGACTGCCATAAGTAACGGGGGGGGGGAGGGGAGGTAGGAATAAGTTGGGGAAGTGAGCTAGAGGTGTTACATTCGTCTGTTGTATAAATGGGAGGGGGGAGCATAAAATAGAGTTAGGTTTCTATTTCTCGCTTAGCTTTCTTCTCTCTGCGCAACTGCAACCCGTTATCAAAATATGCCAAGGTCAATGGACAGAGGCCTCATCATCACCTGAAGATGCCACACGATCATATCCACAACTTCTAATTGGAAGTGTCATTTGAACTATTGGGGGTGGGAACATTTCCATCACTTTCTATATGTGAATTGCGCGCCTAAATTCTCAGATTCAGAATTCTTTGGTTGCTATCACTTCACTTTCAGTAAAAGATATCTTTTCTCTAAACTAAAGAGTCTAAGTATTTCTTTCCTGGATTTTGAATGGAGCTCCACCTGACACCCCTAGCCATGCCTACCCAGATTTTGTGGCTCTCCGTGTTTTCTTTTCTATGGGAAATATTTCCCTCTCTCTGTCTCTCTCCCTCCTTATCTCTCTTTCTCCCTTTCTATCTCCCTCTCTCTCATCTCTCTTTCTCTCTCTCATTTCTTTCTCTTTTTCACTATCTCCCTCCCCCTCCCATCCTCTTCTCTCTCTCTCCCTCCCTCTGTCTCTCTCTCATCTCTTTCCCTTTTTCTCTCTGTCTCCCTCCCCCTCACCCCCTGTCATCTTTTTTTCTCTCATCTCTTTTTCTTTCTATCTCCCTCTCCCTCTTACCCCCCCTCTCTCTTTCTCTCCCTCACTCTATCCCTCCCACTCTCCACCTCCACTTCCTAATCCACAAACCCAGGGAATAACTGTAAGGAAATTTGATCATGTTCTCTCTGACTCTGAAAAGATACAAAAATAAATCTTGCATTGCAAAAGGAGTCACTATCAGGCTGTAGATCACCTCAAGTATCATTCCAAGCATACTCACACAGGCACACATACATATCCTGAAACTTGGTCCACAGTGGACAGAAAATATAGTCCCTGGGCATCCCGAAGACATTTGGCAGGCAAAGTATGGGACAAAGCTCCCCCCACCATCACCAAGGCAGCATCTGCTGAATTCTTGCAAAATTGGGTAAGGTGGAGCGAGGAGAGCAGACAGAGCCAAATCAAATCAAAACTGTCTCCCTCTCTCTGTCTTTCTCTCTCTGGCTGCCTGACTGATGGGAAATGGTAGGCAGTTACTTCTGGCTTTGTTGGTGCTGGACGCATGACCCACTCTCTTCCCTGATGATCAAGGAAAATAACTATTATAAACTGAAACAACAAATTAAGACAGATTTGGAAAAATGGGGTAATATACAGTTATCATTAATAGGAAGAATTGCAGCAATTAAGATGAATATATTACTGAAATTATTGTATTTTCCCCAAACAATTCCAATAAAATTGGAGAAAAAATATTTTGATGATATTAATAGAAGAATACTAAAATAAATATGGCAAGGGAAGAAAACAAGAATTAACCTCAAAATGTTGCAGAATGCAAGAATTAGAGGAGGGCTTGGGTTATCTAATTGGGAACTGTACTGCTAGGCTGCAGTGTTAACATGGATGAAAGAATGGATCATGTTAAGAAATACAAGGTTGTTGACTTTGGAGGAGCACAATCTGCAATTGGACTGGTGTGTATTTTTATGGTTTGGGAGAAGTAAGATACATGGTTATTTTCAAAGACATTATGTAAGGAATGCTCTATTGTTAATATGGGAAAAAACTAGACAACAACATTATTTAAACATTCCAATCTAGTTATCAACAATGGAAGCACTTATACATACAAATGTTTGTAAAATGGGAACTGTTGTTAGATATAAGTAAATATTGAATGAAAAGGGTGAGCTCAAAACTAAACAAGAGTTAAATGAACAAGAAGTTGATATGCATTGGTACTCATACATGCAAATACAGTCAAGATATGAAAAAGATGTTAAAGCTGAAGGTAATTAATTATAAGGAGTTGACAGAATTGGATAAAATATTAATAGGAACAGAAGACAAAGCCAATTAAAAAAACTATTGTTATCTACTAGGTGTCAAACTAGAAGAACAAATAAAGGAAATGAAAATATGGGCGAAAAACTTTGGGTATACTATAGAGTTAGACAAATGGCAGAAGCTATAGGAAAGAAATTATAAACTAACAATATTGACAATACAAAGAAAATTTGTATAAGATGTTTTATAGATGGCACTTTGTGCCAGGAAAAGTGGCAAAGATGTTTAAAGACAAATCAGCTAAATTCTGGAAGTGCCATTGTAAAGAAAAGGTATACTTAATTATTCATGTAGTGACTGAGCCAGAATTGTATTTGCTCAGAATTGGAAAAGTGGCAGAGGGAAAGGTGATTGCAAAAATATTAGAATGTGCAAAAATGAATAGATTAACATTGGCAATCAAAGAAAAAGAAGAATCTGAATATGGGACTCATTTTATCAATGGTTGGAAAATAAAATAAATTAAAACTGAGTAGAGGAATATATGGAGAAAAAAGTTAAAATTGTTATAAAGATAATAGATGTAAGGGATAATGGCTTATAAAGAAAGTTATATTGATTATTGTTATATTGGTAAGAAGGTATTAACTACAATTGTACACACAAGATATATGTACCCAGTCGACACACTGTTTAAATGAAAGATGGATTTATTGTAAATATAAAATAAAAAACTTTGGGGGGGAAAAACAAAGAAAGCAATTAGTGCTAGAATGTAGTAAAAGAGAAAACACAGTAGTTGTTGTTTGTTAAACCAATCACCAGAACAAATAGACATAGGAACTAGCCAGATTTCTGAACTCTGCTTCTTTTCAAAAACAGAGATTAACCTTATTCCTTCCAAACAAAGCTGAATAGAGAAAATTATCCCATCAATAAATAAAGGATTAAACATCACCAAGCACAGAATTAAAGTTCACCAAAAAACAGTTTTCGACCAAAATTCAGAAAGGGTATGTAAACTCACGTTTGAATGTCAATCTTTCTAGCTAGACAAGCAAAAAACACAGTAAATATTTCTCACAAATATTTTCCCTCTTCCACTTTGTGGTTTGATATTTAACATAAAAAATAATGTGCTGTGTTACTATTCAGGCAGTTTCCAAACGTGTGTTGTTGGTTTTTTTAAAGAATTTTTATTGGTTTTTAAAACAAACATAAACAAACAAAACATAAAAACATCAAGCCATCTTCCACATAGGTACACACAGTGTGTCGGTTGGTTTACAAATTGTTTTGTACTTCCATTAGGTAGTCTTCAATTACACTTATGTTATATATTATCTCGTATTTTCAATCCAATATTAAATGCATTAATATCATTATTAATCATTTGACTATATTTATTATTCATTCATGCTTTAAGAAATAATCATAATTTATTTTGTGACAATTCATATTATCATCGCAAATCTATCCTAAAATCATTTTGTAGGTATAATAAGGAAAAAAAATACATCTTTATATATTTAGTAGTTTCTAAAAGTCGACATATTTCGTTACCATATTTTATTATATAACCATTAGATAATAGATTGATAGAATAGATCCCAAATTTTAGAAAATTGTTTATCTTCTTGCTCTCTAATTTCAAATGTCAATCTTCTCATTTCAGCACATTCCAATATTTTCTTAATAATTTCCTCTTGTGATGGTATTTTCTCATTTTTTCAGTTTTTAGCAAATACAATACTAGCCGCTGTTAATACATTTACAATCAGGTATTTCAAGTCTTTACTATATATTTCAGGTAAAATTCCCAATAAAAATACCTCTGGTTTCAAATCTATATTTTTTTTGTCATTTTTTCCAACCATGTATGGATTTTAGTCTAATATTTTTTGGCATCCGCACACGTCCACCACATATGGCAATATGAGCCAAGTGTCTGATGACATTTCCAACATTTTTCGGATTTATTCTTGAACATTCTTGCTATTCTTGTCGGGGGAAAATGCCACCTCTAAAACGTCTTATACAAAATTTCTTTATATGCTGTTGACATTGTCATTTTATAATTTTGAGACCACAATTTTTGCCATTTCTCAAGGTCAATCCCATATCCAAAATTCTTACCCCAAACAATCATAGTTTCTTTAACTTGTTCTTCTTCTAGTTTAATTTCTAATAAATATCCATACAATTATTTAATCACCTATTCATCAGTACCTGTCAAAATCTAATCTAAATCAGTCGGTTTATCATAAAAACTTCTGTTTCGGAATTTTTATCATATCTTGAATGTATTTGCGCGTATGAAAACCAATTCATCTTTATACCTTATTCCTCTAGTTTTTGTATAGATTTAAGTTCACCCTTTTCATTCAATATTTCACCATATCTGTTTGTTCCTTTTTATATATTATAGGACAAGAAAATGCTTCAATAACCGATATTTTCAAAAAATATTGTCTTTTAATTTTCTCCCAGTTTAAGGCCCTGTCACACTGCCCAACGGAGGCAAAACATTTGTAAAAAGGACACAGTACTCAAAAGGGGCAAAAATTTGCATAAACAGAGCGGATAACATGGAAAGGAACGGACGGGGAGAGGACGCAGAGCGAATGGAAAGCGGATGTGGAACAGAAACCCAGCGGATGGAAGCGGATGAGAGCACATCCGCAAGGCTTCCGGGGGATCTCAGCAAAGCGGACGTGGAACAGATGAAGCGGATGCACAGTGGATGCACAGCATATGAAGCGGATGCACAGCGGATGCACAGCGGAAGACTAACGGATGCCTAGCGTTAATTGCGCATGCGGGGAGGATGCATTGCGTAAGCCCCATGGATATAAGGGAAGCAGCTCGGAGCAGGTCACCATTCAGAGGAAAGACCTGCTGCCGGACGGATTGACAGCCTTGCCTGCCCTGCCTGCATGCCTGCCTGCAAGCCTTGCTGCCAGCCTCCCTGCCAGCCTTGCTGTCTGCCTGCCTGCCAGCCTTGCTGCCAGCCAGTCTGCCTTCCAGCCTTGGTGCCTGCCTGCCTGCCAGCCTTGGTTCATGCCTTCCTGCCAGCCTTGGTGCCTGCCTGCCTGCCAGCCTTCCTGCCAGCCTTGGTGCCAGCCTTGGTGCCAGTCTGCCTGCCAGCCTTGGTGCCTGCCTGCCTGCAAGCCTTCCTGTCAGCCTTGGTTCCTTCCAGCCTCCCTGCCAGCCAGCAACCCCACAACTATGGGGAAGAACAGAAAGCCTCAGCCATCTGCTGCCAGACCTGGCAAGAGGGACAGGGCCACCACTCTGGTTCTGCTGGGGCTTCTGTAGCACGGGCTCGCTCTTCTGGGGCTGGAGCTTCTGCTGCTTCTGCTTCTGGAGGAGCTGATGATGTAGGGGAATCAGACAAGCACTCCAGCACCAGCCACCTCCACAGCACCTGGACCCTTCACCCCTGAGACTGAATGACAAAGAGGAGTGCCAGAGACTCATTTTTGTTTTATAGCTTCTTGTTAATAAAGTCTATCTTTGATTCACACACTTGCTTCATTTCTTTTTTTTTGATAAAGTTTGGTGGAAACTTTTAGAAATGGTTTAAGCCTTTGCAGGCTTGAGGGATGGGTTAAGATAGCAGTGGGATGGGCAGGGATACCTTTGGGATGGGTAATAGATGTGGGATAGATAAACCTCCAGTGCAAGCATAGTGGGACTGTATGGTCCACCCTCCCAGGTGTCACACCTATGGCCCTTTATTATCAATAATAATGTAATCAATCATCCACACATGTCAACATAAACTCTTTATTAATGCCCTCTTCATTGTAGGGCCACTCAACATACATGGCACAACCTCATCAGTGTTATGCCACAGGCTCAAGGAAGCCTATCATCCTGACTTGCCACTCCACTGCTCCAGCTGGGGAGTTGTACCAGTGTTTCAGGAGGTTGCGCTGCTTCTTCCCTTCACGTGAGGCTCTGTTGGGGCCTTGCACATCCTCAGTGTCTATCAGGTTTTGCCCTTGCCTCCATTCCCCAGGCTCCATGTCCCCATTGCCTTGTTGGAGGTCCACAAGCCTGTTCTGCAACACAGAACAGGGGTAGCAGGTGTGCATGAGATTGTGCAGGATGCAGCAAGCTTCCACGATCCTCCTCACGGTCTCTGGGTGATGCTGCATGGTGGTGAGAAGTACCTGGAACCTGTTGGCCAGGATGCCAAAGGCATTCTCCACCACCCACCTTGCCCTGGACAGCCTGTCGGTGAAGATCCTCTCTTCACGGGTAAGGCATTTGGAGGTGTAGGGCTTAATGAGGTAGGTTGTGAGGGAGAAGGCGTCATCCCCCATGATGAAGTAGGGCACATCTTGCGTGTCATTGGGCAGGGGTTCTGGATCTGGGAAGCCCATGATGAGGTTGCATTCCAGCCCCTCCTTGAGGTCACTGGCGTTGTATACCTGGGCATCTGAAGATGAGCCGTTGCCTGAAGCATCGATGTACATAAACTTGTAGTCAGCATCGACCATGGCGAAGAGGATGATGCTGAAGAAGCCCTTGTAATTGAAATAAGTGGACCCTGACTTGGCTGGTGCTTTGCAGGCTACGTGCTTGCCACCTATGGCTCCAACGGTGTGGGGGAAGTTCCACCTCTGATACCACTGCTCTGCAACTTTCTTCCATCTTCTTCAGTGGAGGGGCACTGGAGGAGCTCCTCCAGGTATTCTTCGATGATGGCCTGCACCACTTCTCTGACCACAATGCTGATGGTGTTGGGTGGCACCCGCCAGCCATACTGCATGCTCCTGTAGGTGGTCCCTGAGGCCAGGTGGCGCAGAGTGAGTGCCACCTTGAGCCCAGGTTCCAGGCTGGGCCAGAAGTTGGTGTTTGCCTTGGTCAACCTGGGTGTCAGCCGCTGCACAACTTCGTCAAACATGGCTGGAGGTATCCTCATGAAGTTCTGGAATGCACGAGAGTCTTCGTTCCTGAGCTCCACCATCAGCTTGTTGTACAGTCCGTACTCTGCTCTTCTGGCGATCCATCTTCGGACCCAGACACTTCTTGGCCGCCTCCTTTTCTTCCCGTAGTAGAGTTCACAGAGCCTGTAGATGGCTTCGTACTGTTGCAGAAGGATGGTGGCTGCCAAAAGGACTTTGTTATGATCCACAGTGTACATGACTGGATGCTGTGGAAGAGCAAGAGGCAGATGAAGGCTGCAGAGTTCTGCACCGCAGGGCTGCTGGTCTGAAAGTGAGATCCAGGTGAGTTGCTCCCACTTTTTATAGGCAGTATAGGTTTTCCCCTAGGTGTCCCTTTGCATCCTCTAGGCATCTCTAGACATCCTTAATATCCGAGATAGGTCCCCTCTACGAACGTTTTTTCCATTTCTAATGCTTTGTTTCCATTCTGCATCCGCTAGGCATCTGTTCTGCATCCGTTCCGTGTCCGTTCCGCTTCCTCCCTGCGTCCGTTTACCGCTGGAGCAGATGGAGTTGCGCGGATGCGTAGCAGATGCCTAGGGGATATAGCGGATGCGTAACGGATGCAGAACGGATGCCTAGTGGATGCCTAGCAGATGCAGAACGGACGCATTGGATACATTTTCCGCTCAAAAGGTTTGAGCAGTTCAAAACTTTCTGAGCGGATGAAATGTCAATAAACGGATGCTGGACGGATAGAGAGGATGAAAAATGGAGGCAGTGAGTACAGAACGGATGAATCGTGTTAATCAACAGATGACAAGTGTTTTTCTCCATTTTACATCCTCTTTCCATCCATTGGTGCAGTGTGACAGGGGCTTTAATCACAGAGACTCCCGTATATAATGTCTTCTAAAATACCCCTGTATTTTAGTTTCTTTGTACCATAAAAAAGCATGCCACCCCAACAACAGATCATGTCCTTCTAATCCCAACAATCTAGTATTTCTTACTTAACCCACATCAAATTTGTAGCATGGTAATATAACTCCCAATTAGGCAAACCAAATATGCTCATGATATATAGCTTCTATTGCTTGGATAAATTTTCTAGTAAAGCCCATCTGTTCCAATAGTAATAACATGAATCACCAATTCACATTATCAAATGCCTTCTGTGCATCTAGAAATATCAAAGCTATTTGTTTTTCAGGATGTGCCTCATAGTATTCCAAAGTGTTCAAAATTACTCTCATATTGTCTTTAATTTGTCTCTTTGGCAGAAATCCATTTTGATCAGGATGAATAAAATTATTTAAGTATTTTTTAAGTCTTTCTGCCAATATTGAAGCAAAAATTTTATAGTCTGCATTTAGTAGGGAAATAGGTCTATAGTTCTTGATTTGTAATGGATTGGTCTCCTCTTTTGGAACAAGTGTGATATAAGCTTCTGGCCATGATTTAGGTATCTTCTTCTTTAACAAAACTTCATTCATAACTTCTAGCAATGGAAAGTTCAATGATTCTTGGAATGTTTTGTAAAATTCTGCTGGAAGTCCATCTGGCCTGGTGCCTTTCCATTATTTTGCTTCTTGGGTGTTTCAGTTAACTCCATTATCATTATATTGCTTTCTAACATTGTTTCAATCTCTTTAGGTATCTGTAAATACTGTTAAACTCTTTCCTCATCAATATTCTCTTGTGTATATAGTTTCCCATAATTTTGCGGATGCTAAAAAATACTGGACTAAAATCTATACGTGGTTGGAAAAAATGACGAAAAAACGTATAGATTTGGAACCAGAGATATTTTTATTGGGAATTTTACCTGAAATATATAGTAAAGACTTGAAAAACCTGATTGTAAATGTATTAACAGTGGTGAGGATTGTATTTGCTAAAAACTGGAAAAATGAGAAAATACCATCACAGGAGGAAATTATTAAGAAAATAGTTTTGCTGGATGTTACTCATCTTGGTTCTTTGTCATTATAAGCTTCCTTCCAGCAGCTCTGCTTCATTATTCAATTATTACTTCAAAGTGCTGTTTGTTGCATTCTGGCTGGAAGAACTCCAACAGGGGAGTATTTTCTCTCAACAGCAGTGTAAAAAGCTTAAAACAACCCTTCCCCTTTAAGAAAGTCAAGCCCAAGCACAGAACCAGCAAAGGAAGAAAAAATCTCAGAAGTCAGTAAGTCTGGGCATACTGCTAAGAACCTTTAGCTGTTATGATCTAATAAGGGTTAACTGAGAGGCAGTTAGTCTAAGCAGGGCAATAAAGATTAGGCTAGCAAGATCAGAATGCCTTCCTTACAGGATTAGCCCTGTAAAGTGGAAAAAAACAAAAGGAGATTTCTTCCAACAACTGGCTTTCCGAACTGCTTAGAAAGTTAACTTTCTAGTGAATAGGCTAGAACTGGTTGAATCCCATCTCTGCATTTACACTTACAAAGGAGCCTCAGGCACCTAACTTGTTCTTAAATCTGGAAGCCGGGATGGAAGAAAGTCCCACATGTACAGTTATTTATTTATTTGTGGAGGTTATTAAGGCTAGGTCACATCAGCCAACAGATGCAAAACGTATGTAAAAAGGACACAGTGGATGAGCAAATTTTCCATCCGTTGTTCTCTGCTCTCAAAAGTGCCCCAAATTTGCATAAAGAGAACGGACAACAACGGAAAGGAATGGACATGGGGAGGACGTAGCAAGGATGTTAAGCAGATGCTCAATGGAAGCCTAGCGGATGGAAGTGGATGACACATCCGCAGGGCTTCCGGGGGAGAACAGCAAAGCGGACGTGCAGCAGGAGTGGATGCAGAGCGGATGCTGAGTGGATGACGCGGATGCATCACGGATGCCTAGTGGATGCCTAGCGGATGCAAAGCGTTCACTGCACATGCGGGGAGGATGCATTGCGGCAGCCCTGCGGATATAAAGAGAAGCAGCTCGCAAGCAGGTCACCATTCAGAGGAAAGACCTGCTGCCAGACACATCTTCGGCCAACAACCATGGGGAAGAAAAGGAAGCCTGTGCCTACTCCTGCCAGCCCTGGCAAGAAGGACAGGGCCACCATCCCACCCCCTGGCGCTGACTCTGCTTCTGCTGGGGCTTCTGCTGCTGCTGCTGCTTCTTCTACTGCTGGTGCTGCTCCTGGTGCTGGTGCTGCTCCTGGTGCTGACTCTGCTGGTGCTGCTGCTGCTCGTGCTACTGCTGATGCTGCTGGTGCTGCTGGTGCTGGTGCTTTTGCTGGTGCTGACTCTGCTGCTGGTGCTGCTGCTGCTGGTGGTGGTGGTGTGGTGGACCAGCCCCTAGGCCCTCAAAGCCCTGCTAATGAGGGCCCAGAAGGCCCTGCCAGAGGGAGGAAGAGGCAATTGCGCAAAAGGGGGGAGAGAAGACAGTACTCCATTGCAGAGGAACATGAGGAGGAGGTGCTCGAATGGCTGAGGGAGAACGAGTACCTCTGGAGGAAGGGACACAGG
Organism: Laticauda colubrina; assembly: GCA_015471245.1. Taxonomy (NCBI): domain Eukaryota; kingdom Metazoa; phylum Chordata; class Lepidosauria; order Squamata; family Elapidae; genus Laticauda; species Laticauda colubrina. Next base: position 5,120,830 of record BLBF01000019.1, on the reverse strand, counting down.
CTCCATTGAGACACCAAGCGGAAGCAGGCTGCTTGGAGAGAGAAGGTGGAGAGCCTGCGCTACACTACTGATGTGCTCCTTGGGTGGTGGAAGCAAATGCACACCTGGTATGGAAAGCTGCACCTGAAGAAGTCTGGCCAGGCCACGGTCAAGCTGATGGACCGGGAGACCTATGTGATGGCCAAGTGCAGCTTCTTGGAGGGTGAGATCCACCACCGAGGAGCAGCCCCTCTGTCAACCCTCTCTCTCAGGCAGCCCACAGAGAGCCAGTCTTCTTCTGGCCAAGAGTCAGCTCCTGTGTCCAGGCAGGTATCTTTGGAGCGCCCCACGATGGAGACCCTCCCCAACAGCTGCACACCCCATGCCGGAGCACATAGAGGATCCCCTGATGCAGATGGAGCAAGAGGAGGTCGCGGCCACCAGAGACCAACCAACCCCCACCCCCAGCTCCACTTCCACAGAAAGCAGGCAGAGAGGCAGACCGGAGGGACAAAGCCACACTGTCCTCTTGGAGATCAGGGATACCATCAAGAGCAGCGTAGATCTCCTCTCTCAGCTGGTACACTCCGAGATTCCATCCTCTAAAAGAAAGCCCCTCCTCACCTACGTGAACCAGACCCTCATGGAAATGCCTGAAGCCCAGTACCAGGTGATCAAGGAGAGGATCACAGGTCTTCTGCACCACCCTCCAGGCCCAGCTGAACCTGCTCCCACCCAGTCCAGGTCTGCTCCTCCACCCCAGGCAATGTCACAGGCTTTCAAGGCTTTCAACAGCCCCTCAACTACCAAGGCTACGGATACCAGGACTTCCAGCAGCACAGGCAGCCCTTCTCAGTCCAGGTACAAGTTCCTCACCTGCCACAGATGCCACTGACACCACAGATGCCACCGACGCCACAGATGCCACCGACGCCAAGATGCCACCGCCACCTCACCTCGCTCACCTGCAGACCAGACAGCCCCACTAAACTCCTCATTCCTCCACCCCACAGCCAAGCCCGGCCTCAGAACATCTGTCATCGGTGTTGGGACTGACATCCCATTTTCTGGAGGAAGGGCCTCTCAACATCACAGGACTGAGCCAGCTCTCTGAGACCTTCCTGCACACACCATCTCCTGTTGTCCTCTCAGGACCAGGCACCCCAATAGCGCCTCAGACCAGCACTCCAGCAACTGCCACCTCCACAGCCCCTGGACCCTTCACCCCTGAGACCATGAGCATTCCTCAGAGTGACTGAGAACAGTGCCAGAGACTGGGTTGTTACCTGTTGGCTTTATCTCTGCTTGGGACACTTTTCTTGGTTCATTTTGCTTTTTTAATAAAGTCCTACAGTTTGTTATTAATAAAGGTTATCTTTGCTTCACACACTTGGTTCAGTTCTTTTACTTAATAAAGTCTTGGTGGAAACTTTTAGAAATGGTTTAAGCCTTTGCATGCTTGTGGGAGGGGTAAGGATAGCTGTGGGATGGATAAGGATAGCTGTGGGATGGATAGCTGTGGGATGGGTAAGGATAGCAGTGGGATGGATAGCTGTGGGATGGGTAAGGATAGCAGTGGGATGGGCAGGGATACCTGTGGGATGGGTAATAGCTGTGGGATGGGTAATAGCTGTGGGATAGATAAGCCTCCAGTGCAAGCATAGTGGGACTGTATGGTCCACCCTGCCAGGTGTCACACCTATGGCCCTTTATAATCAATAACAATTTAATCATTCATTAACACATTTCAGCATAAACACAACTCTTTATTAAATGCCCTGTTCATTGTAGGGCCACCCAACGTACATGGCACAATCTCATCAGTGTGATGAGACAGGCTCAAGGAAGCATCCATTAAGCATCTACCATCCTGTCTTGCCACTCCACTGCTCCAGCTGGCGAGTTGCACCAGTGTTTCAGGAGGTTGCGCTGCTTCTTCCCTTCACGTGAAGCTCTGTTGGGGCCTTGCACATCCACAGTGTCTATCAGGTTTAGTCCTTGCCTCCATTCACCAGGCTCCGTGTCCCCATTGCCTTGTTGGTGATCCACGAGCCTGTTCTGCAACACTGGGTAGCAGGTGCGCATGAGATTGTGCAGGATGCAGCAAGCTTCCACAATCCTCCTCACGGTCTCTGGGCGATGCTGCATGGTGGTGAGAAGTACCTGGAACCTGTTGGCCAGGATGCCAAAGGTGTTCTCCACCACCCGTCTTGCCCTGAACAGCCTGTAGTTGAAGATCCTCTCTTCACGGGTGAGGTATTTGGAGGTGTAGGGCTTCATGAGGTAGGTTCTGAGGGAGAAGGTGTCATCACCCACAATGAAGTAGGGCACATCTTTTGTGTCGTTGGGCAGGGGGTCTGGATCTGGGAAGCCCATGATGAGGTTGCGTTCCAGCCCCTCCTTGAGGTCACTGGCATTGTACATCTGGGCATCTGAAGCTGACCAGTTGCCTGAAGCATCGATGTACATGAACTTGTTGTCAGCATCAACCATGGCAAAGAGGATGATGCTGAAGAAGCCCTTGTAGTTGTGATAATTGGACCCTGAGTTGGCTGGAGCTTTGCAGGCCACGTGCTTCCCATCTATTGCTCCAACGGTGTGGGGGAAGTTCCATTTCTGATACCACTGCTCTGCAACTTTCTTCCAGCCTTCTTCAGTGGAGGGGCACTGGAGGAGCTCCTCCAGGTATTCTTCGATGATGGCCTGCACCACTTCTCTTACCACAATGCTGATGGTGTTGTGTGGCACCCTCCAAGCGTACTGCATGCTCCTGTACGTGGTCCCAGAGGCCAGGTGGCGCAGAGTCAGCGCCACCTTCAGCCCAGGGTCCAGGCTGGGCCGGAAGTTGGTGTTTGCCTTGGTCAACCTGGGTCTCAGCCGCTCCACAACTTCGTCAAACATGGCTGGTGGCATCCTCATGAAGTTCTGGAATGCATGAGTGTCTTCGTTCCTGAGCTCCACCATCAGCTTGTCATACAGTCCATAATCCGCTCTTCTCACGATCCATCTTCGGACCCACACACTTCTTGGCCGCCTCCTTTTCCTTGCGTAGAACAGGTGAAAGAGCCTGAAGACGGCTTGGCACTGGTGTAGAATGATGGCGGCTACCAAAAGGAGTGTGCGACGATCCATGATGGAGATGACTGGATGCTGTGGAAGAGCAAGAGCAAGAGCAAGGTTGAAGAGGTCTGCACACCAGGGCTGCTGGACTGAAAGTGAGATCCAGGGGATTTCCTCCCCCTTTTTATAGGAAATATCGGTTGTCCACTAGGTGTCCTTCTGCATCCTCAAGACATCCTCCAGACATCCTAAATATCCGAGATACATCCCCTATATGAAAGTTTTTTTCATTTTAATGCTTTATATGCGAGCTGCATCCGCTTTCATCCTTTCTATGTCCGTGCTACTAACGCTGCGCAGACGTTCCACGTCTGTTTCGCTTCCTCCATCTTTCCATTTTCTGCTGAAGCGGATGCACAGCGGATGCCGAGGAAATACAGCGGACGTGTAACGGATGATGATGGATGTAGAACGTTTGTTCCCCACATGTGTAGCGGATGTAGAACGGACGCAGCGGAAAGTTCATCCGCTCAAAAAGTTTTGTGCAGCTCAAAACATTTTGAGCGGATGAAATCTCAGTAGACGGATGCCGGACAGATAGAACGTATGAATCACGCATGCAGTGAGTACAGAACAGATGCATCGCATTAACCAATGGATGGCAAGCATTTTTCTCGGTTTTACATCCTCTTTGCATCCGTTGGTGTAGTGTGACATGGGCTTTACTCAGAAAGAATCAGCAACATGACATCCATCGGAGCTTCAGGAAGTGCCTGCTACAAACCAAGAGCAGAATTTAATTGACGATTGCTGAATTATCTTCCAAACCTACACTGTGAATGTTCCGTCCGGAAAAATGCGAGGTAGACCGGGTTCCAACAACAAAGTCTTTATTTTATAACACAGTTGAAAAACGGAACATTGGCTCAAGCTGCAGCAGCCTTTTATAGGTTTTTCTCAGCCGGCTTGTAGCCAATGATAGGTATTTAATATTTGCCACCTTTGAGCAGCTATGTGGATTGGTTCCTTTTGAACCAATCCCCATTCAAGTTCTTTAGCCAATCAGAAACCTGTATTTAGGAGTCTATTCTTTATACAGAACACCCCTCCCCTCTTGGCTTAGTCCTACATGGTGACGTGGTCGCGCAGGTAGGTGGGGCTTCTTTTGACTCGACTGGACTTGCACGGTTCATTCCTGTTGAAGACTTCGACCGGTTCGGATGGGGTTGCTGTCTCTTTTGTTCTTTCCCATGGAACCGCCTGGAAGGGTGAGTCAGCCATTTTACTGCCGCCTAGATTTCTTAGGCCGGTAGTGTTGCCGCTCCCTCCTGGTCTCTCCGGGCAGGTCGAGCTGGCCTGGCTGGCCCCTTTGTCTGGACTTTCCCCATGATTGTCTTCTAACTGTAAGTCTCTTTTATGCTCTTTTTGATTGCTATTGTATTCTGTATTTAATTTTAACGGTTCTTTATTATTTTCTCGTATTTCCCCCCCCCCTTTTGGTTTGGTTTTCGTTGTTTTTTTAATATTTGTGGTTTTGTGTTTGTACTTCTTTCGATGTTTCGGGAACGAAGCTGGTCTATGTGCCGCTTCCATTCCCTGCCGTCGTCTATGGTTAGTCGGTAGGACTGGGGGCCTATAATTTGCATGATTGTTCCTGGTATTTCAAATGTCCTGAAATGGGTGGAGGAGTCGGGGGGG
>BLBF01000019.1:5080100-5111093 GCA_015471245.1 Laticauda colubrina | reverse complement strand
AGACAGTACTCCATTGCAGAGGAACATGAGGAGGAGGTGCTCGAATGGCTGAGGGAGAACGAGTACCTCTGGAGGAAGGGACACAGGCTCCATTGAGACACCAAGCGGAAGCAGGCTGCTTGGAGAGAGAAGGTGGAGAGCCTGCGCTACACTACTGATGTGCTCCTTGGGTGGTGGAAGCAAATGCACACCTGGTATGGAAAGCTGCACCTGAAGAAGTCTGGCCAGGCCACGGTCAAGCTGATGGACCGGGAGACCTATGTGATGGCCAAGTGCAGCTTCTTGGAGGGTGAGATCCACCACCGAGGAGCAGCCCCTCTGTCAACCCTCTCTCTCAGGCAGCCCACAGAGAGCCAGTCTTCTTCTGGCCAAGAGTCAGCTCCTGTGTCCAGGCAGGTATCTTTGGAGCGCCCCACGATGGAGACCCTCCCCAACAGCTGCACACCCCATGCCGGAGCACATAGAGGATCCCCTGATGCAGATGGAGCAAGAGGAGGTCGCGGCCACCAGAGACCAACCAACCCCCACCCCCAGCTCCACTTCCACAGAAAGCAGGCAGAGAGGCAGACCGGAGGGACAAAGCCACACTGTCCTCTTGGAGATCAGGGATACCATCAAGAGCAGCGTAGATCTCCTCTCTCAGCTGGTACACTCCGAGATTCCATCCTCTAAAAGAAAGCCCCTCCTCACCTACGTGAACCAGACCCTCATGGAAATGCCTGAAGCCCAGTACCAGGTGATCAAGGAGAGGATCACAGGTCTTCTGCACCACCCTCCAGGCCCAGCTGAACCTGCTCCCACCCAGTCCAGGTCTGCTCCTCCACCCCAGGCAATGTCACAGGCTTTCAAGGCTTTCAACAGCCCCTCAACTACCAAGGCTACGGATACCAGGACTTCCAGCAGCACAGGCAGCCCTTCTCAGTCCAGGTACAAGTTCCTCACCTGCCACAGATGCCACTGACACCACAGATGCCACCGACGCCACAGATGCCACCGACGCCAAGATGCCACCGCCACCTCACCTCGCTCACCTGCAGACCAGACAGCCCCACTAAACTCCTCATTCCTCCACCCCACAGCCAAGCCCGGCCTCAGAACATCTGTCATCGGTGTTGGGACTGACATCCCATTTTCTGGAGGAAGGGCCTCTCAACATCACAGGACTGAGCCAGCTCTCTGAGACCTTCCTGCACACACCATCTCCTGTTGTCCTCTCAGGACCAGGCACCCCAATAGCGCCTCAGACCAGCACTCCAGCAACTGCCACCTCCACAGCCCCTGGACCCTTCACCCCTGAGACCATGAGCATTCCTCAGAGTGACTGAGAACAGTGCCAGAGACTGGGTTGTTACCTGTTGGCTTTATCTCTGCTTGGGACACTTTTCTTGGTTCATTTTGCTTTTTTAATAAAGTCCTACAGTTTGTTATTAATAAAGGTTATCTTTGCTTCACACACTTGGTTCAGTTCTTTTACTTAATAAAGTCTTGGTGGAAACTTTTAGAAATGGTTTAAGCCTTTGCATGCTTGTGGGAGGGGTAAGGATAGCTGTGGGATGGATAAGGATAGCTGTGGGATGGATAGCTGTGGGATGGGTAAGGATAGCAGTGGGATGGATAGCTGTGGGATGGGTAAGGATAGCAGTGGGATGGGCAGGGATACCTGTGGGATGGGTAATAGCTGTGGGATGGGTAATAGCTGTGGGATAGATAAGCCTCCAGTGCAAGCATAGTGGGACTGTATGGTCCACCCTGCCAGGTGTCACACCTATGGCCCTTTATAATCAATAACAATTTAATCATTCATTAACACATTTCAGCATAAACACAACTCTTTATTAAATGCCCTGTTCATTGTAGGGCCACCCAACGTACATGGCACAATCTCATCAGTGTGATGAGACAGGCTCAAGGAAGCATCCATTAAGCATCTACCATCCTGTCTTGCCACTCCACTGCTCCAGCTGGCGAGTTGCACCAGTGTTTCAGGAGGTTGCGCTGCTTCTTCCCTTCACGTGAAGCTCTGTTGGGGCCTTGCACATCCACAGTGTCTATCAGGTTTAGTCCTTGCCTCCATTCACCAGGCTCCGTGTCCCCATTGCCTTGTTGGTGATCCACGAGCCTGTTCTGCAACACTGGGTAGCAGGTGCGCATGAGATTGTGCAGGATGCAGCAAGCTTCCACAATCCTCCTCACGGTCTCTGGGCGATGCTGCATGGTGGTGAGAAGTACCTGGAACCTGTTGGCCAGGATGCCAAAGGTGTTCTCCACCACCCGTCTTGCCCTGAACAGCCTGTAGTTGAAGATCCTCTCTTCACGGGTGAGGTATTTGGAGGTGTAGGGCTTCATGAGGTAGGTTCTGAGGGAGAAGGTGTCATCACCCACAATGAAGTAGGGCACATCTTTTGTGTCGTTGGGCAGGGGGTCTGGATCTGGGAAGCCCATGATGAGGTTGCGTTCCAGCCCCTCCTTGAGGTCACTGGCATTGTACATCTGGGCATCTGAAGCTGACCAGTTGCCTGAAGCATCGATGTACATGAACTTGTTGTCAGCATCAACCATGGCAAAGAGGATGATGCTGAAGAAGCCCTTGTAGTTGTGATAATTGGACCCTGAGTTGGCTGGAGCTTTGCAGGCCACGTGCTTCCCATCTATTGCTCCAACGGTGTGGGGGAAGTTCCATTTCTGATACCACTGCTCTGCAACTTTCTTCCAGCCTTCTTCAGTGGAGGGGCACTGGAGGAGCTCCTCCAGGTATTCTTCGATGATGGCCTGCACCACTTCTCTTACCACAATGCTGATGGTGTTGTGTGGCACCCTCCAAGCGTACTGCATGCTCCTGTACGTGGTCCCAGAGGCCAGGTGGCGCAGAGTCAGCGCCACCTTCAGCCCAGGGTCCAGGCTGGGCCGGAAGTTGGTGTTTGCCTTGGTCAACCTGGGTCTCAGCCGCTCCACAACTTCGTCAAACATGGCTGGTGGCATCCTCATGAAGTTCTGGAATGCATGAGTGTCTTCGTTCCTGAGCTCCACCATCAGCTTGTCATACAGTCCATAATCCGCTCTTCTCACGATCCATCTTCGGACCCACACACTTCTTGGCCGCCTCCTTTTCCTTGCGTAGAACAGGTGAAAGAGCCTGAAGACGGCTTGGCACTGGTGTAGAATGATGGCGGCTACCAAAAGGAGTGTGCGACGATCCATGATGGAGATGACTGGATGCTGTGGAAGAGCAAGAGCAAGAGCAAGGTTGAAGAGGTCTGCACACCAGGGCTGCTGGACTGAAAGTGAGATCCAGGGGATTTCCTCCCCCTTTTTATAGGAAATATCGGTTGTCCACTAGGTGTCCTTCTGCATCCTCAAGACATCCTCCAGACATCCTAAATATCCGAGATACATCCCCTATATGAAAGTTTTTTTCATTTTAATGCTTTATATGCGAGCTGCATCCGCTTTCATCCTTTCTATGTCCGTGCTACTAACGCTGCGCAGACGTTCCACGTCTGTTTCGCTTCCTCCATCTTTCCATTTTCTGCTGAAGCGGATGCACAGCGGATGCCGAGGAAATACAGCGGACGTGTAACGGATGATGATGGATGTAGAACGTTTGTTCCCCACATGTGTAGCGGATGTAGAACGGACGCAGCGGAAAGTTCATCCGCTCAAAAAGTTTTGTGCAGCTCAAAACATTTTGAGCGGATGAAATCTCAGTAGACGGATGCCGGACAGATAGAACGTATGAATCACGCATGCAGTGAGTACAGAACAGATGCATCGCATTAACCAATGGATGGCAAGCATTTTTCTCGGTTTTACATCCTCTTTGCATCCGTTGGTGTAGTGTGACATGGGCTTTACTCAGAAAGAATCAGCAACATGACATCCATCGGAGCTTCAGGAAGTGCCTGCTACAAACCAAGAGCAGAATTTAATTGACGATTGCTGAATTATCTTCCAAACCTACACTGTGAATGTTCCGTCCGGAAAAATGCGAGGTAGACCGGGTTCCAACAACAAAGTCTTTATTTTATAACACAGTTGAAAAACGGAACATTGGCTCAAGCTGCAGCAGCCTTTTATAGGTTTTTCTCAGCCGGCTTGTAGCCAATGATAGGTATTTAATATTTGCCACCTTTGAGCAGCTATGTGGATTGGTTCCTTTTGAACCAATCCCCATTCAAGTTCTTTAGCCAATCAGAAACCTGTATTTAGGAGTCTATTCTTTATACAGAACACCCCTCCCCTCTTGGCTTAGTCCTACATGGTGACGTGGTCGCGCAGGTAGGTGGGGCTTCTTTTGACTCGACTGGACTTGCACGGTTCATTCCTGTTGAAGACTTCGACCGGTTCGGATGGGGTTGCTGTCTCTTTTGTTCTTTCCCATGGAACCGCCTGGAAGGGTGAGTCAGCCATTTTACTGCCGCCTAGATTTCTTAGGCCGGTAGTGTTGCCGCTCCCTCCTGGTCTCTCCGGGCAGGTCGAGCTGGCCTGGCTGGCCCCTTTGTCTGGACTTTCCCCATGATTGTCTTCTAACTGTAAGTCTCTTTTATGCTCTTTTTGATTGCTATTGTATTCTGTATTTAATTTTAACGGTTCTTTATTATTTTCTCGTATTTCCCCCCCCCCTTTTGGTTTGGTTTTCGTTGTTTTTTTAATATTAGTGGTTTTGTGTTTATACTTCTTTCGATGTTTCGGGAACGAAGCTGGTCTATGTGCCGCTTCCATTCCCTGCCGTCGTCTATGGTTAGTCGGTAGGACTGGGGGCCTATAATTTGCATGATTGTTCCTGGTATTTCAAATGTCCTGAAATGGGTGGAGGAGTCGGGGGGGTTTTCTGGTGTATAGTTTGGGTGCAATCTGTCTAGTTGCGACTTTAGTTTTCTCCCCATTAGTAGTTCCGCCGGACTTTTGTTTGTTATGGTACTGGCTGTGATATGCTGGAGGGTGAGCAGGCAATTTATTTTATCTTGAACATCCCCAATGTCCATTCTTTCTAACCCTTCTTTTGTAAATCTAACCATTCTCTCTGCCCTGCTGTTTGCAGCCGGATGGGCTGGTGCGGTTAGGGCATGTCTGATACCTAGGGAGGCTAGGTATTGTTCGAATTGAATGCTCGTTAACTGTGGCCCGTTGTCGGACACTAGGATGTCTGGCAGGCCATGGGTCGCAAAGAGTTTGTCCAGTTGTTTAATAAGGGTTTCAGTTGTCGTAGATGGCATAATTTTAACCTCTAGCCAATTTGAGTATGCATCTACGACAATGAGGAAAGTATGTCCCTTAGTCGGACCCGCAAAGTCGATGTGGATTCATGACCAGGGGCCTCGTGGGGTTTCCCAGTCCCTTATGGGTGCTTGTGGCAGGGAAGGCCTATTTCTTTGCATTTGTTACACGAATTTACCCAGTATTCAATGTCCCTATCTATACCCGGCCACCAGACATAGCTTCTAGCAAGGCCTTTCATTTTAACAATTGCAGGGTGGCCTTCATGAAGCATATTGAGTACCCTCGTTTGTAATTTGGAGGGGATAACAACCTGATCACCCCATAACAAACAACCCTTTTGAATTGAAAGTTCAGTTTGTCTGGTCCCGAAAGGCTTAAAGTTCTCAGTTTTTTGGTTTTCCAGCCAGCCTTTACCTACCCAGTTCAGTACATGGGCAGTCAATGGGTCCTTTGAGGTGGCTCTGGTGATATCATTTGCAGATATGGGCAGATTTGGGCATGTCTCTATCTGCAAGGTGGTCATTGTTGGTGCTGGGTCTTCCTCTATAATTGGTAGCGGAGTTCTGCTCAAAGCGTCTGCATGGGAGATTTGTTTCCCAGGGTGATGTGTTAGAGTATACGAGTAGGCTGCTAGGAATTCTGACCATCTAGTCATTCACGGGGATAAAATGTTCGGCGTTGGTTTGTTTCCCACCAAAATTCCAAGTAGCGGTTTATGGTCCGTTTGTCAGGCGGAACTCCATTCAAAATCCAGGAAAGAAATACTTAGACTCTTTAGTTTAGAGAAAAGATATCTTTTACTGAAAGTGAAGTGGTAGCAACGAAAGAATTCTGAATCTGAGAATTTAGGCGCGCAATTCACATATAGAAAGTGATGGAGTGTTCCCACCCCCAATAGTTCAGATGACACTTCCAATTAGAAGTTGTGAATAGGATCATGTGGGCATCTTCAGGTGATGATGAGGCCTCTGTCCGTTTACCTTGGCATAGTTTGATAACGGGTTGCAGTTGCGCAGAGAAAGAAGAAAGCTAAGAGAGAAATAGAAACCTAACTCTATTTTATGCTCCCCCCCTTCCATTTATACATCAGATGAATGTAACTCCTCCAGCTCACTTCCCCAGCTATTCCTACCTCCCTTTTCCACCCCCCCGTTACTTATGGCAGTCGAAAAGATGCAAAGCAATAGCAGAAGATCTTGAAGGCTGACATTCGGCCCTCCTAGAAAAAGGGAAATCATCAGTCCTAGAAGTCCTAGAAGAGAGAGAGAGGAGAGAATATAAAGACAATTATTAATCATTAAACAATTACAAAACAATACACTCCTAAGGCTTATCAGGATACTTGGAACGAAATGCTTTGATCAACTTAGGGGCTTTAACGTCGGTCTCATTAACCCATTCGGCTTGTGAAGAAGGGAAATGTTTCCAGGCTACAAGATACTGGAGTCGACCCCTCCATTTGCGAGAATCCAGAATTTCTTTAACTTCAAAATGTTGTTCGCCTTCAATCAATATTGGTATGGGAGAGTCAGTCTGAATGGGCCTTAGGTCAGAAGTACGCTCAGGTTTTAGCAAACTAACATGGAAAACCGGATGAATTCGTCGAAGAGTTTTTGGTAAGTTCAGCTGGACCGTTACAGGATTTATAATCCGTTCAATTGTGAATGGACCAACGTATTTAGGACCAAGCTTCTTTGACTTTTGAGTGGTCTGCAGGTATCTGGTGGACAGGAAAACCTTGTCGCCCACTTTATATTCTTTCTGTGGGGATCTTTTCTTGTCTGCAAATTTCTTATGAGCTTGATGAGCCTCATCTAATGCTTTGCGTGTTACTGGCCAGTTAAGTTGGAGTTGAGTTATCCATTCATCCAACGAATGGATGTTAGGCTTTTCACGAGGAAGTTTAGGTATGGGATCGAAATCTTATCCCGAAGCCACTTTAAATGGAGTAAATCCAGTACTGCTGTGTACGGAGTTGTTATATGCCACTTCAGCAAATGGTAGTAATTCGGACCAGTTATCTTGTTGATAATTTATGTAACATCTGAGATATTGTTCTAACACTGCATTAGTCCTCTCACAGGCCCCATTGGTTTGGGCGTGGTGGGCGGAGCTTAGCCCCTGGGAGGAGCCTATTAACTTCAGGAACTCTTTCCAAAAATTTGAGGTAAATTGGACCCCTCTGTCAGAGATAATGCGTTCCGGGACGCCATGTAACCTATAGATATGTGATATAAATAGTTTAGCCAGCGTTTTAGCAGATGGAATCTTGGAACAAGGTATGCAATGTACTTGTTTGGAAAACAAATCAGTCACTACCCAGATGACCGTGTTTCCACCACTTTCGGGTAGTTCTACTATAAAGTCCATAGAGATTTCCTTCCAAGGAGTCGTTGGTCTAGCTACATTTTGTAACAATCCTACTGGCTTACCAGGAGGTCTCTTTGCCGAAGCACAAATCGGACAGCTAGCTACATAAATTTCAATGTCCTTCTTTAAAGTAGGCCACCAGAATTGCCGCTTGACTAGATGTAAGGTCTTCACAAATCCAAAATGGCCAGCTGCTTTAGAATCATGAGCCTGTTGTAGTATTTGGCTCCTCAATACTTGTGGCACATACAACTTGGCCCCCACCCAAGCCAAACCATCGCTAATTGTATAGTCACTTGAATGAGCCAGGAACCATTCGTCCAGTTTTAAAGCTTCTTTTAATTGTTCGGTAAGGTCATTCGCTAAAACCACTTCTTGGTTCTTCCTTTGGGCTCTGGTAACCACTGGGGCAGCTAGGTGTTTGGCTGAGACAATTGGGCTTATCACCTCCTGACGCATACTATTATATTGAGGTAGTCTAGAGAGAGCATCCGCCATGAAATTCTTCCCGCCCGGAATGTACTTCAATGAGAAATTGAATTGCTTGAAATACTGGGCCCACCGAACTTGTTTAGGGGACAGCTTCCGGGGTGTTTTTAAGGCTTCCAGATTCTTATGATCAGTCCATACCTCAAACGGGTGTTTTGCTCCTTCCAGGAAATGTCTCCAGGTCAACAAGGCCCAATGAACTGCAAAAGCTTCTTTCTCCCAGACGGCCCATCTTCTCTCTGTTTCAGACAGTTTACGGGAGGTATACGCACAAGGCTGTAAGGTCCCTTTCTCGTTGATTTGAAGTAATACCGCTCCAATAGCTACATCACTTGCATCAGCTTGAATCACAAAAGGAGTGTCCATATCCGGGTGTTTCAGCACTGGTTCTGCAGCAAATATTCGTTTTAGCTTTTCAAACGCGGCTTAGCACTCCATGGACCACTCCAGTGGCTTTCCTGGCCTCGGCTTCACCTCCCCTTTTGTTTTTAAGAGATTGGTGATGGGCATTGCTATCTTAGCAAACGTCGGGATGAATTGCCGATAAAAATTTGCAAATCCCAAAAAGCTTTGAAGTTGTCTTCTAGTGCGTGGTGGAGCCCACTCCAGAATGGCACGCACCTTCTCTAACTTCACATGTTCATCCAGGGTCTCTGTGTAGATAAGGATATCATCAAGATAAACCAAAAACCCCCTGTATAAATGCTCATGTAACACTTGATTGATCATTTGCATGAATACAGCTGGGGCCCCTTGTAAACCAAAAGGAAGAACGTTGAATTGGAAACATCCCATCGGGCAGTTCAAAGCGGTCTTCCACTCATCCCCTTCCTTAATTCGAATCCGGTAGTATGCTTCTCTCAAATCCAACTTGGTGAAGATCTTTCCCTTCGCTAAATGGGCCAACATGTCCTTCATCAAAGGAAGGGGGTACACGTTTTCCACAGAAATAGCGTTCAAATTTCTGTAATCCACCACCAAGCGTTTGGAACCATCTTTCTTTTCACGGAACAACGCTGGGGCCGCTACCCGGGGTCTAGCGGGTTGAATAAAACCACGTTCCAAATTTTTATCAATAAACAATCTTAGCTCTTCCAATTCCCATGGGGTCATTGAGTACAACTTTGGTTTCGGGAGTTTCACCCCAAGCAAAATCTCAATAGCACAGTCTGTTGGTCAGTGAGGGGGAAGCTCATCCGAGGCCCTCTCACTGAACACTTCTTTTAAATCCCAATACTCTTTAGGAATTTTCTCCTCATCTTTTATGGGCTCAGTACTTGTGGAAGCTATTTCAATTAGGCCCCCAGGCTTCGGCTGTGATCTGGCCCCTCCTCCCGGTCGCTGCTTTGTGCGTATGCGCAACAACCCCTTTCTCCAGTTAACCTGGGGGTTCCATTTCCGGTGCCAGGGAAATCCCAGTATTAATGATTGCTCCATCCCAGGGACCACAATAAACCGCAGAATCTCATCATGCTCTCCCATGATCATTTCTATAGGTTCCGTGACATAACGTGCAGGGCAACCTCCAGCCACTGATCCATCTAGTTGGCAAAAGGAAATGGGCATCTTCAAAGGTTTTAACTTTAGGCCCATTTTCTTCACTACTTCCATGTTCATTATACACCTGGTACACCCAGAATCTAACAGAGCTAGCATTTCCCCTTCGACCCTTGAATTGGGTACCCTCAACTTCACCGGGATGGTCATAGGGCCCACACTTGGACTTACCAGGAAGTCATCTTCCGAGTCAGAAACCTCCTCCTCAGGGGTCAATGGGGCTTCTGATTCTTCTCCTGCGGGACGGGCGACCTCTGCGGTCTCTCTCGTCTTTAGTGTTGTTTCGCGAGGCTTCGCTGGGGATTTTTCAGGTTTCTTTCCTTCCTTGGGCGCCCCCTTTTACTCCAATTTGACTCTGCAGTTCACAGCCTGGTGACCTTCTTTCCCGCATCGAAAGGCTGAGGGGTTGGGTCTTGCCGCCACTCCTCCCCTCTGAGGTTTAGGAGCCTCTTGAGGGCGCGAGGGGGAAAACTTGTTCCACCCATAACCTCCCCGTTTACTTCGGATTAAATCAATTTCCACTTCTTCTGCCAGCAGGTACCACATCTGCAAGTCATTGGGGTCTCTTCTAGCAGTGCATCTCTGGTACACATCTTCATTTAAACCATCTTTAAACAGTTCTATCAGAGCTTCTTGGGGCCAGCCTCGGAAATGGCCTGCTAACTGCCTAAATTCTTGAGTGTAATCAGTCACAGACCTCCGCCCCTGTCTTATGGTTTTCATCCTAATTCGGGCCTTGCGCTCCGCCAGTGGGTCCTCAAACCTAGCCCGCAGTGCAGCCATAAATAGGTTATAATTCAGCAACTGAGGAGCATTATCATTATGCAAAGTCACCATCCACTCTGCCGCTATTCCCTCCAGAGCCCTGGTAACACACCTCACTTTGGCTGCTTCTGAGGGAAAATCCTCCCCATACTCCTCCATATGGCTCCATACTTGAGCTAAGAAAAATCCCAAGGCTTTGGGATCCCCTCCGTATTTTACTTCTAACGGAGGCAGCCTAGGAGCTCTACGCCTTCTAGGAGTCACACCTCCCGCCGAAGGCCCCGGGGCTGCTGCTGGATCGGGTTGATTTATGGGAGAGGGAGTTGCTCTGCTTCTTCTGGCTGGGGCTGCCTCCCCTCCCCCTTCATACCTTTGTGGAGGTTGAGGTTGTTCAAAGGCTTCATTCAGGAGTTTCCTGGCTTGATCCAGCAAGAGTTCCCTCTTTTCCTTCTCTTGCCAAGGCTCCTCCTTTCCACGCCGATGGGTAGTTGTGACCCCAGGGGGGGGTCCTTCTCTGGATCTTTCCAACCAACCTCCACTGACCATCTGGGCTTCACAGCTGGATCCTCTTCCAGACTGAGCTCTGCTAGCGACTGGGCTTCCTGCACCAGCAAAGAATCTTGGCCTCCAATGGCTCCCAGATCCTCCTGGTCACTATTTGAAGATGACATGATGTCCAGGCCCCCTCAGAAGAAAATTGAGTATTCTCTCCGGGTGGGCCGGTGGAAGGAGATTCAGAATAATGTCAGGCGGAGCTCCATTCAAAATCCAGGAAAGAAATACTTAGACTCTTTAGTTTAGAGAAAAGATATCTTTTACTGAAAGTGAAGTGGTAGCAACCAAAGAATTCTGAATCTGAGAATTTAGGCGCGCAATTCACATATAGAAAGTGATGGAGTGTTCCCACCCCCAATAGTTCAGATGACACTTCCAATTAGAAGTTGTGAATAGGATCATGTGGGCATCTTCAGGTGATGATGAGGCCTCTGTCCGTTGACCTTGGCATAGTTTGATAACGGGTTGCAGTTGCGCAGAGAAAGAAGAAAGCTAAGCGAGAAATAGAAACCTAACTCTATTTTATGCTCCCCCCTTTCCATTTATACATCAGACAAATGTAACTCCTCCAGCTCACTTCCCCAGCTATTCCTACCTCCCTTTTCCACCCCCCCCGTTACTTATGGCAGTCGAAAAGACGCAAAGCAATAGCAGAACATCTTGAAGACTGACACCGTTACTATTACAAATGTTCTTCCATATTGATATTCGTGGAAGCGTTTTACTCTGGCAACGATTGCCAGGGCTTCCCTGTCCAATTGACTATAATTTCGCTCGGCTTTAGACAGAGTCTTTGAATAGTATGCGATGGGTGCCTCTCTTCCGTCTGGCAATTGGTGACTCAGGATGGCAGCGACTCCAAATGGTGAGGCGTCGCAGGTTACCGTCAATGGCAGTGTGTTGCTAAACTGGATGAGAATGGTGTGTGATGTTAATAAGTTTTTTTATTCTTTGGAAAGCTTTCTTTTCTCTATACCCCCAAGTCCAAATTGTTTTCTTATCCAGTAATCGGTGTAATGGTTCCGCTATTGTTGCTTTGTGGGGTAGGAACACGTTATAAAAATTTATTAGTCCCAAAAATGCCTGCAGTTCAGTTTTATTCCTTGGTTCTGGTGCATCTTTAATAGCTCTGACTTTTTTTTGGGGTAGGGTGTATGCCCTCTCCATCTATCAAATATCCCAAAAATTCAACGCGATCAGTCATTAGATAGCATTTTTCTTTCTTTATTTTAAGGCCAGATTCTCTGAATTTATTTAGGACATCTTTAAGTCTTTTCTTAAACTGGGTTGCATCTTTGGCCGAAATTAGGACGTCATCGAAGTATGGTATGACCCCTTTTATACATTTAACAGGCGTTCCATGAGACTCTGGAAAACGCCTGGGGCTACGCTTACTCCAAATTGGAGTCTGTTGCATTTGAATGCCCCTTTGTGAGTCAATATTGTTTGTGCTTCCGCCATTAAGGGGTCTACTGGGAACTGTTGGTAAGCTTGTGCTAGGTCTAGTTTAGCGAAAACTTTTCCTCCCCCAAGAGAGTGTAATAGGTGTTGCACGACTGGCACCGGATATGCGCCTTGTTGCAGCGCATGGTTCAGGGTAGCCTTGTAGTCGCCACAGATTCAAACCGACCCGTCTGGTTTAATCGGCGTTACAATTGGTGTTTCCCATTTAGCATGGTCGACCGGTTCTAAAACCCCTTGATCTATTAATTTATTTAGTTGTTCCTCTATTTTTGCTTTTAGAGCAAAAGGAACTCGTCTGGCCTTTAGTCTTTTAGGGGCTACTTGGGGGTCTAGACTAAAAGAAATTGGGGTCCCCCGATACCTGCCTAGGGAGCCATAGAAAACGTCCTGGAATTCTTGGATCAGGTCTTCTTCCCAGTCGGTTGTGGCCACCCGGTCTACTCCGGTCGTCCCGATGCCCAATGGTGCAAACCATTCGATGCCCAGGAGGCTTGGTTGATCTCGGTCGACTATTGTTAATGGTAGTACTGCGACATGTTGTCTGTTGGCGACTCGGAAATGTCCTAGGCCTACTACAGGAATTCGGTTTCCTTGATAGTCCTTGAGGGTTAGTTTTTGTCTCTGGAGTTCCTTGATCTTGATGTCTGGGACCAGTTTTTTGATGGTGTCCCATGACACCATTGATAGGAAGGACCCAGAGTCTACCTCCATTTCGCAGGGATTGCCTTCTATTTTTACAATTATTTTTACTTTCTTCCCACTTTCCGTCTGAGCGCTTCCGATAGTGAAAGTCTGATGTGTTTTCTCTCAGTTAGTGGCTTGCTTGTTTCGCTGCCATTTTCTCTCGGATAGTTTTGGCTCAGTCTTTGCTGGGGAGTCGCTGTGTCTTTTTGGGCTGTAATTCTTTTTGTTCCTGCAGACTCTCTCGATATGCCCCCTTTTCTTGCATGCTCTGCAAATGGCATCGAGGAATCTGCAATCGGCTCGAGGATGGTTTCCCCCGCAGCCAGTGCATTCCCGCCAATTTCTGTTTTCGCGCCCTTTCTTGTTGGCATATAGGTGGTGGATTTCATCATCTTCCTCCCCAGATTCTGACGTCTCGTCGAATTCTTCGTAATGAGTGGTGGTGGGAGATTGTTTTTTCCCTCTGGCTGGGCTTGTTTCATTGTTGTTCGCGTTCATTTGTTTCATTTTATCGGCCGATTTTTTCGCGGCTTCAGCAGCCGAGGCTTCTGCGATAGCTTCAGCTACTGATATGTTGGGTTTATTCAGTAGCTTGCTCTGAATATTAGAGTCTCTTAACCCCAATATTACTCAATCCCGCATCGCTTCATCTAAGTTCAGAAACTTGCACGCTTCCCCTATTTGTCGGAGGGCTGCCACAAAATCAGCGATGGTTTCGCCTTCTTTCTGGTCTCTCCGATAAAACTCATGCCGCTTTATTAAATTTGACACCACCGGTGCATAGTGGGCCTTTAATGTTCTTTGGAGCTCTGTCCAAGTCCATTGTTTTACATCTCGGGGCTTTGCCAAAGCCTTGGCCATTTTGAAGATTGCAGGCCCACAGTGTGTCAAGAAAACAGCTCTCTTGCGCTGGTCTGAGATTTCCTCCATTTCATTGCTCTCCAGGTACATCTGGAAATGGTCTACGTAGGATTCCCAATCCTCTTCATTGGGATTGAAGGGTGCAGGCGGCACGTTGTTTCCAGCCATTGTTCTTCGTCTGGTTTTATCTGTCACCGCGTGCTCAGTCTCGCGTTTAGGACAATCCCACCTTCGTCGCCAGTGTTCCGTCCGGAAAAACGCAAGGTAGACCGGGTTCCAACAACAAAGTCTTTATTTTATAACACAGTTGAAAAACGGAACATTGGCTCAAGCTGCGGCAGCCTTTTATAGGTTTTTCTCTGCCGGCTTGTAGCCAATGATAGGTATTTAATATTTGCCGCCTTTGAGCAGCTATGTGGATTGGTTCCTTTTGAACCAATCCCCATTCAAGTTCTTTAGCCAATCAGAAACCTATATTTAGGAGTCTACTATTCTTTATACAGAACAGTGAAGAAGTTCTACAATTAAACAAAAATCATCTGGAAAATATCTGTCTGAATCAGGGGTGGGATTCTACCAGTTCAGGCAAGTTTGGATAAACTGGGTGTTAATTTTACATCCAGTTCAGCGAATTGGTAGTTCTGAAGAACAGCTGGCTCCGCCCACCCTGCCCCTCCCCTCCCAGGGGTCCCCCTGTCTGACTCCCAGGCAAGTGTCGGATAGCCTTCTGGGAGCAAAAATGGGGTGTGGGGTTGGGGGGGGGGTCCGGTACCACCCCTCCCCATTTTTTCTCCCAGGAGGCTCCAGGGAGGCTTGCTAGGCCAAAAATGGGGTGTGGGGAAGTCTTTGCCACCCCCCATCTTGTTTTTGTTTTGAGAAGGTCCCAGGGAGGCTTACTAGGCTGAAAACACCAACCCAACCCTCCATTTTTGCTCCCGGGAGGCTTGCTTGCCTGAAACCCTCCCCCACACACCCTGCTTTTACTTCCAGATGGCTCCAGGAAGGGTTGCTAGGCCCTGTTTTGTGGCTAGGAGGCCTTCCAGCAGCCTCCTGGGAGCATTCAGCCATCCAGTATGCCTGAATTCAGTGTTTAGCCAAAAGAATATTTGGAATAATAGAGTATTGATTACTGCCTTTGGAATGTTCTAGATAAACAAAACTATCCAGTCTGTTGGAACCAATCTTTTTTCTTTATTCCATCTCTTCAAAACTGTTAAGTTGCTCTGCTTTTTCATGCTAGGCTTAGTGTGATAAGTTCAGAGTGGATTTTGTATAGAACAGCTTACCTTTAGGTCTCATTCATTTGCTCAATTTCAGAGCATACATTACACAATTTCCAAAGAATAATTCAGACCCTTCAGCAGTTTGCTTAGATGCTGCTTATTACTATTGCTGTCACAACCTTTATGGAGTCCAATGACCTTTTAAATTTGACAAGCAAAAAACACAGTAAATATTTCTCACAAATATTTTCCCTCTTCCACTTTGTGGTTTGATATATAACATAAAAAATTATGTGCTGTGCATTCAGGCAAATTCAGGCAGTTTCCAAATGTGTGTTTTTTGTTGTTGGAAGGCAACTCTTTAATTTGAAGATGGTGGTAAATTCTTGGTAATAAAATGGCAAGTAGAAAGGCTCACTTCTACTTTCCATTTAAAAAGGGTAAAAAGAATGAGAAAGGTAACCTTTGCTTTGTTATATAAATTAAGTTGGAATTAATGAGACAGACCAACAGATTCAGGGTAAGCCTTTTATTAAAACACTAACAAGGGTAAATGTCAAACCGCGCGCTAACACAGCGGCTGACAGGTGACAGCTGATCATATTTATTTTATTTTATTTTTAATGTTATTTATTTATTTGCTTTGTCAGTCACTTGCAAGATAATAGGTATTAGTAAAAACATCGTTATGAATACATGGATACATATAAGAAAAATAAAAAACAAATAAAAAAGAAACAATAGGACAGGAGTGGTAGGCACGTTGTTGCACTTATGCATGCCCCCTACAGACCTCTTAGGAAAGGGGTGAAGTCAATAGTAGACAGTCTAACCTTAGAGTTTTGGGGGTTTGAGGAAGAAACCAGAGAGTCAGGTAGAGTATTCCAGACATTGACCACTCTGTTGCTGAAGTCATATTTCCTGCAATCAAGTTTGGTGAGGATAACCTTAAGTTTGTCTCTATTGTGTGGTCTTGTATTGTTATGGTTGAATACAATGAAGTATTAATTGACAGGTAGGACATTGCAATGTATGATTTACATTGCAATGTTAGATCAGACTGAAGGGGGTGTAGTTCTAGGTTTTCTACGTCTAGAATTTCAGTCTGGTGGCATAAGGTATTCTGAAACAAGTAGAGGAGTGGAGAACTCTTCTTGTGAAATATTTCTGGACTTTCTCAACTGTGTTAATATCAGATACATAATGTGGGTTCCAGACTGATGAGCTGTATTCAAGTATTGGTCTAGCAAATGTTTTGCATGCTCTAGTTAGTAGTGTGATATTACCAGAGAAAAAGCTATGTAGGATTAGGTTAACAACTCTTAATGCCTTTTTGGCTATGTAGTTACAGTGGGCTCTAGCACTTAGATCATTTGAGATGAGTACTCCAAGGTCCTTGACAGAGTCTGGATCATCAACAAGGTCTTGACTATTCAGCTTGTATTTTATTTTCTGTTTTTTTGTGGGTTTTTTTTGCCAATATGTAAGACAGAGCATTTATTTATTGAGATTTGAAATTGTCATTTGTTTGACCATTCTGATACATAGTTGAGGTCTTTTTGAAGGGCAGCAGATTTATCTCTGGTGTTGAATAACTTTACATCATCAGTGAAGAGAACACAGTTGCTCTTAATATGATCACAGAGATCATTTATGTAGAGTATGAAAAGAGTTGGTCCTAGAACACTGCCTTGGGAGACACCACTCTTGATAGGTACAGAATTTGATAGGACAAATTTGTTGTCTGTTTGACAGGAATGCTTCTATCCAGTTATGCAGGTGTCCAGATACCATAAGATTTTAGTTTTAGGACTAGTTTGTCATGTACCAATGAATCAAAGGCTTTACAGAAGTCTACATAGGTTGCGTCTATTGCTTTGCCCTGATCGAGTTGTGTAGTCCATATGTTTCTTCAGTGTAGAGAGTTGCAGATTACAGGATAGTTTTTTTCTGAAACCAAATTGTTTATTAGAGAGTCGGTTGTTTGTATCTAAGTGGAGGATAATGGATTGATTAATAATTGATTCCATGACTTTACAGGTAATGCAGCAGAAAAAGATTGGTCTGTAATTTTCAACTAGGCTGGGGTCTCCCTTTTTGAAGATGGGGATGACTGGCTTGAGACTATAAGTTTGGCAAGGAGCTGGTCCTGAAAGATTTTTCAAAGATGATGCTTAGAGGTTCAGCTATGGCAGTGGATAGCTTTTTAAAGAAGTAGGCACATATTCCATCCGGTCGAATAGATAGAGATGGTTTTAGATTGCATAGTGCTTTTTCAACATTATCTTCTGTGAAATCAATATGTATTAGATCATTGTAGTCATTTGTGATTCGACTAGGAAATACTGGGCATGTTTACAAATACTGAGCCAAAAAATGTGTTAAAGAGGTTGGCTTTAATAGTGTCATAATTGCAGTCTTTACCATTTGGTCTTTTCAGGGGTGGGATGGACCTTGAGTCTTTTAGTTTGTTGTTTACAAAATTGTAGAAAACATGGCTGAAATTGGTGCGTAGAAGCTATACCTCTTATTTAATATAATAATTGGTGCATTCAGTCTTTATTTGGTGGCATAAATTTTTATATCGATTTTTGAAGTTGGTCACGTGACCAGATTTGTTTTTCCACCAAAGTTATTTCTTTTTGGATTGAAGCTTCCTTATTGTTATAGGTAATTTGTTTTTTCTGGTTTTGGGAGTTGTTATTGGTACATATAGTTTGATGACTCTTTTGACTTCAAGTAAAAATATGTTGTAATGGTCTTCAACAGTACTTCAAACAGTGAATAGAAATATCAAGAGATGAGAGATCAATATTTATAAGATCATAGTTGCCTTTTTTGAAGTTATAACTGGGGATTTTGTCATTGTGATGATTTTTGTGGGGAGGTATGTTGAGACAAAAGTTAATCATATTTTGGTCACTGATGGAAAAGAGTTCTTTAATTTGTATTCTGTAAATTGAATTCAAACTATTGCAGAAGATGAGATCGAGGCAGCTATTAAGTCTAGTGTTGTTGGTTATTAGTTGTTTTAGTCTCAGATTTGTTACAGCACTGTAGAAGGTTGCATGTGTGGGTTCAGTTGTACATTCATTAAGGGTCCAGTTAATATGAGGTAGATTGAAGTCATCAAGAAAGATAAAAGTGTGTGGGCAGGATATTGCCCATGTTAGTCGTGAATTTAGCTTTTTTGCAGGTTTGATGTCAAAATCAGGGGCTCTGTAACATAGTAAGAATCAAAATGTGATATTTAAGGACAGTTCACAGATAATAGTCTCAGGAATACCAAGCTCCTGGGTATCTTGGATGTTTTTTAGATGTAAGGACTTTTTATAGAAGATAGCAATACCACCTCCTCTACGAATTTCACAATCTTATCAGTAAACATGATAGTCTCTTTCTGTGGTAATGGAGTCAGGGAGAGGTGTGTTGAGCTATGTTTCACAGACAAATATGATGTCAAATTTAGTCGTATTTAGTAAGAGGAGAAATTCAGGTATTTTATTCACAAGGCTTCTTGCATTGAGTAGTTTGCATTGAAGGCCAGTTGTAGTTGGAATTGAAGTAGTTGGGGGCCTGCATGCATAGTCTTGGGTGATAGTTGATTGGTTGAAGTGGGGTTGGATGCTGAATTGTGGGTTGTGTGACTTACTTTTGATACAGTCAGCATGGTAGTCAATATACAGGTCCTTTTCTCCATTGTCCAGATGGTTTTTAAGTTCTATGTGGAGTTCATGGGAGTGGATTCTTTGCAGTATGGGTAAGTCTGGTCTTGAATGAAGTTTTTTATGGGTGGGATTGGATTTTGCAATGGCGTTTATTGTATGAATGAATATACATTTGCTGGACTCATTTTTGCAAACAACTCTACAAAATCTTGGGGCCACAGAGCCATCATTGTATTTGTACCCAGGGCCATCTCTGGTTATTTCAATGATATCTTCAGGAGAGATGTTTGTTGTATTTGTGTTGCTTATGATATCGCAA
Organism: Laticauda colubrina; assembly: GCA_015471245.1. Taxonomy (NCBI): domain Eukaryota; kingdom Metazoa; phylum Chordata; class Lepidosauria; order Squamata; family Elapidae; genus Laticauda; species Laticauda colubrina. The sequence continues at coordinate 5,091,921 of BLBF01000019.1, read as the reverse complement.
ACCTTGGTGATGTCATCTGATTTGTTGGTGTCTTCGAGACCAAATAAGATGGCATTTGGACATTTCTGATCACATTCCATGATGTCTCTGATGAGTAAGGGGATATTATTTGTGGAATTATTTGATGGGATAGTAATTGTTTGTGGCTGTGGTTTGGTGGTTATTTTTGGTTGTAGTTGTGATTGCAGTTGTGGTTGTGGTTGTTGTGGGATTTGATTTTGAGCTGATAGGTACTTACTTATCTGTGCTGTATTTTTTTTTTCAAGAGAAATTAGGCTTACTTATATAGGTGTTTCAAAACGTGTTGCTAAGCATTCTTTTATTGAGTGAATGAGTGATTCGATGCTTTCCACTCTGTCAGGTAGGGTACTCTGTTCAGCTTAGGAGAACATGATGGACACAGATAAAAGAATGTATCTGAATTTTTAACCATATCAGCTAGGTTTTTGTTTGCATTTAAGCAAGCAGGGCTAGATTGTCGCATAGGCAGCATTTGATGTAAATTTTGCTTTCATTGATGGTTTCAAGACATGTGCAGGAGTCTAGGAGGTCATTGGTAGACATATTTTTCTTTTTGTTTTGGTTTGGAGTTTCTGGCTGGCATGGTCAATGGCAATAGTAGACTAAACAATTACAATAGCTAGTTAATGTGATAGATAGACAGTTACTTAATAAATGTTGATAATTAATAAATGTTAATTGATATATTAGAGAACAAATCAAAAGTAAGATTACTTATTACTAAAAATCAATCAATCAATCAATTGACTAGATAATCAATGATATTATTTAATCTCTATCAATTCAATGAATTGGTAAATTAGTGGTCATTTAACAATTAATTATTATACTATTAGATGATAAATCAATTATTTTATACGAATTGCTTTATCAGTATAGCCAATATCACACCAATTAATCAATTTTAATAATCAATTTATCAATTATTCAAATCACTCTAATCAAATAGTTTTGCTAAGCAACAAACAGCCTAATTAATTACATTAATCACTGATCACACTGGTCAATTAAATTCACTAAATCACTGATTTTACTAATCAAATAGTTCACAGGAATCGCTGATCATTTACATTCATCAGTAATCATACTATATGCACTAAACACTCTAATCACACTAATCAATAAAAACAATAAATCAAGTAATCATTTGATAAAAATTAATTATTTTAAAAAAATTGATTTGGAGGCATCATTATCTAATCTTTGATATAGGTCTTGAGGTAGAAAGTTATAAGTTTTGAGATAATGAAAGTATTGAAGTCGTACTGAGAATCAGGAAGTAAAGAGTTATTGCTTTGCTAGCTGTTGCTGATATCTGAGAATATGTTTATAACCCCTAATAAACTGGATGGAGGCCTCTTTTCCTGGGCTAGAGAAACAGTAGTTTCTTTGTGTCAAACAGGTTTTAAAACATGAACAAAGGAAACGTTTCCAAGTCTCACTCAAACTGTTTTCCTCTTCCCTCTTGAAAACAATCATTGAGCAAGGGTTTACACTCTCTTTCTTGTTTTGCAAATTTTTGAGTTTTTGAGATAGCAAAGATGCAAAGATGCTGAAGGGGGAAATTTCTGGCCTCTTCTCTTTGTGGCTCAGAGAAAGAAAATAATTCAGGGAGAGAATTCAGGCAATCTGATTACTTATAACTTTGCTTTGATTTATTGCTGCTGTTATCTGATCTGTCGGGAATACTTGTAAAAACTGTAGGTTTGGAATACTCTGAAATAAGAGCAGAACATGCACTGACTCTCTTCAAGAAAGGACTGGAAAACTCCTTAAAGTCTTGGTCTCTCTCTCCTCCCTCCTTGTTTCTTCCTGCCAACTGTCTGATGTGGCTCTGGGGAAATTGTGTGGGGATATTAATGGAGACACGTTGTCTGGCGTGGAAGATACTTTGATCAGCTGTGTAGGGGACTTAAATGAAGTTGCGTTGTTTGTGCTCCACTGGCTCTATGTGATCCAGTTCAAGAGTTCCACGGGTGTGGTTAATAGGGCTCAATTGAAAGAGCTTCACTTCTCTGGGGAAGGAGAGGAGGGCTCCGGATCAACTAGCAGGAGCTCCGCCAGCGTGATTATGGCTCCAGGGCTTCGGAATCCAGCATTTTTTGGGCTCCGGTTTACTCACAGTTACTGGCCCAGGTGGCAGCTTTAAAGATGATTTCTGGTGCAGGCGGTGGCTTTATAGGGAGATAGTGCTCCAGGAGTGAGAGCCTACCTTCCAAGTTGGGTGCCACTATCTTGATTGAGATGATTTCTCAACTTCCAGCTTGCAGGTATTTTTAATCTAATGATTGGTATTTAGGACAGCTTTTTGCAAGCAAAGAAACTTTTTGTATTTTTGTACAGCTAATCCTTACAACAATTCATTTAGTGATCATTCAAAGTTTACAATGGCACTGAAAAAGGTGACTTATGACTGTTTTTCACACTTACAACAGTTGCAGCATCCCAATGGTCACAAGAAGGCCAGGTGAGGAGAAGCGCCTCTTGACATGAGTGATGTAAAGTTAGCCATGCCCTTTCAGTCACATGACTGCCCAGCCATGCCTACCCAGCTATTCATCAGGGCAGAGAACTGGTTGTTAAATTATTTGAATCCCATCATTGGTCTGAACTCTAGAGAAAATGGTTATGATACAAGATAATGGATATTTGCTACTCACAATGAAGGAGGAGAAAGAGTCTAAGATGAAGAATTTTAAGAACATTAGGAACAAACAGCAAGAAAATAAAATGGGAAGCAGTCACAAAGGGACCTTGTCACTTGAAATAAGCAATCAGAATTGGAAACTACAGTTTTTATATAAGAAATGTGATTCTTAAAGGAGTGATTTCTCAATGTGTAAAAAGAAAATGATTATTTCATTCCTGATGACAATGTAGAACTTCAGGTTATTTTTTCTTAGTGCATATTTGCTCCTTAATATTCCTGAAGCCAAATAATATAATAATGTTCAATAAGATCATAGATGGAGAAAATGTTCCTGTTTCCAATTTTAAGGTGCTCTTTTATAGTTGAATTGAAGGCTGAAGGCATTTATCCACGTGAATGTAAAAGTTATGCAGGAAATGATCTTTTAATTTATGATTTACAGAAAACTACTTTGCTTTATCTTCCCAAACAAAAGTAAAAGCAGATTATTTAGGTCAAGATACAAAATCAAATCTATCTCTCTGGGGAATGTACATACAGGATTAATACATCATATTTATTCAGAATTTGGTTTGTTTGGCTAAAGCCAGGCAATGTGAAAACCCAACCAATTGTGGTTTCTTCAACAAACCATTATTAAGAAATTATAAATTAACATGTTTGTCAACCAGTCAAAGAGGAAAAACCATTGCATATAGGTTTGATATATGTAAATGTAGTTGTATTACAAACTATCTTATCAGTACCTTTAGTTGTAGCTGAAGAGGTGAGCATAGGACTGAAAGTCAGCCCATTTAAGAAATCAGCTTGCTAATCACCACATCCTATTTAAAGGCCATGTTACACAGCACCAATGGATGGAAAGAGGATGTAAAATGGAGAGAAACACTTGCCATCCGTAGGTTAACGCGATGCATCCGTTCTGTACTCACAGGCTCTGTTTCTCACTGAACAGTCATCTCTCTTGTGGTCTGCAACTTCTCTGGCTTCCTCTGTTAATAATAATTCTCAAAAAAGATCATGAGTGTTTTACAATTGAGTAAGGTTCTACATGGTAGGGAAAATAGTGCTGATCATCAGTTATTGGTAGCTCTCTGCTATATTGCAAATGAATTCAGTCAGGGACAGCATTCCAAATTGCTTACACAAACTTTATTTTATTATTTCTGTTTAGTTATGCTCTGATTCCCTTCCAGGATTGTATTTAATGCCCTCATCTGAAGTTTTTTTAAATGGCATGTGTGATAGTGAAAAGATATTGCCTTTGGAAGCTGCTAATGGTCCATGAAAAGAGGTTATTCTAAAATAATAAAAAAAAAATTAGGGGGGGAAGTCTCTGTGATTGACCATATTTTGCTGTTATATATTCAAGAATGAAAAATCTTGGGTTTCAGTTGCATTAATGTTTGTCAAGCATATATAAAACTACAAGAATGAAGAATTTTAGAATACAAAAATTGAGAATAAGTCTGTTGCGTTGTGGGAAAAGGAGATGTGAGACCCAGTTGGTTTTTCTCTTTTTATTTTCTCTACAGGTACTGCCCTCATGGAACCGTGGCAGCCTTTATATACCTGGCTGCTCGTGGCTCGTGGCCAATGATGGCTTGTCAAAATTCCCATTGTCCGGACCAGCCTATCTGAGGTGAGTATGCAAATATCTAACATCCCTCCCCATGTGGTCCAGTCCAACCAATCAGGTCTCACCTATGTTACATGGTCACAAAAATAGGTGGAGCTTTTGTGGTTTCGACTGGACCCGCGCAGTTCAGTCGTGGGTTCATCTCCAGACTGTTTGGACAGGATTGCTGCTTCTCCCGTCTTCTTCTGTGGAGCCTCCTGGAAGGTAGAGTCGGCCCTGGCGCTCCCATCAGGCCTTTCCTGGCTGGTTGAGTCAGCTCAGCCGCTCCCGCCAGGAGTGGCTTCTTGATAGTTCTCCAAAGCCTGCTCCAGTTTCCCCACATTGTCTTCTTCTACTCTGGTTCTAGGTACGTGTTTGCGAATTATGATCGGGGCTAGTGTTAGCATTGGTTGTTGCATTATTGTTAGGGTTTGTTTTGTTACTTATCTTATTTGAGGAGGGTCTTCCCCTCCCCTCTTGTTTGTGTTTGAGGGGTCTCACCCCTCTCTGGCTTGGCTATTTCTGTCTAATATTGGAGGTGATTCCTTCCTCCCCCTGATGGTTAGTGTTTCTTGGTGTGGCCCTTGATCTGAGTTGGTCTATGTGTCTTCTCCAGCTCTTTCCATTTTCTGTCTCTACTCTGTATGACCTGGGCCCCGTTATTTGAGTTATTGTTGCTAGTATCCACAATGGTTCCCCCGTGAGGTTTTTTGCATAGACTAGGTCCCCTATGTCGAATGTGTGGCACTTACTGGATGAGTCTGTTGGTTTTTCAGGGCTATATGTGGGATGAAGTCTGTCTAGGTTTGATCTAAGTTTTCTGCCCATTAATAGTTCTGCTGGGATTTTATTTATTGTGGTATTTGGTGTAATGTGTTGTATATTTAATAGTTTATATATCTTTTCTTGTATATCTCCCATTCCTAATTTGTGTAGTGTTTCTTTAGTAAAATGGACCATGCATTCCGCCCATCCATTCATAGCCGGCTGGGCTGGCGCTGTTAGTACGTGCCTTTATCCCTTGTTCAGCTAGGAACTTCTCAAATGTAATTGCCATGAATTGCGGTCCATTGTCAGATACAACTAAATCCGGCAAACCATGTGTTGTAAAAAGCTTCCTTAGTTGTCTGATAACAACTTCTGTTGTAGTTGAGTGCATAATGCTTACCTCTAGCCAATTTGAGTAAGCGTCTACCACTATTAAGAATGTGTGCCCTTTAGTTGGTCCTGCAAAATCAATATGTATCCTAGACCATGGACTCCCTAGGTGTTTCCCACTCGAGTGTTGGTGCAGAAGGGGATGTAGGTCTAGATTCTTGGCAATGTTTGTGGGTTGCTACCCATTCACCAATATCCTTATCCATCCCTGGCCACCATACATAACTCCTAGTCAGGGACTTCATTCTGATAATTCCTGGGTGACCCTCATGTAATAACTCAAGTATTCATTCTTTCATTATGTCTGGTATGATCACCCTATCCCCCCATAGTATACATCCTTTTAAAATTGAGAGTTCGGTTTGTCTATTCTGAAATGGTGTGAAAGTCTCATCACTAGCAGTCTCTGGCCACTCTTTACCTACCCAATTTAAAATCCGTGCCAGGTTTCTGTCTCTCGCAGTTTTCCTAGCAATGTCTGTTGCTGTTATGAGTAGGTTTTCCCATGTCTCGACCTGCAGTGTTGATGTGGTTGGTGCAGGATCTTCTTCTAAATCATGTAGGGGGGAACAGCTCAGGGCATCAACATGTGTTATGTTCTTCCCTGGTCTGTAGATCAAGTTGTAATTATAGGCAGCGAGGAATTCGGACCACCTCGTCATCCGCAGTGACAATATGTTGGGTGTAACTTTGTTTCCTGCAAGAATTTCTAGAAGAGGTTTATGATCTGTGACAAGTGAGAAATTTCTGCCATAAATATACTCATGGAACTGTTTTACTCCTGTTATTGCGGCCAATGCCTCTCAATCCAGTTGGCTGTAATTTCGCTCCGTTTTTGATAGGGTTTTTGAGTAGAATGCGATGGGTGCTTCTTTTCCATCTGGTAGAACGTGGCTGAATATGGCACCAATGCCAAATGGTGATGTATTGCATGTTAATGTTAGTGGAAGGGTTTCGCTGTATTGTATTAACACACAGTCTTATGTAAGTAAGTCTTTAATACCCTGGAATGCTGTTTCTTCTCATCGTCCCAAGGTCCAGGCAGCTTTCTTATCAATCACCCTGTGCAATGGTTCCGCTATTGTTGCTTTCTGTGGCAAAAAATTGTAAAAATTAATAAGACCCAAAAAGGCTTGTAGTTCCGTTTTATTTTTGAGTCTGGGAGCTTCCTTAATTGCTCTGGTTTTGTTTTCAGTGGGGTGGATCCCTTCTTTGTCTATGAGGTATCCCAGGAATTCAACTTTGTCGGTGGCTAATTTGCACTTCTCTTTTTTAACTTTAAGTCCTGCCTCCTTAAATTTTTTTAAAACATCCCTTAGGCAGTCTTCCAGTTGTTCTTTGTCCTTAGCTGATACTACTATGTCGTCAAAGTATGGTACCACCCCCTTTAGTCCTTGTAATAGGTGTTCCATTAAGCTCTGGAAAACCCCTGAGGCCATGCTAACTCCAAATTGTAGTCTGTTGTATTTGAATGACCCCCTGTGGGTCACAATTGTTTGTGCTTCCGTTGGTGTATTGGTTTTAATACCTCCTGTGCGATAAGTTTATCTAATTGTTTATCAAGTTTTGGTTTTCATGCGAAAGGAACTCGCCTTGCCTTTAGCCTTATTGGGGCTATATTTGGATTCAAATTAAATGAAATAGGGGACCTTTGGTACTTGCCCAGTTCTCCGTTGAAGACGTCCTGGAATTCTTTCATCAGGTTCTCTTCCTAGTCTGTCTCAGCGATGTTATTTATTCTGGTTCCCTGATTCCAAATGGCGCAAACCATTCGAGTCCCAGTGGGCTGGGGCGATCCCGGTCGACTATGGTTAATGGGAGGACTTTAATGTGTTTTTTGAATCCAACTTTGAAATGTCCTGTTCCTACTACTGGAATTCTGTTTCCCTGGTAGTCTTTTAGTGTGAGTTTTTGTATTTCCAGCTCTCTCTGTCTTATATCGGGTATTAGTCTTTTTATGGTATTCCATGACACCATTGATAAGTACGAGCCTGAGTCCACCTCCATTTCGCATGATTTACCTTCTATGGTGACTTGCACATGTACCTTTTTTGCATTGATTGAGTTCAACTGCCCAATAGTTATTGTTTGATGTGTTTCCTCTTTTCTACTGGCTTCTCTCCACTGCTTGTTTCTGTTTTCTTGATTCCAATGGCTTCCTGTTTGCTTTCCCCTCTCTCTGTGAGGAGTATTCCATCTTTGTCTAGGGTTATAGTTATTTCTGTTCCAGCATGACCTAGCTAGGTGTCCCCGCTGTTCACAGTACCTGCAAATGGCATTGAAAAAACGGCATTCAGAACGTGGATGGTCTCCTCCGCACCTGGCAAAATGGAATTCTGACTCCCTTCCTTTCCTCTCCTGGAAAGGGAGTTTCTGACCGGAGTTGATTTACCTTTTCTTCTTCCTCTTCATCTTCTGAGAGGGGTTCGATGCCCTCGTGGTGTGTTGTAGTGGTGAGTTTTTGAGTTTCCTCTGATATCTTATTGTGTGTTTGATTAGTGTCTTTTGGGGTTTCCTTTATTGCTTTATTCATCTGTTGCATGGTGTCTGCAGATTTTTTTGTTGCTTCCGCTGTGCTGGCTTCTTCGATTGCCTCTGCTAATGTTATTTTAGGTTTTATTAGCAGTCGACCCTGTAATGTAAGGTCCTTTAGTCCGAGGACCATGTGGTCCCTCATGGCCTCATCCAGGTTTAGGAATTCGCATGCTCCGCCAATGTCTCTTAGTGCTGCAACAAAATATCCAATGCTCTCATCTTCCTTCTAGTCGTGCTTATAAAATTCATGTCTTTTGATGAGGTATGAAACAGTCGGTGCATAATGGGCTCGCAGTAATTTATCTAAGTCCATCCACATCATTTTCTTCACATCATGGGGTGATGCTAATGCCTTTGCCATTCTGAATACTGCAGGACCACAGTGGATAAGGAAAATGGCTCTCTTCCTCTGTTCGGAGATTCCTTGGAGATCGCTCCCTTCTAGAAACATGAGGAATCAGTCAATGTAGGATTCCCAGTCTTCAGTTGCTGGGTTGAATGATGCGGGTGGTGAGTTGTTCCTGGCCATTTCATCTCGCTTGGTCCTTGATGCCACATGCACAACTGGGCTCCTTTGTCTCAGTATCCCACCTTCATTGCCAGTGTTGCATTGTGGGAAAAGGAGATGTGAGACCCAGTATGTTGTTCTCTTTTTATTTTCTCTACAGGAACTGCCCTCATGGAACCGCGGCAGCCTTTATATAGCTGGCTGCTCACGGCTCGTGGCCAGTGATGGCTCATCAAAATTCCCACTGTCCGGACCAGCCTATCTGAGGTGAGTATGAAGATATCTAACAAAGTCTTTTTCACCAGCATCCATGTCTTGTTTTCCAAAGCTTGGTTCCCTTCAATATTAAGTTAATTTGTAATTTATTTTATAAATTACATGATGATATCAGCCTATACCCCAGCTATACATGTGAATAGTGTAATGTTTTCCTTACAGTAGAATATCACACTATGTACTGAGAATGAGCAAATTTTCAATAAGAATTAGGAATTTTCATTGAAAATTTCTCTCACGAGAAAAGACAGATTACATGGTCAAAGGATTAGCTGCTTTTCTTTTCTGAAGGCCATGATAAACACATAATAAACATAGGAACTAGTGAGGACACAAAATTGGTGAGACTGGAATTGGTAGGACTAAAATGTTTGCTTTTATTTTTAAACAATATTAATGAGTGTCTGCTTCTAAATTACATTCGGTCTCTTTTAAAGCTTACATGTAGTTTATATTACAATGTCCTGTATTTTAAGTCAAAATGGTGGGAAAGCTCCATGGCTTTTTGCATTAGTGGTCACAAGAAATTTTGGAGGAAACACAAATGAAATGTATTGTGCTATGGTATTTGTTCATCTGTTCAAGAAACCCTAATTGTCTTTTCTACACTTCAAATGAGCTGTAAACATCCTGGACTAATTTTTCCTATTGTTTTGATTTCTAATGTGGAAGACCAAGTATCTAATAGGTAATGCACAATGACACAATTATTAGAATGCAGTATTGCAGGCTAACTCTATTCACACTCCTAGGATTTTGATTCCTTTGGCCCTGATTGGCTCAAGGTTGACTCAGCCTTTTATCCTTCTGAGGTCAGTAAAATGAGGACCCAATTTGTTGGGGACGATATGCTGACTCTGTAAACTATTTAGACAGGGCTGTAAAGCACTATGAAGAAGTATATAAGTCTAAGTGCTATTGCTAAGTACTATTGCTACTAGGAACATATGTCCTGTTACAAAAGACAATCCTTTATTTCAGAGAGCTGTCTTTAGATTGATTTCATTTTTTTTGTTATGTTTTTGAATTTTCCTTTGCAAAGCAAAGCTGTTAATTCTTTTAATCCTTATGAACATCTTTCAGATTTGCTCTTATGTCTTTTTTTTAAAAGATTGTTGTACATAGGTGAGAAAATAGAAGTATCAGGATCCATGGTGACACAGTGGCTAGAATGCGATACTGCAGGCTAACTCCCAGCTCACTCCAGAAGCTCAATTCTGAGAGGTTCAAAATTGATTCATCCTTCCATCCTTCCAAGGTTAGTAACATGAAGTTGGGGGGCAATATGTTGATTCTGTAAACCTCTTAGAGAGGGCTGTAAAGTACTGTGAAATAATATATAAGTCTAAGTGCTATTGCTATTGCTATATTGCTGTAACATTACTTAGTCCATAGTTGGAACTTTGTGGCCACCATAATAGTTTTACTAATTACTATGTTTACTTTTAATACTTACATGCCAAACATTCCATAAAATGATTAAAAATACTACTATATTTGATCTATTATTAGTCTAACAATGCAGTTTATTAATCAATTTGAGAAGTATTTGTGTTGCTTTCTATGTATTTAGAACAGAGCTATGATAAAATGGATAAAATAAAATAGTGTTGAAAGTTAAAAACTAGAAAATATTACTTTAGTTTATTTATATTTGTGATAAATGTCAGACATGCTTATAGAATATCTAGCAATCAGTCCTGACAAACAATGTTCTTTCAAAAATTATGTAGTATAAGGAAAGGATATCAATAAATAATAATTTGATGTTGAAAAGTCATTTTTAAAACAGGACATTTACTTCAGATTTTATAGTAAATACTAACATTTTATAGTATTTTTATCAGCATTAATATTCATTTTGCAATGTATGGAGAACATAATTCTACATTCATGAAATAAAATGGAGTTAGGATGTGAAGCATAATAAAAATAAGAATTTTAAAATGCCTTTGAATTCTAGATTATTAAAAAAGCACTAAGAATAAATAATGCCAGAAGCAGAATTTCAGAGATTTGTATGAGAATGATAGTGATAGGTTAAGAGGTAGAATTGGAGCAAATGCTGTAAATGTTAGTGTTCAAGAAAACAATTGATGAAAAGAAAGTCATTAGTATTTCAAAAGTCATTAGTATTTCTTTTAGTCATTAATATTTCTTTTTATCAACAATTGATGAAAAGAAAGTCATTAGCATTTCATTAGTATTACATTGAAAAATAATAAAGCTGTGGGTGGGTGCAAACCAAATGTTAAAAAATGCATGCAATTTCCTAACAGAGTGGTTATGCAACTTATTTAAATGTGTAAAGATTGCATCTGTGCCTGATAGTTACAAGAATACTATAATCTCACTAGTGAAGTGAAAGGTAACAAGAGGAATTAGTGTGTTAAATGCATCTGGGAAGATAATTAACAAAAATAAATAAACTGAAAGGAGAAAAAATGGCCAATGAGCAAAATTTTGGAACTGGGTGTGACTTTAAGCTGTGATACAGTTTATGAGGGAATCAGAGCATATGTGAGAATAAACACAGAGGTGGGATTCAGCCAGTTCAGATGAACTGGTTAAGATTTTGCACAGTTCGGAAGACCAGCTAATCATGCCACTGGCTGGCCTTGCCCACCCTGTTATGTATAGAAATTAGAATACTCCAAATAACAATCTGATTGGCCGAGCAGGCCGCAATAGGATTGGTCAATAAAGTACCATTGCAATTGGCCCACCTGATGGCGGGAAATCTTAAAGAACTGTCATTGGCCGCAAGCCACGAGCAACTGCTATTGGAACACCGGTCTCGCGTACCTTTCTTCTCAGAACAGAACACTGGTGGTGAAGGTGGGATCACCTTAGAAGAGTGAGACCGAAGCACATGGCAACAAGAACCAAGTAAACAAAATGGCCGGTAACAATGCGCCGCCCGCACCGTTCAAACCAGCCGAAGAAGATTGGGAGTCATACATTGATTGCTTTCTAATGTTCTTAGACAGCAATGAGCTACAAGAAATAACAAATGGCTTTGATATTCCTAGATGCTCAAAAGGCATTTGACAAC
>BLBF01000019.1:5036773-5065512 GCA_015471245.1 Laticauda colubrina | reverse complement strand
GCACCTCTCTGTCAGCCCTGTGGGGGCACTAAGAGGTGGCAGGGGGAGTCCAAGGCACTGGCATTGCAGGCTCACTCCATTGACTGTTGCACGGGGCTCAATGAGGTGAGCCAGTGGAGCCAGCGCGTCAAACACAGCAGTAGCTTTACTTTCCCAAAGTGCCACTGCTGTCGCATTCTGTCTGTCTGTCTGTCTGTGTCTGTCTGTCTGTCTGTCTGTCTGTCTGTCTGTCCATCCCTCCATCCATCCAAAAGGTCTGCCTGCCTGCCTGCCTGCCTGCTTGTCTTTCTGTCTACCTACCTACCTACATAACTACCTATCCATCTACCAATATAGATCTATCTACCTATCTATCGATACATTCATCCAAAAGGTCTGTCTGTCTGTCTGTCTGTCTGTCTGTCTATCTTCCTGCCTGCTTGCCTGCCTGCCTGCCTCCCTCCCCCCCTCCCCTCTCTCTCCATCCATCCATCCATATTCGAAGCACCAGCCCCACAGGCACATAGGGAAAGTAGAGCAAAGCCAGTCTGGGAGGGAGAGAGGGAAGGGGAGAGAGGGAGAGGGAGAGGGAGAGGGAGAGAGAGAGACCTGATGTATCAGATTGAAATGAAGTCTAGTTTAGACTGAGGCCCTTTTCCACACTGAAACATCTTTGCCAGCACATTGAAACAACTTTGGCTTCTATTAAAGGTTTTGTGGACAAATATGGTCAAGACTATCAGGAAGCTCTCACATTTTGTTGAGGCTTTAAACAGGATCCATTGGACCAGACCTCCACCCTAAAAAAATTACTTTTCCTCAATGTATTACATTGCCAATTCTGAAGAAGGCAAAACCAAAATGTACTGTAAATTACAAGGAGAACACACACACACACACACACACACACACACACACACACACTCCCTTCTAACCCTGCTGGAGCAGGTTGATTGGACTAGAGTAAATATCTCATCTTTCCCCTCCCTCCCTCCCTCCCTCCTTTGTTTCTTTTTCTTTCTGCCCCTTCCTTCCATCCTCCTTTCTTTGTCTGTCCCTTTTTATTCCTTTCCCTTTTTTCTTTCTTTTCTTCCTTCTCTCTCTCTTTCTTTTCTCTCCCTTTCTTTTCTTCTCTCAAGCTCACCCCATTGACTTGGTGCACTGCTCTTCTCGGACTTGTTTGGGCAGATCCTTCTGGTGCAGCGGACTCAATGAGGTGGACCTGCAGGGCCGGCATCAGGGATGCTTTGCCAATTCTAGTCCAATGACCTGCTCCAGAAGGGTTGGAAGGGAGTGTGTGCGTATGTATGTGCACACACAGGTCAAGTAGCTCTGGGGAGGCCAGTCATAAATTAGAACAACTGATAAACAACTGGCTATTAAGTGAGGACCACTTGTATTTGGCTTGCCAGTCATGTGGCCATGCCCACCCAGTCACATGATCACCAAACCACATCTACCAGGTCATGTGACCAGCAAGCCATGCCCACCCAGTCACATGACCAGCAAGCCACACCTTCAAATTAGGCCACATCCATAGAAATTTGAATCCCACCCTGGTGGGGGGCACTGAGCATGAGTTTGTAGCACCAAGGGGGCGGCGGACTGAAAAAGTTTGAGAACCACTGCTCTATAGTCAGGGGTGGGATTGTACCAATTCAGACCGATTCTATAGAACTGGTTGTTATGAGTCTGTGCAGTTCAGAGAACTGGTATACCATACCACTGGATAGCCCCACCCTTTCCTGCCTGCCCACTTACCCTGCCCAGTTATTCCTCATCTCACCCACCATTGCAACCTGCCTTTGCCCGCCATTGCTGCCTGCCTTCCACTATGGCCCTGATCTCCCTGGGTGAGTGAGCCTTTTAGCAAGCCCCGGTCAAGATGACTCCTGAGCCAGCCGAGGCAACTCTGCTATCTCCCCATCCCCCTACATAGCTTTATCTGGCTTGCTTCACCGCACCCTAGCTAGCTGTCCCCTACCACATGACCATGTTCGTGCTGGCTGGGAGAAGAGGAAACATTCTCTTCCTCCCCCTGGAAAGGAAGAAGCCACTGGGCCTTGCCTATGCTGGCTGGAGAGGAGGGAACATTCTCCTCCTCCCCCTGGCCAGGAAAGAGCCACAGGGCTGTGTCCATGTTGGCTGGGAGAGGAGGGAATATTCTCCTCCTCCCCCTGGCCAGGAAGAAGCCATGGGCCATGTCCATGCTGGCTGGGAGAAGGTAACATTCTCTTTCTTCCCCTGGACACAAAGAAGTCACCACAGAGTCATGGCAGGGCATGGCTGGGAAAGGAGGGAACATTCTCCTTCTCCCCCTGCCCAGGAAGAAGCCACAGGGCCATATTTATGCTGGCTGAAAGAGGAGGGAATGTTCTCCTCCTCCTGGCCATGAAGAAGCTGCCGCAAGGCCATGGCGGGGTGCTGGCTGGGGGAGAAGGAAATGTTTTCCTTCTTCCCCTGGTGCTGCCATGGCTGGATCTGGCCAGGGGAATGTCCCCCCTAAAGGAACACCCTGCCATTGCTGCCTGGTGTGCCCTGCTGCCACCAAAGCTGCCCAAGGAAATTCCCCACCCCGGTGAAGTTCCAGGACACACTGCCATCCTACTGTTCACCTCCCCTGGTTCACCTTTTGCCACCGCAGCTGCCACTACTGAAGCTGCTCAAGAAAACTCCCCACTGTCGGGAAGTTCTGAGACATGCCACTGCCACTTGAATTCTTGACAAGAGTCTTCCCATTGGCAAGAAAGGCTCTGCAGCCCCTCTCCCTGATGAAAACAACTGGAGCACGCCACCGCCACTCCCGCCACATACACCCAGATATGGAGAGCCCCAGATTGGGACTCGGCACACAGGGCATTGCAGGGCATTCCCCTCTGCCACCAGTTGCAGGAGGAAGAAGGTTGGTTAAGATAAAGCCAAACCGCTGGCCAGGCAACAGCTGCCAGCAGGGATGGGCGAAGCTACAGGGCGAACCTGGCTGGAAGTTGCTTGTAAATCTTCCCAAAAGAGGGAGGGGAGGAAGTTCCACAGCTGTCCAGGATGGTTTTATAATAAGAGAAGACCTGAGTATGTTTTTATTAGACAGCCTTTCCTAAAAAGACTGATTTTTGCTTGTATCACTGTTTGTCTCTATGAGCAACTCTTCTGCCTTTTGGTGCTATGCAGTAAATCATGCATTGCTTAAATAGATTGTTAAGTCCCTATCTTTTCTGAGAGCAAGATAATTATGTTTATGAATTGCTAATATCACCCTCCTGCTTTGGAGTGCTTTCCATTTTGACAACTTAGGAAAGAAGTATTTCTTTTGGGTTTACAGATGTAGGCATCAGGGGAGGGTTAATTTGAAAAGAGAGTAAAAGAGAATCACCTTTCTGTACATAACAGAAAGGAAAGGAAAACATTGAGAAGTGTTGAGGAGCTGAGGGGTGTGAATGTGAGTTGAGGAATTCCAAACCATAAAGATTGTTTTGTATTCCAGTTAAATTAGAAATGGTTCTTTGTGAACTATCTGTGAAAATTTTGGAATATTGCAATATGCCAAAGAAACAAATATATAAAGCAGAAAGGTTGAAAGGAGAAGAGAAAGAATGGTGAGGCATCCACGAACTGATTGCTTTGAAAATACCTTTCAAATGTGTTTTCATTTGTAGGCTTGGAAATATTTGCTTGACTGTATGCTTTAATGTTCAAAAAGAATAATCTTTGTCAGTATAAGCAGAGATGTATTCTTCAAGCTTTAAAGCATTTTGCAAAAATCATTGTAGTAAACTGTAAACCCTAAACCTAACTTCTGTAGAACAATTTAAATACAGTATTTAATGGAAAGTAAGATTTTACACAGGCAAGAAAAAATGTATAGAACAGGTGGTGCCTGGCTCAGCTAGAAGTAACTGTGAGATGGAAACTTATCAAACAGATCCAACCTAGAAATAAGAAGAAATTTCCTGACAATTGGAACAATTAATCAGAGAAATGGGGTGCCTTCAGAAATTGTGGATATACTATCACTGAAGGTTTTTAAGAAAAAAAAATTGTCCATAATAGTATAGGGTCTCATGCTTCAGCAGGGGTTGGACTAGAAAACCACCATGATCTCTTTCAATTGTTATTCTTTATAAATCTCTCCACTCAGTATTTCTAAGAGAATGGTGATAAACAATATTTGGAAATGTCCATCAGGTCTTCTGATAGCAAAATCTCATCCCTAGTTTCAAGGGAAAGATATCTTTGAAAAAGCTTCCTCTCTCACCAAAACATGAAAGACAAAGTGAGAACTAATTGGAAGGGGAAGGGTGAGGAGAAGCCAGGCGAGGCACCCCTCCATGTGAGTAACATCGAGTTGGCCATGCCCACCCAGTCATGTGACCACCAAGCCACACCCAAAAATTAGGCCATGCCCACCAAACCGGTTGTTAAGAAATTTGAATCCCACCCCTGGTATTAGTAACTCAGTTGATCTTGTTTGCATCGTTCTGCTAATGCAATTTAGAATTGTACTGGCTTTTTTGGCTGCTGCTGTACACTGTTGGCTCATATTTAATTGGTTGTCCACTAAGACCTCCAAGATTCCTCTCAGAGTTACTGCTGTTAGACCTGGTTTCACCCTGTCTACATGTGTACTTTTGGTTTTTCTTGTCTAAGTGTAAGACTTTACATTTATTTATTTATTTATGTATTTGTTTGTTTGTTTGTTTGTTTTTGTTTGTCAAACATGAAAAAGATAGCAAGTATAGGTATAAACATAACCATAAACAAAGGAAGGAAGTACCGATAATTTGGGATAGTAAGACAGGGATGGTAGGCACATTGGTGCATTTAGGTATGCCCCATTTATGGACCTCTTAGAAAGGTCCACGATAGACAGTTTGAGGTTGAAGCTGTGAGAATTTGAGGCTGTAATAATGGAGTTGGGTAGAAGATTCCAGGAGTTGACCATTCTGTTACTGAAGTTGGATTTTCTGCAGTTGAGTTTGAAACGATTTACCTGAGTTTGTATCGATTATTTGCCCATGTATTATTATGGTTGAAGCTGGATTTCAAGCCTGGTGGCATAAGGGATTCTATTATGAGTAGAGGAGTGGAGAACTCTTTTCGTGAAATACCACTAGACTCGCTCAATTGTATTGTATCAAATGTCTGATATACAGTGTGGATTTTAGGTGGATGAGCTGTATTCAAGAATTGGTCTGGCAAAAATTTTATATGCCCTAGTTAACAATACAATGTTACCAGAGAAGAAGCTTTGCAAAATAAGGTTAATAACTCTTAATGCTTTTTTGGCAATGCTGTTACAGTGAGCTCTGGGGCTTAGATTGTTTGAGATGAGTACTTCTTGGCCTGTGACAAACTGAGGGTCATCTACGAGATCATTTCCACCCAACTTCTATTTGGTGTTCTGATTTTGTTTTTGCCAATGTGCTGGACAGAACATTTATTAGTTGAGGTTTGGAGCTCCCAAATGTGCGAATATTCTGACACATAGTCAAGGTCACTTTGGAGGGCAGCAGCATTGTCAGTGGTGTTAAATAATTTTACATCATTGGTGAAGAGAATGCAGCTGCTTTTAGCATGATTCTATAGGTCATTGATGTAAAATAGAAAGAATGTGGGTCATAAAATGCTGTCTTGGGGGACACCACTGTTAACTGGTGCCGGATCTGAGGGCCTAATTATTTTGGTTAGGTTCCCAGCCACTCCTTGGTTTTTGCTCAAGGGAGACAACATATCTCCCTACAACATTTTAAAACAGACTCAGCTGGAATGATGTTGGGTGCCAGATCAGGGGAAAGTAGTTTAAATTTTTGTAATATTATAATAAGGTTGAGCCAATTATCTTTTGTTAAGAGAATATATAACATTCTGATCATTGTGATATGATTGTTCGTATGAAATTATTGTGTCACTTCAATGGAAAATTTTTATATGCATAAAAGGACCCCATGTCATTGAAATCAATGTTTCTGATAATGAAAATTTCTGTTTAGTCACAACTGAAGAGGTTAGAAGCAATAACCTCTTCTCATTTTGTTAACTAACATTGAGAAATTCAAAGTATTGCTTGAGTTAAATAACTAGCACATGACTTTTTTCTTTGAAAAACAATACTATCTAATCCAGTGCAATATGCCACAAAATTTTACATATCTAATATTCCTTCCTCCTTCTATTTTCCTAATGACAACCCAGTGAGATAAGTTTGGCTGAGGAGTATGACTGGCTCAAGCATCTGTCGACTTTCATGCTAAGGTTTCTAACCTAGTGCTTTAGGTTCTCTGTAAGTACTTTTCCTGATAACTAGGTTAAGGCTTCTCAGCTTCTATCTTGGATAGCTGCCCTGGAGATCTAAAAGGGAGGCTGAAACTGGAAAAGAATCCAAAGGAGACCAAGTCAATAGCCAACTGATAGATGGACTTCTGTTTTGAGCTTCTTTGGCAATGGACTGAAATCCATGATTGTGCACGGTTTCGATCTGTGCTCGCTGGCTGGCCCCGAGCTGGCTAGATTCAGGGCAAAAGCCATCCTGTAGAGGTGGTGAAGAGAGGGGAGACTGTCCGCAGGGTCGAGGAGAGTCGCATCTCTCCTCTTCAGCTGGACATTACTCCCTTTCCCGAAGGCGGTTGCAGTGATGGTGAGAAATGGCCACCTGAAAGAAGAACCCAACCAGAAAAGATTGTGCAGAAGGAAGATAAGAAGAGAAAGTTTTGACTGACTGGGTTGAACTGAAAAAGCAACAACATAAGGTACCCTGGAATTTGAACTATAAGGAATAACTTGTTCCCAAAGAAGATTTTTGAAGTGGCAAAGGAGAGAGGGAAAGGGAAAGATTTGGGTTTTTTTCTTTCCTTCCCTATATTGACAGCAAAGAGACTTAAAGGCCCTGTCACACTGCCCAACAGATGCCAAACGGACACAACGGATGAGAAAAATGTTCCATCCGTTGTTATCCGCTCTCAGAAAGGGCAAAAATTTGCATAACCGGAGCGGATAACATGGACGTGGGGAGGATACAGGGCGGATGGAAAGTGGATGTAGAACGGAAGCCCAGCAGATGGAAGCAGATTGGAGCGGATGGCACATCCGCAAGGCTTCCGGGGGACCTCAGCAATGCGGATGCGGAACGGATACAGCGGATGCAGAGAGGACGTTGAGAGGATGAAGCGGATGCACAGCGGAAGCCTAGTGGATGCCAAGCGTTAATTGCGCATGCGGAGAGGATGCATTGCGTCAGCCCCGCGGATATAACGGAAGCAGCTTGGAAGCAGGTCACCATTCAGAGGAAAAACCTGCTTCCAGACACATCGACTGCCTTGTTTGCCTGCATGTCTGCCTGCAAGCCTTGCTGCCAGCGTTGCTGCCAGCCTTGCTGCCAGCCTCCCTGCCATCCTCCCTGCCAGCCTTGCTGCCTGCCTGCCAGCCTTGCTGCCAGCCTCCCTGTCAGCCTTGCTGTCTGCCTGCCAGCCTTGGTGCCTGCCTGCCTGCCAGCCTTCCTGCCAGCCTTGGTGCCTGCCTCCCTGCCAGCCTTCCTGACAGCCTTGGTGCCAGCCTTCCTGACAGCCTTGGTGCCAGCCTTCCTGCAAGCCTTGGTGCCTGCCTTGGTGCCTGCCTGCCTTCCTGCCAGCCTTGGTGCCTTCCTGCATGCCAGCCTTGGTGCCTGCCTGCCTGCAATCCTTCCTGCCAGCCTTGGTTCCTGCCAGCCTCCTTGCCAGCCAGCAACCCCACAACCATGCGGAAGCACAGCAAGCCTCAGCCATCTGCTGCCAGCCCTGGCAAGAGGGACAGGGCTACCATCCCACCCCATGGCCCTCACTCTGGTTCTGCTGGGGCTTCTGCAGCACGGGCTCGCTCTTCTGGGGCTGGGGCTTCTGCTGCTTCTGCTTCTGGAGGAGCTGATGACAAGCACCAGCCACCTCCACAGCACCTGCACCCTTCACCCCTGAGACTGAGCGACCAAGAGGAGTACCAGAGACTCATCTTTGTCTCATAGCTTGTTGTTAATAAAGTCTATTTTTGATTCACACACATGCTTCATTTCTTTTTTTTAATAAACTCTTGCTGGAAACTTTTAGAAATGGTTTAAGCCTTTGCATGCTTGTGGGATGGGTTAAGATAGCTGTGGGATGGGTTGAGATAGCTGTGGAATGGGCAGGGATACCTTTGGGATGGGTAATAGCTGTGGGATAGATAAACCTCCAGTGCAAGCATAGTGGGACTGTATGGTCCACCCTCCCAGGTGCCACACCTATGGCCCTTTATTATCAATAACAATGTAATCATTGATCCACACATTTCAGCATAAACACAACTCTTTATTAAATGCCCTGTTCATTGTCGGGCCACTCAACATAATGAGAAAGAGGTCTCATTAATTGAGTTTCAGGAGGAACAACTGGAGATTAAAAAAGAGAAAGGAGTTGTAGGTGGACAGGTAGACAGTAAAGAACAACGTGAAGTGAGAGCTACGAGAGCTGTTAGACCTAAATATAAAGCATAATTATGGAAGAAAAAAAACTGATTACAATGAATATAAATGGACTTAACTCAGCTGTTAAAAGAAGGAAAACTTTTCATAAATTAGAGAAATTAAAATTTGACATAATTTGCTTACAAGAAGTTCATATTAAAAAACAACATGAGCAATTGTTAGTACAGCCAAAATTAGGGAAAATATTTACTTCTTTGATTCAATGTAAGAAAAGAGGAGTGGTTCTCTACATTAAAGAGGATATCCCAGCAAAACTGATTTACACGGATGAAGACGGAAGAGTATTAATGGTGGAAATAATGGACAATAATAGAAAAATACTCCTGATTGCAATTTATGCTCCGAATGATAAACAAGAAGAGTTTTATAAAAAACTACATATGGAAATAATTAGACTGGACTATGTTAACATAATTATGATGGGAGACTTTAATGGAATTGTAGACAATAAACTGGACTATATAACAACAACAACAAAACAAAATAGAAAGGTTCTCCCTAAATCTTTTTTTAAAATGACAGATGAATTAACCTTAAAAGATATTTGGAGAGAAAGAAACGTTAAAGCTAAACAATATACTTTTTACTCTAATAGACATTTATCATGGTCCAGATTAGATATGATTTGGATCTCAACAGAATTAATATCCATTATTCAAGAAACAAGTATTGAAATAAGTACTTGGGCAGACCATAGTCCAATGACAATTAAATGGAAGGGACAAAAAAAAAAAAGATCGAGATGGACATTAAACAGCACATCTTGTGTGTTGTTGGGCAGGGGTTCCCTCCTTGAGGTGACTGGCATTGTATGGCATCTGAAGATGAGCCGTTGCCTGAAGCATCGATGTACATGAACTTGTAGTCAGCATCGACCATGGCGAAGAGGTTGATGCTGAAGAAGCCCTTGTAATTGAAATAAGTAGACCCCGACTTGGCTGGAGCTTTGCAGGCCACGTGCTTCCCATCTATGGCTCCAACGGTGTGGGGGAAGTTCCACTTCTGATACCACTGCTCTGCAACTTTCTTCCAGCCTTCTTCAGTGGAGGGGCACTGGAGGAGCTCCTCCAGGTATTCTTCGATGATGGCCTGCACCACTTCTCTGACCACAATGCTGATGGTGTTGGGTGGCACCCTCCAGCCATACTGCATGCTCCTGTAGGTGGTCCCTGAGGCCAGGTGGCGCAGAGTGAGTGCCACCTTGAGCCCAGGTTCCAGGCTGGGCCAGAAGTTGGTGTTTGCCTTGGTCAACCTGGGTGTCAGCCGCTGTACAACTTTGTCAAACATGGCTGGAGGCATCCTCATGAAGTTCTGGAATGCCTGAGTGTCTTCGTTCCTGAGCTCCACCATCAGCTTGTTGTACAGTCCGTACTCTGCTCTTCTGGTGAACCATCTTCGCACCCAGACGCTTCTTGGCCACCCCTTTTTCTTCCCGTAGTAGAGTTGACAGAGCCTGTAGATGGCTTTGCATTGTTGCAGAAGGATGGTGGCTGCCAAAAGGACTGTGTTACGATCCACGGTGGACATGACTGGATGCTGTGGAAGAGGAACAGGCAGATGAAGGCTGCAGAGGTCTGCAGCAGGGCTTCTGGTCTGAAAGTGAGATCCAGATGTGTTGCTCCCCCTTTTTATAGGCAGTATAGGTGTCCCTTTGCATCCTCTAGGAATCCCCTAGGCATCCTCTAGGCATCCTCTAGACATCCTTAATATCCGAGATAGGTCCCCTCTGCGGACGTTTTTTCCATTTTAAATACTTTGTTTCCACTAGGCATCTGTTCTGCATCCATTCTGCATCCATTCTGCGTCCGTTCCGCTTCCTCCCTGCGTTCGAGTGGATGGAGTTGCGCGGATGCGCAGCAGATGCCTAGCAGATATAGCGGATGCGTAACAGATGCAGAATGGATGTGTAGCGGATGCGTAGCGGATGCAGAACGGACGAATTGGATACATTTTCCGCGCAAATGTTTTGAGCAGCTCAAAACTTTCTGAGCGGAGGAAACGTCAATAAACGGATGCTGGACGGATAGAGAGGAAGCAAAACGGAGGCAGTGAGTACATCGCGTTAACCAACGGATGGCAAGCTTTTTTGTCCGTTTTACATCCTCTTTGCCTCCGTTGGTGCAGTGTGACAGGAGCTTAAGTAAGAAATTGTTAAAAATTCATTTTGACATTAATAGGCATTTAAGCTGAAAATAAAATGTCAAAGGGATAATAAAGATTTTTGGATATTTAAAAACTTTTAAAAGAAGGAAAGGAGAGAAAAGGAAAAAATAAAAGGGTGGGATCTGGAAAAATGGAGGAGACCACCTGGAATTAAAAGGAATTAACAATGAAACTTTAACAAGATTCCTAAAAGATGCATTCTAACTGAAATCCCAGGAAGAGAAAATGGAAAAAAGAAGCAAGAAGAAACAGCTTTGGATTATTTGATGATTTTTGGATTTTTGGTTATTAGATTTAAATAACTAAAATCAATTGGTGGTTGTTTAAAAGTGTTTAAAATGGCATCACTCTTGAAAGAACTGAAAATGGAACTTAAAAAACAGAAAGAAGATGCACAAGAAAGAAGAGGTTTTTTTGGCTTCGTATTTCAATTCTTAGAAATGGAGATCATGAACTATGAGAAACAACAAGAAATGCTTCCAGAACAAGAAGGTCAGAAGAAGCCACCTTTAATGAATTCTATGTGGGGGAAAAAAGGAAAGTGGGGAAAGGGAGTGAAAAATTTAAGATCTGAAAAAACAACCAAAAAAGAGAACAGTTTGAAAAGCAATTACAATATTAGGAAGAAACAGAAGGGAAGATTACAGAAGAGAGAATTAGAATTAGAGAGACAAGGGATCAAAAAGGGGAGGGAGAAGAAGAGGGGGAAGAAGGAAAGGAAAAGAAGTTATAAAGGACAAAAACAGTATATAGAGGAAATAGGGAAAATGTACAAGGATTAAAGGTATAAGCCTATTTAGAAGACATAGAGACAATGGGTGAAAATTTAATTGAAAGAGAGGATTCTGCAAGGGTACATAAGATAGCATTGTTATATTAGAAATAGAAATGAATATGGAAAATATGAAACAACTGTGATTAAAGTGATAGATAAAATACTTATTGGAATGGAATGGAATGTTTGTTAATAAATAAATGAAATAAAGAGAATGAGAGAATGAAATTAGGAAAGGATGGGAACATTTTAATTTATTAATTATTGATAAAAATTTAAGCGAAGAGAAATATGAAAGAAACATGAAAGAAGTTATGGAAATATTATAAGTGTTCCTAAGGAAGTATGATATTTAATTGAAAAGAAATGTTAAAGATATCAATTAATATTAATGGAAGATTGTAACTAACATTAATGGTTGAGCTGAATTGGAATAGACTAAGTATTTTATGTACTATTTTATATATGTATATTTTCTCTTTAAGAACTTAGTGTGTATTTTAAGAATGTACTGAGCAGAATTTGATTGGCAAAATTTATGTGTTATAAAACAGAGGTTAGATATTGAATGTTATAATTATAAAGGTATAAATTGAAGTTTAAATAAATAAATAAGACCCTTTCCACTCAGCCCCCTTGATGTAGAGTGGGGCAGGTTCCTCTCTCTGCTTCCGGAAGTCTAACACCATCTCCTTTGTCTTGTTGGTATTTAGATGTAAGTTGTTTTCTGAGCACCATGTGGATAACTTCTGGACTTCTTCCCTATATGACAATTCATTTCCTCCTGTAATAAGACCCAGTATGGTGGTATCATCTGCAAACTTTACTATCACATTAGATGGATTGGAAATTCAGTCATATCAGTGGTGGTATTCAGCTGGTTCATGCTGATTTGGGCGAACTGGTAACAAGGATTTGGCATAGGTCACCAAACTGATCGTAACTTCTGGCTGGCCATGCCCCCAATCCGGTCACCTGAGCATCACTCATTCACTTGTCCCACTTGCTGGATGTGTCCGCCTGATGCTCGCCCACCCAGTCACTCCTTTTTTTCTTTAACCTCCCAATAATCAGCTGTTCCTATAAATCTCTGTTCTGGGATCCCCCTCACTTCTTACTGCTTCATCCAGGAGGCTTCCCTGGGGCCCAGGAAGCACAGCCCCTCCTCCATTTTTTGCCTTCCAGAGCCCCAGGAAAGCTTCCAGGGAGCAAAAATACCCTCCTAGGCTCCTCTGAGGCTAGGAAGGCCTGAAAATGGAGCATGGAGATGTGCTGCGTCCCCCTCTTATGCTGTTTTTTTTCTTTTCTGAGCCCCAGGAGATCCTTCTGGGAGCAAAAACAACCCCCCCCCAGAGGTTCTGAGGCTTCCTGGTCCTCTGAAGCCAGGAAGCCCCAAAAATGGAGTGTGGAGGGGTGCTGTGCACCCCTCCTATGCTTGTATTTTTTCCTTCCTGAGCCCCAGGAGAGCCTTCTGGGAGCAAAAACACCCCCCCAGAGGCTCCCCTGAGGCCAGGAATGGGGTGCAGGGTAGGGGTGGTGCTGCCAAAAAAAACCATGCCCAACTAAACACATGGCCACACTCACCTAGCCACAGCCACAGAACCAGTAGAAAAATTTTTGAATCCCACCACTGAGTGATATGTGTATGAGTATAGGTAGGGACTGAGCACACAGCCCTGAGGAGAGCCAGTGCTGAGCTTCAGGGAAGAGTATGTGAAAGACCAAGCTCTCAATGTTTGTGGCTGGTCCATCAGAAAGTCTTTAATCCAATCATAGGTGAGAGAAGGGAAATTCAAGTCAGTCAACTTTTCAATGAGGATGTCCAGCAAAATGATGTTAAAAGCCGAACTGTAATCTATGAAAAACATTCTGACTTAGTTTCAGGTATCTCTAGATGACTCACCACAGAATATAGGGAAGTACCAATGGCATCACCTGTTGACCTATTTCCTCTATAGATGAACTGATATTGTTTGAAGTTTGATAGAAGCCATGACCAATCTCTCAAAGCACTTCATCACTACAGATGTTAGTGCAATGGTCTGTAGTCATTCAGGCTGTTTATTGCTGTTTTCATTCAGGACTGGAATGATAATGGCTGCTTTCAGACATGATGGAACAGGGAGATGTTAAAAATCCTTGTTAGGATCTCTAATAGTTGGTCAGCACAGGTTTTAACCACTAACTCCAGCACCCCATCTGGACCTGCCGCTTTATTGGAATTCATGGCCTTCAATACAGCTTTCACTTGGAATTCATGCAAGGTGAGTGGCTGAGAGTTGGAGGCCATCAGGCTGGGGCTACAGGGTCAGGTCTCTTGACATTGTAGTGGGTGAAGAAGGTGTCCAACTCCTCTGCCAATGAAGCATCAGAGTTGACTGTCTTCATCATATTGCCTTTATAGTTGGTTAGATGCTGCAGTCCCTACCACACCTACATCAGGTTGTTGTCTGCCAGATGGTTCTTCATCTTTATATTTTTGTTTAGCTACCTTGATGCCTTTCTGTAGATTTGTCATGGTCTCATTGTATTTATCTCTATCACCTGCCTTAAAGGCAGAATTCTGGGCTTTCAGAAGTGTCTGTACCTCTGCTGACATCCAGGGTTTGCTATTACCGTAGACTCTGATGCACTTATTACATTATCCATGCACATTTTAATACATATAGTGTTAGTGAATTCTTGCAGCTCCAAATGTTCAAATATACTCCATTCAGTAGTCTCAAAGCAGTCTTGTAACTGACAGAATGCTCCCTCCGACCAGATTTTAACAGTTTTCCTGATTGTTTTTTCCTGGGCGGGGGGGGGATATACTTTGGGCACAAGAGGAGAGAGATGTAGCCAGATCAGAGAGGGGGATTGTTCTATATGTCTGACTTAAGTTTGAATATATGTGGTCTAAAATATTCTTACCTCTGGTGGTACATTGCACATACTGCAAAAATTTATGAAGAACAGACTGTATATAAACTTGATTAAAATCCCCAGCCACAGCAAAAGTGCCCTCAGGGTAAGTTTGCTTCTGCCTCTCGATGGCATCATGTAACTTAGAGAGTGCGGTGCTAACATTTGCATCAGGTGGAATATAGACAGTGGTGATAACTATAATGGAAATCTCTCTAGGTAAATAAAATTGCCGACAAATGACGAATTCTATATCTGGAGAGCAGTGTATATAACTAACTCTACTCTACTGCATACCGCCATCTTGGAGAAGGAGAAAGATACAGAAAGGTTTCCTATCATTCCAGCCCTCCATCCATGACCAGTCTGTCTTCAGCCAATTGGAGCTCACCAAAATGTTTTGAGAATGTTTTGGGGTAACAACATTCTTTCCCAGGATGTTGTCCTTGGATTCCAGTGCATACTGGCTAGGAGCTTCTCTGATCTTTATCACCTGTCATTTCCTCACCTTGTTTTCATCATGTAGAAACACAGTTTAAGTATCCATCTATCCTTCCTCCCCCACTAGCCTTTGATGGCAGGATGCCTGTGAGGTGCCAAGTCTGGCAGACCTGGCAATATGGGCCAATACCACATGTTAGCCTTTCCCAAAGATAGAACTAGGGACTTGTAGACTAATTTATCCACTAATTTACAGGCCACAGAATAGCACTAACAGTGCCATCTAACTGTGCCCTTAGAACAAGCTTCCTTGTTAGTTCTGCAGCCTCTCCTGGTACTATAGGACCTATGCATTATTTCACAGCAACAAAAGATATTATCTGTGCTTTTGCAATCAGCAACCTTTTTGCCACTTCTTGCTGCTTATATTAGTTCTTTTCCACAATGTTTTTACATCTTAATAAGCTATTTTTTTTCAGCTGAGGAACAGAAGAAACAAATTCTTACTTCTGTGGAAGAAGCACACTGCCCAGAACCCTAATACCCTGAACTGTATATTGATGAAAGTGGCTATTTATGTTCGCTTCCCATCAGCTCACATATGGCTGATGCCCTGTGGTTAAAAAAAGAAGTATGATGATAGAGGAAATTACCTTTGGTCAATCAGCTTTATCCAAATAGTCAGACGTGCAGCCAGATCAGAAGAATGCATTCAGCCACTGGAGTCAGCAAAGACCAAAGTCAACTATTTTCCACAGCAACTGGGTTTTAAGATTGTGAAAAGAAGAATGTGCTAAATGATTGGAAAGGCAGCTCATTTTCTCTGATGTCACTTTTCCACTCAGGTGTGTCTTGTTATGCAGGAAAGTTAATTTCAGGTTGCATATCCTTTCCTCTGAGAACAGTTCAGCTACAGCAGCAGCAACTGATAGAAGAGGTGGAGGCTGTTTTCTTTCTTGTTTTCTTAGCTTGCTTAGAGGGATTTTTTTTTTTCTTCTGGCAGGGCCCCTGTGATACAAAATCAAACAGAAAAGAAAAAAGTTTGTTTATTAATCATGTTTATATAGCTGCCCATCTTAACAATCAAATAACTCTAGGTGAATAAAGACCAACAGAATAAAGACCAATAGATACAAACTGCCTCTCCTTCTTACTTAAGAAAGTGAAAACTCTCGAAATGAAGGATTTCAAAAGGAAGCTTTTATTAAGCAGAAGTGAAAGCATGCCATTCAAAGCAATGTCTGATCTATCTTAGGCAAGAGAAATAGAGTTAAGGCCACAGAGACCCCTCCCTTTAGCTAGATGTTGATTCAGCCAATCCACAGGTGTGAAAATGTTACTGTCCTGATCATTCTGGGAAGACAGATAAGCATACATTCCCATGGCCATCTTCCACTGGCTTAAGGGTTTAAGTTCCTCCCAGCACACATGTACTAATGGTCAAATTGAGAGAACTAACTCGGTGCTAGAATAATATTTAAGATGTTTTATTAATTATTAACAAGATAACTGGACTGGAGCTTCCGGTTGAATGGCTGGAAAATAGTGGGCTCTGCTGAGCCCCTTGAAATCCAGCTGGTAACTACTGTTGGGAGACACTTTGGGGTCATAGCTGCCTTGGAGGGGCAGTGAAGGAAAGAGAGATGCTTTGTTGGTCATGAGGAAAACCGCAATTTCCTTGTTAGGTTTGAAGCAAGCTCTCTCTGAATGACAGCAGGGATAACAGCCATTTTTGGACTGTCATGAAACAGGGACAACCGGGACCATAAGAATTGTGCTGGAGCAGTGAATGGACAGAGCATTTAAACCAGGTGAGAAATTTACCAACTTTTACCCTAAAGATTTGAAGTAACAAAAAATATTAAAATATAACTCCTAAGCTTAAAAAAGCAGCGGATAAAAAGAACATTGAAAACAAAGAGGTAAAAGAAGCCTAAGATAAGCTAATAAAACACAGAAAGCTGGGGGAAAAAGCCTAAACAATTTGAAAAACAATTTTCAGGAGAATTTATTTGGACTATTTGTATTTTTAAACCCTTTGGATTTGATTGAGAATTCAGCTGTTTTTGTCAGACTATTTAGCATTGAATTTGGACTAATAGAACCATCTGCTGGAGGAAGAGAAATATTACAGCACTTAGGCGCAGTCTTTTAAAGAAAGTTATCTCAATACACACAAGGCTGAATACACAAAATAGAAGCAACAACATCTGGAGGATGGCCTGGTCTTGTTGATGACTTAAACAATCTGGAAATATTTGCTGGGCTTTTTCCCCCCTTTCTTTCCCTTTGGAAGATTTATAAAAGGAACTAACCTGCAAATAACTAAACTCAATTAAATTTGGCTATTGGATTAATTGAATAGTTTAATTTGGACTTGGACTATTGGACTTAATTTGGACTTGGACTTTTAATGTTATTTAATAAAACAGCCTATGAGATAAAAGAAGAAAACTGTTGGAAGAAAGGAGAAAAGAAGGGCAGATAAATAAGATTTTAAAATCTGGATAATTGGTAGATATATAACTGGGGAAATATAAATTGTAAATCATAAAGTAAAGGGTTTTATAAAATGGATTTCCAGGAAAAAATAGAATTTTATGGAGAAATATTGATTATGTTAAATGATATGCATGAACTTTGGAAAAGCAATAAGGAGACAAAGGGATTGTTTAAAGATACAGAAATAAAGTAGAAGCTACTCAACAATTGGAGGAAAAAGAAAAATATGGCACTCCAGAAATTGGTGAGAAGTTAGAAAAGATAGTGGATGGGGAAAAGCAAAAGAGACACAAGAAGTTAAAAATAAAGAGGAGAAAGAACAAATAAATAGAAGACATAACCTCATACAAATTTATAACAGAACAAAAAGAAAAAGAAAAAAATATCTTTAAGAAAAATCCAAAAGAAGCTTTGATGATGGGACTTCAAATACAATAGACAAAAGAGATAAAAGGTACTCAGAAAGGTTCGTAGATACAAAAACAAAAAGAGATGTAAGATGCTAAGAGAGATAAAAGATGATTTAAAAATCAATAAACAAAATTTTAAGGACAGATGATGGATAATGAGAAAATATTTTAATAAAAGGGGGAAATATATGCAGGAAAAATAGTATATATTAAGAGAAAATATAATTTAATAACATAAGCCAAATAAGTCAAAACAGTACATCGGAATTTTGGATTAGGTAATTAAAACATATTATTATTGTTGTTATTGTTCTTGTGCCAAAACATATTATGAATTTAAAATATGGATTAGAACTGTGTGGGAGTTTGAGATACACTCCCGGGATTGAGTAAACATTGTTAATACTTAGTATTATCATTAACCCTACATATTTGGAATATTGATGGTGGAACTATGAATAATTCTTAGAAAATATCAAATCATAATACTTAGGGATGATAAATACAAGGCACAAAGAAATGTTGTTAAGTTTAAAGGAATTAATGGGAAAATGAGAAATGGATTATGAAAAAAAAAAGATTAGCACTATGAAAGTTGTGGAAGTTGGAAGATTAGAATCACATATATTTATAAGCATTATTACTGTTTTTGTTGTTTAAAAAAGAATTGACCTGGGGAATGCAATGTTCATAAAATATGTATGTTCATATTGAAAATAAAAAACATTAAAAAAAATAACTAGACTGAACATTTGCCTTTTGATGAAGTTGCATTCAATAACTCGGTACACTCAAGTACTGGTTTTACCCCTTTTATAGTAGCAACAGGCCAAGTTTTCAGCCCAGTGCCTGAACTACCCACAGAAGAACCTACCATTCCCTCACTTAAGGAGTGGATGAGGATCCCGAGGTTTTATCAGACTCATGAGAAAACTGTTTTCCTCTGAGTCTGCCTATCTCACCCATGGCCATCTCTGGAGAAATGGAAGTACTAAGGGCCGTAGAGCCGCTGCCACCCACGGTCATCAAGACTTTGTTCAATCAGAGGTGGACAATACTCCACTTCAACGGGACTCTCCAGGAAGTCCACCAGGATCTGTGGGGTCCCAACCTATTTCAGACTATGAAAGTTGAATAGACTGAGGATAAGAACTATCCTAAGGGGGAGAGGTGTTATGTATTGAATGTATCTAGTTATGTTAACTGTGCTAAAGTGAAACTAATCTTTAGATGACTCCCAACTGTTTTGGAGGAAATTTAGAACATTTATATTTGGGTGGGGGTATTTCTAGTTCTGTAATTGGTTACGGCGCTTATGGACCTAGAATATAAATCAGAGGCATTTGCCTGAGTTCCTCAGTTCCAGCTTTGAGTCAATAAATGCTGTTGCAGCTATGCTGATTTATTTCTTGCCTACTGAAGCCCACTACACAATAAGGTAATCAGAAAGTAATTTATTGGGATACTTAGAAAAGGGAAGCAGGGCTTCTCTCATAATTGCATCTGACCTTTTTTCTACACAAAAACACTCAAAGTTTTCTGAGATTACATTTCTGAACAATCTGAAGCTACATTGTGTTCCAAGAATGAAAACTCAAGTAATGAATTGTCAGGGATGAGAATTAAGAACATTCTGTTTTCTATATTTTCAAAATACTGTGTATTCACTTGTGTATTGTTTAATATAGTAAACTATATTTGATGTTTGAATTAAAATCTGTTATATTCTGAATTATTCTAACTAAATAATTTTCTATGTTTTCAATGATATGTTTGCCATTTTCTTATAGTTATCATTTATCATACAGTGAATGATCTTTTAACTCATCTGAAATTATCTCTTCCAATGCATGTCAATATTGCTGTCATATTTTTGCAACTTATAAAAAGGGTTATACTTTGCCATATAATTGCAGAGTCAATACATTATTGACAATCTTAAACCCATGTCACACTGGCCAACGGATGCAAAACGGACACAACGGATGAGCAAAACAATGAGCAATCCGTTGTTATCCGCTCTCAAAAGGGGCAAAAATTTGCATAACCGGAGCGGATAACACGGACGCGGGGAGGACGCAGGGCAGATGCAAAGTGGATGCGGAATGGAAGCCCAGTGGATGGAAGCGGATGGGAGCGGATAGCGCAACCGCTGGGCTTCCGGGGGGCCTCAGCGAAGCAGACGCGGAACGGATACAGCGGATGCAGAACGGACGCCGAACGGATGAAGCGGATGCACAGTGGATGCACAGCGGATAAAGCGGATGCACAGCGGAAGCCTAGCGGATGCACAGCGGAAGCGGAACAGATGCCGAGCGTTAATTGCGCATGCGGGGGGGAAGTATTACATAAGCCCCCTGGATATAAAGGGAAGCAGCTCGCACGTGGCCAGCATTCCGAGGAAAGACCTGCTGCTGGACACTTCGAATTCCTTGCCTGTCCTGCCAGCCTGCCTTCCAGCCAGCCTTGGTGCCTGCCTGCCTGCCTGCCTGCCTGCCAGCCTTTCTGCCAGCCTTCCTGCCAGCCTTGTTGCCTGCCAGCCTCCCTGCCAGCCAGCAACCCCACAACCATGGGGAGGAAGTGAAAGCCTCAGCAACCTTCCGCCATCCCTGGCAAGAGGGACAGGGCCAACCTCCCGCCCCCTGCCCCTGACTCTGCTTCTGCTGGGGCTTCTGCTGAAGCTGCTCCTGGCGGTGGTGCTTCTGCTGGTGCTGGGGCTTCTACTGGTGCTTACTCTGTTGAAGCTGCTCCTGGTCCTGCTTGACCTGCTCGACCTGCTCGTGCTCCTGGACTTGCTCGTCCTGCTTGTGCTCCTGGTCTTGCTCGTGCTCCTGGTCCTGCTCGTGCTCCTGGTCCTGCTCATGCTCCTGGTCCTGCTCATGCTCCTGGACTTGCTGGCCCTGCTGGTGCTTACTCAACTGCTGCTGATCCTGGTCCTGGTGTTCCTGCTGATGATGATGATGATGATGATCCTGCTGGTGAGGATGCTGATGCTGATTATGATCCTGCTGGTGAGGATGATGATGATGATGATGATGATGATGATGATGATCCTGCTGGTGCTGCTGCTGGTGGTGGTGTGGAGGAGCAGCCACTACTACCTGGGAGCCCCTCTGATGAGGGCCCATCTGGTCCTGCCAAAGGGAGGAAGAGGCGTATGCGACAACGGGAGAGGAGGCAATACTCCATTGCGGAGACGCACGAGGATGAGGTGCTGGAGTGGCTGAGAGAGAATGACTATCTGTGGCGGAAGGGAAACCGGCTGTACAGGGACACCAAGCGGAAGCAGGCTGCTTGGAGAGAGAGGGCAGAGAATATGGGTTACACTTCGGAGGTGATCCTCGGCTGGTGGAAACATATGCACACCTGGTACGGGAAGCTGCACCTGAAGAAATCTGGCAAGGCCACTGTGAAGCTGACAGACAGAGAGACCTATGTCATGGCCAGGTGCAGCTTCCTGGAGGGTGAGATCCGCCACCAAGGAGCACCAGCAGCCCCTCTCACTACCCTGTCTCTCAGGCAGCCTGCTGCCACCCAGTCCTCTTCCAGCCGAGAGTCAGTCCCTGTCTCCAGGCAGGTTTCTGTGGAGTGTGCCACGGCGGAGAACCCGTGGACAGGTGTGGTAAGTGTGGTGGAGTGTGTAGAGGACTCCCTGGTACGGTGGGAGAAACCAGGACTCCCTGGTACGGTGGGACTCCCTGGTACGGTGGGACTCCCTGGTATGGTTGAGTCCACCACAGTCCTAGCCGCATCCACCACCACCCAGCTCCGCCTCCGCAGAAAAGCAGAGAGCTGGACAGCTGGAGGGGCAGAGCCACAATGTCCTGCTGGAGATCAGGGACACCATCTGCACCAGCATAGATCTCCTCTCTCAGTTGGTCCACACTGACTCCTCATCCACCAACCGCAAGCCCTTCCTCACCTATGTCAACCAGACCCTCAAGGAAATGGCAGATCCACAGTACCAGGTGGTGAAGGAGAGGATCACCACGCTGCTTCACAACCCTCCAGACCCAGAGGAACCTGTTCCCACCCAGTCCAGGCTTGCTCCTCCACCCCAGGTGATGTCCCTCCCATTCCAAGGCTTCCCACAGTCCCTCACCTACCAGGGCTACGACTACCAGGAGGTTCAACAGCACAGGCAGCAGTCCTTCCCAGTCCAGGCACAGAGTCAGCGGGCGACACCATTGCCACCTGTTTCACTGATGCCACCGATGCCACCCACGCCAATGATGCCACCAATGACAGCGATGCCACCCATGCCAATAATGCCACCGACGACAGCAATGCCACCCACGCCAGTCCTCACCCAGCTGCAGACCAGACAGCCCCACTACACTACGCCTTCCTACACCCCACTGCCAAGCCCAGCCTCAGTACATCTGTCATCAGTACTGGGGCTGACACCCCATGGCATGGAGGAAGGACCTCTCAGCATCACGGGGCTGAGCCAGCTGTCTGAGACCTTTCTAAACACACCATCCCCTGTTGTACTCTCGAGGCCAGGCACTCCAGCACTACCCACCACCACAGCATCTGGACCCTTCACCCCTGAGACTGAGCACATCTCCGAGTGACCAAGAAGAGTGCAAGAGACCAGCTAGCTGGCTACCTGTGGACTTTATTTGGACAGTTGACTTGGGTCATTTTTTTTTTACAGCTTGTTGTTCAATAAAGTTTATCTTTGATTCACACACTTGCTTCATTTCTTTTTTTTAATAAAGTCTTGGTGGAAACTTTTAGAATTGGCTTAAGCCTTTGCATGCTTGTGGGATGGGTTAAGATAGCAGTGGGGTGGGCAGGGATACCTGTGGAATGAGCAGGGATACCTTTGGGATGGGTAATAGCTGTGGGATAGATAAACCTCCAGTGCAAGCATAGAGGGACTGTATGGTTCACCCTCCCAGGTGCCACACCTATGGCCCTTTATTATCAATAATAATGTAATAATCATCCACACATGTCAACAGAAAGACAACTCTTTATTAAACGCCCTGTTCATTGTAGGCCCACCCAACATACATGGCACAATCTCATCAGTGTGATGAGACAGGCTGAAGGAAGCATCCATTAAGCATCTACCATCCTGTCTTGCCACTCCACCGCTCCAGCTGGGGAGTTGCACCAGTGTTTCAGGAGGTTGCGCTACTTCTTCCCTTCCCATGAGGCTCTGTTGTGACCTTGCACATCCTGAGTGTCGATCAGGTTTTGCCCTTGCCTCCATTCCCCAGGCTCCATGTCCCCATTGCCTTGTTGACGGTCCATGAACCTGTTCTGCAAAACTGGGTAGCGGGTGCACATGAGATTGTGCAGGATACAGCAAGCTTCCACGATCCTCCTCACTGTCTCTGGGCGATGCTGAATGGTGGTGAGAAGTACCTGGAACCTGTTGGCCAGGATGCCAAAGGCGTTCTCCACCACCCGCCTTGCCCTGGACAGCCTGTAGTTGATGATCCTCTCTTCATGGGTGAGGAGTCTGGAAGTGTAGGGCTTCATGAGGTAGGTTCTGAGGGAGAAGGCGTCATCCCCCATGATGAAGTAGGGCACATATTGCGTGTCGTTGGGCAGGGGGTCTGGATCTGGGAAGCCCACAATGAGGTTGCCTTCCAGCCCCTCCTTGAGGTCACTGGCGTTGTATACCTGGGCATCTGAAGATGACCCATAGCCTGAAGCTTCGATGTACATGAACTTGTAGTCAGCATCAACCATGGCGAAGAGGATGATGCTGAAGAAGCTCTTGTAGTTGAAATAAGTGGACCCCGACTTGGCTGGAGTTTTGCAGGCCATGTGCTTGCCATCGATGGCTCCAACGTTGTGGGGGAAGTTCCACCTCTGATACCACTGCTCTGCAACTTTCTTCCATCCTTCTTCAGTGTAGGGGCACTGGAGGAGCTCCTCCTTGTATTCTTCGATGATGGCCTGCACCACTTCTCTGACCACAATGCTGATGGTGTTGTGTGGCACCCTCCAGCCATACTCAATGCTTTTGTAGGTGGTCCCTGAGGCCAGGTGGCGCAGAGTGAGTGCCACCTTGAGCCCAGGTTCCAGGCTGGGCCGGAAGTTGGTGTTTGCCTTGGTCAACCTGGGTATCAGCTGCTGCACAACTTCATCAAAAATGGCTGGAGGCATCCTCATGGAGTTCTGGAATGCATGAGTGTCTTCATTCCTGAGCTCCACCATCAGCTTGTTGTACAGTCCGTAC
Source organism: Laticauda colubrina (assembly GCA_015471245.1). Lineage (NCBI taxonomy): Eukaryota > Metazoa > Chordata > Lepidosauria > Squamata > Elapidae > Laticauda > Laticauda colubrina. The sequence goes on along the minus strand of BLBF01000019.1, from coordinate 5,041,651 downwards.
TCTGCTCTTCTCCCGATCCATTTTCGGACCCAGACGCTTCTTGGCCGCCTCTTTTTCTTCCCATAGTAGAGTTCACAGAGCCTGTAGATGGCTTCGTACTGTTGCAGAACGATGGTGGCTGCCAAAAGGACTGTGGTACAATCCACAGTGGACATGACTGGATGCTGTGGAAGAGAAAGAGTCAGATGAAGGCTGCAGAGGTCTGCACAGGTGGGCTGCTGGTCTGAAAGTGAGATGCAGACGAGTTGCTCCCCCTTTTTATAGGCAGTATAGGTGTCCCTTTGCATCCTCTAGGCATCTTCTAGGCATCCTCTAGACATCCTTCATATCCGAGATAGATCCCCTCTGCGAACGTTTTTTCCACTTTAAATGCTTTGTTTCTGTGCTGCATCTGATCTGCATCCATTCTACATCTGTTCCGCATACGTTCCACTTCCTCCCTGCGTCCGGGCAGATGGAGTTGCGCAGATGTGCAGCGGATGCCAAGCGGATATAGCGGATGCATAACGGATGCATAACGGATGCGTAGCGGATGCGTAACGGATGCAGAACGGACGAACTGGATACATTTTCTGCACAAAAGTTTTAGGCAGCCCAAAACTTTTGGAGTGGATGAAACGTCCATAAACGGATGCTGGACGGATAGAGAGGAAGCAAAACGGAGGCAGTGAGTACAGAACGGATACATCGCGTAAACCAATGGATGGCAAGCATCCGTTGGTTCAGTGTGACATGGGCTTTAAGTCTTAGCCTTCATATCTACTTAATATGGATAAAGAATTTAGTTTTCCATTACAGTCCAGCTACATCACAGGAATCAAACTTAGAATTGCCTCTTTGAGATTTAAATCATTTTATTTGTGCTTTAACTTTCTTTTGTTTTGTTTGAATCACTTTTTTCAGGTCAGTGAAGTATAGGTGGCACAATAAAAGTTTCATCAATGCTTAACCAAAGTGGTGTATATTTCTTCCTGAAATATAAACTCATGAAAAATGATAATCTAGGAAAATTATCTTTGGCAACTACTTATTTTTGGAATTTAAATTGGTTTCTGATTTGGCCTGAGGTTTTCCAGGCCAGGTTTTACAACAGTTTTACCTTCTGTGTACTTTTGACATATTGAAACAAGATTGCTTGATGTAGAGTTCAGTTGTCAAAACATAACTTTTTGTGAGTCTTAGCACATACCTGTTCCTAAAAGATAACAGAAACATAAATGATATGAATAGATAACCTTGAGCTCAGTTGTTGTCACTTAGATCTTCCAAATTTCTATTCTAATACTCCCATTATCTATTCTTTTGAAAAAAAAGAGGCACAACTAAAGCCCATGTCACACAGCACCAACGGATAGAAAGAGGATGTAAAATGGAGAGAAACACTTGCCATCTGTTGGTTAATGTGATGCATCCGTTCTGTACTCACTGCATCCATTTTTCATCCTCTCTATCCATCCAGCATCCGTCTTCTGAGATTTCATCCACTCAAAAGGTTTTGAGCTGCACAAAACTTTTTGAGTGGATAAAGTATCCAACGGGTCCATTATACATCCGTTACGCATACGGGGAACATCCGTTAGATGTCTGTCGTCATCCGTTACGCGTCTGCTATATCTGCTAGGCATCCGCTGCACATCCGCGCAACTCACATCCTCTCCAGTGGAAAACGGACACAGGGAGGAAGCAAAATGGACGTGGAATGGACACGCAGCGTTAGTAGCACACACGTAGAAAGGATGAAAGCAGATGCAGCTCGCATACAAAGCATTAAAATGGAAATAATGTTCGTACAAGGGACGTATATCGGATATTTAGGATGTCTGCAGGATGTCTAGAGGATGCAGAAGGACACCTAGAGGAAAAACGATATTTCCTAGGAAAAGGGGGAGAAATCACCTGGATCTCACTTTCAGTCCAGCAGCCCTGCTATGCAGACCTCTTGAGCCTTGATCTTGCTTTTGCTCTTCCACAGCATCCAGTCATCTCCACCATGGATCGTCGCACACTCCTTTTGGTAGCCACCATCGTGCATTCCAGCACTTCATGAGAATGCCGCCAGCCATGTTTGTGGAGCGGCTGAGACACAGGTTGACCAAGGCAAACACCAACTTCTGGCCCAGCCTGGACCCTGAGCTGAAGGTGGCACTGACTCTGCGCTATCTGGCCTCCGGGACCACGTACAGGAGCATGCAGTACGCCTGGAGGGTGCCCAGTTATACAACGCCAGTCACCTCAAGGAGGGGCTGGAACACAACCTCATCATGGGCTTCCCAGAACCAGACCCCCTGCCCAATGACACACAAGATGTGCCCTACTTCATCGTGGGGGATGACGCCTTCTCCCTCAGAACCTACCTCATGAAGCCCTACACTTCCAGATGCCTCATCCGTGAAGAGAGGATCTTCAACTACAGGCTGTCCAGGGCAAGACTGGTGGTGGAGAACGCCTTTGGCATCCTGGCCACCAGGTTCCAGGTACTTCTCACCACCATGCAGTATTGCCCAGAGACCATGAGGAACATCGTGGAAGCTTGCTGCATCCTGCACAATCTCATGAGCACCCGCTACCCAGTGTTGCAGAACAGGCTTGTGGACCACCAACAAGGCAATGGGGACACGGAGCCTGGTGAATGGAGCCAAGGGCGAAAACTGATAGATACTGTGGATGTGCAAGGCCCCAGAAGTGCTTCATGTGAAGAGAAGAAGCAGCGCAACCTTCTGAAACACTGGTGCAACTCCCCAGCTGGAGCAGTGGAGTGGCAAGACAGGATGGTAGATGCTTAGTGGATGCTTCCTTCAGCCTGTCTCATCACACTGATGAGATTGTGCCATGTATGTTGAGTGGCCTTACAATGCACAGGGCATTTAATCAAGAGTTGTGTTTATGTTGAAATGTGTTGATGAATGATTAAATTTTGATTGATAATAAAGGGCCACAGGTGTGGCACCTGGGAGGGTGGACCATACAGTCCCACTATGCTTGCACTGGAAGTTTATCTATCCCACTGCTATCCTAACCCATCCCACAGCTATTACCCATCACACAGGTATCCCTGCCCATCCCACTGCTATCCTTACTCATCCCATAGCTATTACCCATCCCACAGGTATCCCTGCCCATCCCACAGCTATACTTACCCATCCCACAAGCATGCAAAGACTTAAACCATTTCTAAAAGTTTCCACCAAGACTTTATTGACTAAAAGAACTGAACCAAGTGTGTAAAGCAAAGATAAACTTTATTAATAACAAACTGTAACAGCAAAATGACCCAAGTAAAGTGTCCCAAGCAAAGATAAAGTCAACAGGTAGCAACCCAGTCTCTCGCACTCTTCTCAGTCACTCTGAGGCGTGCCCATAGTCTCATGGGTGAAGGGTCCAGGTGCTGTGGAGGTGGCTGCTGCTGGAGTGCTGGTCTGAGGTGCCATTGGGGTGCCTGGCCCCGAGAGGACAACAGGGGATGGTGTGTGGAGGAAGCTCTCAGAGAGCTGGCTCAGCCCCATGATGTTGAGAGCCCCTTCCTCCATGACATGGGGTGTCAGTCCCAAGACAGATGACAGATGTTCTGAGGCCGGGCTTGGCTGTGGGGTGGAGGAAGGAGGTGTGTAGTGGAGCTGTCTGGTCTGCAGTTGAGCGAGGTGAGGCGTGGGTGGCATCTGTGGTGTGGGTGGCATCTGTGGTGTGGGTGGCATCTATGGCGTGGGTGGCATCAGTGGCATCGGTGGCGTACGATGCTCCTGTTCCTGGACTGGGAAGGGCTGCCTGTGCTGCTGGAACTCCTGGTAGCCATAGCCTTGGTAGGTGAGGGCCTGTGGAAAGCCTTGGAAGGGCTATGACATCACCTGGGGTGGAGGAGCAGACCTGGACTGGGTAGGAGCAGGTTCAGGGGCTGGAGGGTTGTGCAGACGAGCTGTAATCCTCTACTTTATCACCTGGTACGGTGATTCGGACATGTCCATGAATTTCTGGTTGACATAGGTGAGGAAGGGCTTGCGGTTTGAGGATGGTATGTCGGTGTGTACCAGCTGAGAGAGGAGATCTACGCTGCTTTTGATGGTGTCCCTGATCTCCAGCAGGACAGTGTGGCTCTGGCCCTCCGGTCTGGCTCTCTGCCTGCTTTCTGTGAAGTTGGAGCTGGGGGTGGGTGTGGGTTGGTCTCTGGTGTCAGCGCCCTCTCCTTGCTCCCACTGTGTCAGGGGGTCCTCCACGTGCTCCGCCACAGGGAGTGCAACTGTCGGGGGGGTCTCTGTCGTGGGGCGCTCCACAGATACCTGCCTGGACTCAGGAGCTGACTCTTGGCCAGAAGAGGACTGGCTCTCTGTGGGTTGCCTGAGAGAGAGGGTAGACAGAGGAGCTGCTCCTCGGTGGCGGACCTCACCCTCCAAGAAGCTACACTTGGCCATCACGTAGGTCTCCCAGTCAGTGAGCTTGACTGCGGCCTGGCCAGACTTCTTGAGGTGCAGCTTCCCGTACCAGGTGTGCATGTGTTCCAGCAGCCGAGGAGCACCTCCGAAGTGTAGCCCAGGCTCTCCGCCTTCTCTCTCCAAGCCACCTGCTTCCTCTTGGTGTCTCGATAAAGCCTGTGTCCCTTCCGCCATAGGTACTCATTCTCCCTCAGCCATTCGAGCACCTCATCCTCATGTTCCTCTTCAATGGAGTACTGCCTCCTCTCTCTATCTCGCGTATGCCTCTTCCTCCCTCTGGCAGGGCCTTCTGGGCCCTCATCAGAGGGGGTTTGAGGTTCTAGGGGCTGGTCCACCACACCAGCAGCAGCAGCAGCAACAACAACAACAGCAGCAGCAAAAGCAGCACCAGCAGCACCAGCAGCACCAGCAGCACCAGCAGCACCAGCAGCACCAGCAGCACCAGCAGCACCAG
>BLBF01000019.1:5009737-5036763 GCA_015471245.1 Laticauda colubrina | reverse complement strand
AGCAGCACCAGCAGCACCAGCAGCACCAGCAGCACCAGCAGCACCAGGATCAGCAGCAGCAGAGTAAGGACCAGCAGAAGCATCAGCACCAGGAGCACCAGCAGAAGCCCCAGCACCAGCAAAGTCAGCCCGAGCAGCAGAAGCCCCAGCAGAAGCAGAGTCAGGGCCAGGAGGTGGGATGGTGGCCCTGTCCTTGCCAGGGCTGGCAGAAGATGGCACAGGCTTCCTCTTCTTCCCCATGGTTGTTGGCTGGAGATGTGTCTGGCAGCAGGTCTTTCCTCTGAATGGTGACCTGCTTGCGAGCTGCATCCTTTTATATCCGCGGGGCTGATGCAATGCATCCTCCCCACATGCGCAGTGAACGCTTTGCATCCGCTAGGCATCCACTCTGCATCCGTTCCTTCCGCTGTGCGTCCGCTTCGCTGTGCTCCCCCGGAAGCCCTGCCGTTGTGCCATCCACTTCCATCCGCTTCCATCTGCTAGGCTTCCGTGGAGCATCCACTTAACATCCTCGCTACGGCCTCCACCCGTCTGTTCCTTTCCATTGTTGTCCACTCTGTTTATGCAAATTTGGGGCACTTTTGAGAGCGGATAACAACGGATGGAACGTTTTCTCGTCTGCTGTGTCCTTTTTACATACTTTTTGCATCCGTCGGCCTATGTGACAGGCCCTTAAACTTCAGACAGTGATTGCAGAATTAGTAGGCTATTCTAAAAAGTAATTTATGAGATGGAATACCAAATCTTTTCCTTTTCCCACAACTTATTCAACTGAAAAGGCAAAGAAACATTCTAAAGCTGTTTAGAATAAATGTCATATGAAAATGGAAGTACAGCAAAGATATTCTCTTTCCATTAATTTTAATATAAACTTTTATAGAAAAAGATAAACAGCTTCTAGAAAATATCAATTTACTGTTACTGTGCAACTCAAGCAGAATACTACTGTGGGAAGCACACCCCTAAAGCACAATGTCAGGAACCACTAAGGTAGGGTTAAAAAACTAAAAGCAGCCCTTCCCCTTTAAGAAAATCAAAACCCCAAAGTGAAAACACCAGCTGAGAAGAATACTCAGAACAAATTGAAAGTTTGGGTGTGTTGCCAAAAAGCCACTTTTCATAATACAGTATTTTTAATTTCTTTTTTAAAAGATTGTTTTCTTATTTCAGTGTTCTAAACTAGTTTTGATGAAAGAAGGCTATTCCAAGATCATGAAAGACATTTCCAACTTTTATATGAATGCAGTTGTGGTGTCTAATCTGCTTGACTTTATGATAAATCTTTCATCTAGGTGTAAGATGAAAAGCTGTGAGTAAAGCAAATAATATAATACAATAAGTTTGATTTGAAAGACACACTTCTGACATTCATGATGCTATCATGTCAAAAGTGCCAGATGCTAGCATTTGGAGTTGGCAGTACTATAATGAAGCCCTCCTTCATTATTTTAGAACTTGTACTGTATGTGATGAATGCAGAACTGTGATCATCCTTGCTTAATCTTTATTGCTGATGAACTCCACCATTATCTTTGAGCTAAAGCAGGAGTGTCAAATTCACATCATAACGGTGGTGTCACGTGATATATTGGGACTTTTTTTCCCCTTCGCTAAACTGGGCATGGGCATGGGCATGGCCAATATGTGACTCATCCTGCCCGCAGGCAAGGTGTTTGACCGCCCTGGGCTATCTAACTTCCTGCCCAGAGATAGCCCAGCTATCTATAATGAAACAGTATACATTGTAATATCACATCTCCATCCCTTTGAACTTGCATTGTGATACTGCATGCTAGTACAGTATATAAATGATGGATTCTGCACTGTGGCATACTTTGAAAAGGTGAGGGTACTTTTTACACACATTTGATATAAAATTAGATGAACATTGATAAAGTTGGATGATGGAATGAACAGTTTAGTGGAAATGGAATTTGCAAATTCTGTTGCAGAAGTCAAATGTTTTCTAATTGTGACCAATGCATGTCACAAACTCTTGCTCAATAATATATTGAAATTATAAAAGTAGTTATATGCAAATATCCAGGATAGGATTCTCTATCCACATCTGCATAAGAATGATTGACTTAAAAAATAAGGACTAAAAGCCCAAAATTATGTATCTCAGTCATATAACATCTGATTTATTTTCAAGTGTAATCGGAGGTTGGGGGAGAGGGATAGCCCAGAATAATAGCTGCAATGGTTGCTTGAAGTCCTACCCTTTTAAAAGAATTTTGGTTGTGTAAGAAATCCCAAGTTCAAGTTCAGGTATATCCCAATACAACTGTAAGAATTACTGAGAGTATCTCGCTTGAACATATTAATCAAACTGTCAGTATTCTTTCTGAAACAATTTAGGTAAAAGGGAGTATACCTTCTAATTTGTGTATTTTGAATAGATTTATAAGAATAAAACAGAAACTTTTACAAATACATTCATGAAAGGAATTTTTATCAATTAAAAAACTTAACTGACCAATACTTGTAATTTCATTTAATTTATCATTTTGAAGCTCATGCTTGAAAAAAAATCTAAACCTTAATTAGTTTTGAATGAACAATTCAGGACCAGCAATTAGCATATTTTCTCCCAACAAATTACCAACTATAAAGGTTTCTATTGTTTTCTTGCTAATAGTTAAAAACACATTATCCGGTTATAAACATAACCCAGCCTTCTATAACTCAGTGCTCTATAGATGTATGTGACTATAATTAACTATAATTTTTAATATATCAAATACACAAAATTGGGTAATGATGAATTACATTTCTTAAACTAAGAAGTGGACATTGAACTTGCACAAGTTTCCAACTTTTGTATAACTCCTATTATAGATAAATTATGAATAATTTTTACATTGTTCTGAGCTTTTAATTTTGGCAGTTGTATTGTTGCAGGATTCATATTAAAGATAGGCTTCCCTTTGTCTCTGATTGCAAGAAGATTAAAATTACATTTTTGTTAGATGGCAAATTAAGATATATTCTCAACCTTTTTTTGATAATATGTTGACAATAATTAAATGGAAACAATATTTTTGACAGTTTGAGTGATGTCAGTAAGAATTTACTTGATATTGATCTTATTTTTGAAAATGGACAAAATAAAGGATACCATGTCTTTTTTCTTTGGAACTATGCAGATGAGAAGCAAACAGAGGAAAAGAGAGGAAAATATGTTTATTAACATTCTTTTAAAAAAAGGCTGTGTAAAATACAGCATATCACTTTTATATAGAGCATTCTTTTTTTATTCCACTATTCAATTTGTGGGAGCTTTTTATTTTTTAATATTAGATTTACATTATATTTTATTGTCTTTGTTATTAAGTTCAACACCATTGTGTTAAAAGGAAGGATATAAATTCAGGCAATTTATAAACATTCATACCTTAGAATTTCATTGCAAGTAAAAGAGCACAGAAAGCAAAGTGGCTCCACTGAAAGAAACACCAATTTTATGTCAAACTCAAAGGTCTACAAACAAATATTTTAATCATCCATTTTTCTAACAAAGGACACAATGAGCACACACACGTACATGCACATGCACATGCATACTTACAATCATGCTTATTCTATCTTCTTCGCCTCATCTGGCAACTGCTATCCAGTCCAGCAGATACAAGCATCTAATGAGTCAAACTTTCCATTTTCAGACTAATCAATCAGCTGCACTAATTGCAAATGCAAATATGCAAATTTATATGAATTAATTACTCTGCTAATTAGTTCTACAGTCTTTTTTGGGTAATAAATCATTGTGCAATGAAAAGGAAAGAAGTCCTGTCCCATTTCACCACATATAAAAAATTAATGCACTCATTGGGGAAAATATATCTTTAAAAGTCTATTTCAATCATTGTGTTCCAGCTGACGGAGCTCCTTAAATAGGCACCATTGTAAAGAGGCTTCTACAACTTTAGAAAATGCCAACACTAAGGTGCTGTTAGCTAATTATCACATTATGGGCTTCAGAAATAAAATGCTATTTTGCTACGCTGCAGATTGTGAGTTCAAGTTTTCTTGCTTCTCACATTTTCCTGCAAGACTTCGTAAAAAGTTGAATAAAGTAGGCAGAGGAAAATATTGCAGTCTGTCAAGTTGGGTTTGTATATGTTGTGACCAGATACAAATCCAGTCTAATATAAACCTCCTTTCCTCATCCTGTTATGCAGGGCACATACCTTTGTTATTTTATTTCTGCTGCTTTTCAGATTTTCAGGTCTGGAAGAGATTAACGTGGTGTTACACCATATAAATTCAATAATTATAAAGATAAGATGGCAGTGAAGAGTGATAAGTGTATGTTGCAACTGATTGATACAGTAGTCTAAATGTTCTAGATGCAGATGTGGAAGATCCAGATGGCACAATTCTACAACTACAGCCTACAATTCTTTTAAAAAAGTATGGATTCTGGTTAATTAGTTAGTAATAAATGGAAAATAGAAATGGAAAATAGCAATAGCATTTATACTGCTTTATAGTGCTTTACAGCCCTCTATTTCCAAACATTTGATGATATGTAAAATAATGTTACAACATTGCAAGAGTTCTACACATGGCTATGTTAGACTCATCCAAAGATTGCAATTGTGAGAAATATAATCTCCAAATATGTAACATAAGCCTCCACTTCTATTGCAAAATGGATATCTCTTCATCCTGATTAAACAGATAATTTAAAAAGGGACTAGAATTGTGGGCAGTTGCTCCAGGCCTGACACATGGATGAACCTCTATCCATGCGTGATCCAGTATTTAAAATGATTGGACACAGATATTTTATTCTAGGCACACAATAATTTCAAGAGTTTGTAATTTGATCCCCACATTGTCTCCCAATTTTCCAGGTGGCCAACATTTTTCGCCCATACCACCATCGTCTCTTTGTCCACCTCCTCTTCCATTTCAAAATCTAATAGAAAGTTATATATTCTTGAAATAATTTTCTTTTCCATTTCTTGTAGAATTTTATCTAATTGATGCTTTTTCATGCAGAAACCAAATTGTTCTTTGTCTTTCTGGTATCTCACCTGAATTTGCATGTATGGCCACCAATCTTTACTATATCACCCTCTTTTATCCCTACTACTATTGACTATTTTAGTTATTGATCCCAGATCAATAATTTAAATAGAAAAAATAAAGGGGGAGGTGAAATAACTGCTTAATAAAAAACAGAATGGGATTGGTTCTTAAATGTTTCCAGGCTTCTTCAAAGAAACCTTTTAAAAGGATTGCACATGATCAAAAATAGAAAAATATACAAAATGTTACTGGTGAATCGGCCACCTGGAAACAAACAAATAAATTGTATAGCAAAGACACAAGTACATAAAAAAGCAAAAGTAACAACTATTAGCCAATGAGATCTAGGATGACAAACTTAGTCATTCCAATGATAACTGCAAAGATATAATCTTTATGCTAATTCTTCTAAACAATAATTTCTCCTTTTCATGATGGCAAATTCTAATTCTTCATAGAGTTTCATTGAACTCTTATTATCACTTGGGTAAAAGTCATATTTAAAATTGGTTTATATGGGGGGAAATGTTCTATTAACACAAAATTAGTACTTCATGCTATTATACTGGTCTTAAGGATTTCAAATTTCCAAGATGTTCATTTAAACATAACTGTTGTTAGATCGCGGGAAAAAAGACTTGAGACCAGTGTGACTTTTCAGCTTTTTATTTGTTATATCGATCTGTGCTAGACCTTGAAGCCACGGCAGCCCTTTATATAGGGATTGCTCGTGGCTTGCTGGCCAATGATGGCTCTTTGTATCTCCCGTGATCGGCCTGGCCAATCGCGGTTGATTCAGAGTGAGCCAATCACAGCGCTTCATTCAACCAATCAGTTCATAGTATTTCTGCACCAATCGGATTGGGGTATTTCAAGTATGTTAATATAGAACACCCCTCCCCTCTTGGTTCAGTCCAACCTACGTAACATAGTCCTGTAAGTAGGCGGGTCTTTTGATGTGTCTAGTGGACCTGCGCGGTTCAGTTGTGGTGTTGTCTTCGACTGGTTCGCACGGGATCCTTGTTGCTCCCATCCTTCTCAATGGAACTGCCTGGAAGGGTGAGTCAGGCCTATTGCCGCAACTCCCACCCGGTTTATCTGGGCCGGTTGAGTTGTTGGTTCCGCTGCTCCCTCCTGGTCTTTCTGGGCTGGTCAAGCTGGCTTGGCTGCTTCTTCCAGGCGAGGCTTCTAGTTCCTCGATCGCTGCCAGTTCCCTTCTGCCGAAATCGTCTGCCGGTGAGTAGAGTTGCTTTATTTTTCTGCCCATTGGTATTGTTTGGGGGTGTACAGGTTGTTGTTTTTTAGAAGGGTTTTCTCCTCCCCCCAGGGAGGAGATTGTTTTTGGTTATTGTTCGGGGTTTCTCCTCCCCCCAGGTTTTTTTATCCATGTCTATTAGTAGTGTTTGTGCATTTCCCATGTTGTTGGTGGTTGTTCTTGACCTCAGTTGGTTGATGTGCCATTTCCAGCTTCTTCCATCTTCCATCTCTAACCAGTATGACCAGGGGCCCATTACCTGGGTTATTTTGGCTGGTACCCAGAGTGGGTCCCCTGTAAAAAATTTTGTGTAGACTGTGTCTCCCGGTGCAAATATTCGGTATTTGCTAGATGAGTTTGGTGGTTTCTCGGGGTTGTATGTTGGGTGCAGTCTGTCTAGCTGTGACCGTAATTTCCTGCCCATGAGTAGCTCTGCTGGGCTTTTGTTGGTGGTCGTGCTGGGTGTTATGTGTTGTATCATGAGCATCTTATTTATTTTGTTGTGTATGTCACCAGTGTCCATCTTTTCTAGTGTGTCTTTTGTGTAGCGAACCATTCGTTCTGCCCACCCGTTCGCCACCGGGTAAGCGGGCGTTGTTAATGCATGTCGTATACCCCATTTGGTGAGAAATTTTTCAAATGACAACGCTGTGAATTGTGGCCCATTGTCTGACACTAGTAAGTCTGGCAGTCCGTGGGTGGCAAACAGTTCTGTTAGTTTTTTTATGACAGCCTCCATGGTGGTGGATTTCATGATGCCTACTTCCAGCCAATTCGAGTAAGCATCAACCGTTATTAAGAATGTGTGTCCTTTTGTGAGTATGGCAAAATCTATATCGACCCTTGACGACGGTCCCCTGGGGGTCTCCCATTTGAGGTGAAGGGCGGAAGGGGGGGGTCTTGCTTTCTGGCATTTTTCGCATGTTGCCACCCATGTCTCATTGTTTTTGTCCATCCCTGGCCACCAAGCATAACTCCTGGCCAGGGCTTTCATTCTGACGATGCCTAGGTGTCCCTCATGCAGCATAGCCAGTACTCTTGTTCGTAATTTCTCCAGAACCACCACTCTGTCCCCCCATAATATGCAACCCCTTTGTGTAAAAAGTTCAGTCTGATGGGTCCAGAAAGGTGTTCCAAAAAGTGTTCGCTGCTATCGGTTTCCAGCCATCCTTTTTCCACCCAGTTCAAAACTCGCGCCAGTTGCCTGTCTTTAATAGTCTCTCTGGCAATGTCTGATGTAGTCATGGGTGGGTTGGGTAGTGTTTCTATCTGTAGTATAGACGTGGTGGGTGCTGGGTCGTCTTCCTGGTCAGGTAGGGGGGAGCGGCTCAGTGCATCTGCTTGTGAGATGCTTTTTCCTTGTCGGTGTATTTATTAATTGTAAGCGGCAAGGAATTCAGACCACCTTGTCATCCAGGGTGACAAAATGTTTGGGGTGGCCTTGTTCCCTGCCAGTATTCCTAGGAGCAGTTTATGGTCAGTGGTAAGTGAGAAAGTCCTACCGTATAGATATTCATGGAACCATTTCACGCCAGTGATCGCTGCTAGTGCCTCCTTGTCCAGTTGGCTATAATTCCTCTCTGCCCTGGACAATGTCTTGGAGAAAAATGCAATTGATGCTTCTCTCCCGTCTGGCAGAGTGTGGCTTAGGATGGCTCCGACGCCAAAGGGTGAAGCGTTGCAGGTCTCGGTCAGCGGTAAGGTTTCACTATACTGTATGAGGACTGATTCCGATGTTAGTAGGTCATTTATTTTTTGAAACACGATTTCTTCCCACTTGCCCCAGGACCAGGTAGCTGTCTTGTCCAATAGTCTATGAAGGGGCTCCGCCATTGTTGCTTTCTGGGGCAAGAAAACATTATAAAAGTTAATGAGTCCTAGGAAAGCCTGCAGTTCCATTTTATTCTGTGGTCTTGGAGCTTCCTTGTTGGCTTTAACATTCTTCTCAGTGGGGTGGATTCTATTTTTGTCAACCAGGTACCCCAGGAACTCTACTTTTTCTGTGCATAGTTGACACTTCTCTTTTTTTACTTTTAGTCCTGCGTCTTTAAATTTTTGCAGGACTTCCCTGAGGCGGTTCCCCAGTTGGGTTTTGTTTTTCGCTGACACCAGCACGTCATTGAAGTAGGGCACCACCCCTTTTATTCCCTGCAATAGTCATTCCATTAGTCTCTGGAACACCCCTGGGGCCACGTTGATTACAAAATGGAACCTCTTGCACAGGAAAGCCCCCCGGTGGGTTACGATGGTTTGCGCCTCAGCAGTCTCAGCGTCGATTGGCAGCTGCTGGTATGCCTTCACCAGGTCGAGCTTTGCGAAGACTTTTCCTCCCTCCAGTGAGTGTAGGAGGTGCTGTACCACCAGGACTAGTTAAGCACTCTGCTGCAGCACATGGTTGAGGGTGGCCTTGTAGTCACCGCAGATTCTCACTGACCTGTCCGGTTTTATTGGGGTGACTATTGGAGTTTCCCACCGTGCGTGGTCTATTGGCTCCAGGACCCTCTGGGCGATGAGTTTGTCTAATTGCTCATCAATTTTAGGCTTGAGGGCAAATGGGACTCACCTTGGTTTTAGGTGGATCGGGGCAATATTGGGGTTCAAGTTGAACCCTTGCCTAGTTTGCTGTTGAAGACCTCCTGGAAGTACTTCATGAGGTTCTTCTCCCAGTCTGTTTCATCGATGTGGTTAATGCCAGTCACCTCGATCCTTAATAGCGTGAACCATTCCAGTCCCCGCAGGCTTGGGTGGTCTCTACGCACAATGGTCAGTGGGAGTACCTCTGTGTGTCCTTTGAAATTTATGTGAAAATGTCCGATTGCAACCACGGGGATTTGGCTCTCCTGGTAATCTTTGAGGGTCAGTCTCTGGCTTTCTAACTCCCATCTGCATATGCTGGGTACCAAACGCTTGATTGTTTTCCAGGAGACCATGGAGAGGTAGGATCCGGAATCCACCTCCATGTTGCACTGCTGGCCTTCAATGTTGACCTGCACGTTCACTTTTCGGGCATCAGTTGTGTTCGAATGCCCAGTGGTGACAGTCTGGTGGGTCTCCTCCTTCCGACAGTTTTCACTGAGCTGCTTGTTCCTGTCTTCATGGCTCCACCAGTTCTTCGTGTGCCAGTCTCTGGTTCTGGTGTGTGTGTGCTGTCGTGTCGCCTCAGGCTGCAAGTCCTCTTGTTTTGGCAAACTTTTGCAATGTGCCCCCTTTTGTCACAGTGCCAGCATATGGCATCTAGGAACCGGCAATCTGAACGGGGGTGGTCCCCTCCACACCCGGCACACTGAAACCTCGACTTGCGACTTCTCCACTCCTGTTGGTCCTGTTCCAACTGGAGTCTGTGGATCTCTTCCTCATCCTCATCTTCAGTCGTAGAAAGGGAGTCGATGTTCCCATGGAGCATGGTTGTGGTCTTCTGGCTCACCTCTGGTCTTTTATCCAGGAATGGGTTGGCTTCCGTGGGTATTTGTTGGTCTCACATGTTCATCTGCCACATTTTGGCCACTGACTTTTTCATGGCCTTGGCTGCGGTGGCTTCGGCGATGGCTTCGGTGACTGTGATGTCCGTTCACGCCATCAGTCAGCTCTGGAGCACAGGGTCTCTTAATCCGAGAACCACACGGTCTCTCAGAGCCTCGTCCATGTCAGAGAACCTGCATGTACCCCCAAAGTTCCTTAGGACCACCGTGAAGTCTCTGATACTTTCACCTTCCTTCTGATCCCTCCTATAAAATTCATGCCTCTGGATGAGGTTGGGTACAGCCGGTGCGTAATGGTTCCTTAGCAGTCTGTCCATGCCATCTCCTTCACGTCTTGGGGTCTGGCCAGCACCTTGGCCATCTTGAACACTGCGGGCCCGCAATGTGTCAGGAACATGGCTCTATGATCGTTGGCGTCTTTCAGGTTGTTTCTCTCGAGGAACATGAGGAATCAATCAATATACGATTCCCAGTCCTCAGCCACCTGATTGAACGGTGTGGGTAGCGAGTTGCTGCCAGCCATCTCGTCGGTTGTTCAGCTCTGGTTGCCATGTGCTCGAGTGGTCTCTTTGTCTCAGAATCACACCTTCATCATTAGTGTTAGATCACGGGAAAAGAGACTCGAGACCAGTGTGACTTTTCAGCTCTTTATTTGTTATATCGATCCGTGCTAGACCTCGGAGCCACGGCAGCCCTTTATATAGGGATTGCTCGCAGCTTGTTGGCCAATGACGGCTCTTTGTATCTTCCGCGATCGGCCCAGCCAATCGCAATTGATTCAGAGTGAGCCAATCACAGCGCTTCCTTCAACCAATCAGTTCATAGTATTTCTGGATTAATCGGATGAGGGTATTTCAAGTATGCTAATATAGAACAATTGTCATCAGCTAAAAATGCCCAGTCCCTTTAGAATCCCCATTTAGGTCCTTTCAATCTGCTCAGGTTTTAAAAGGGTGGTAGTGGTTTCTACTTCTCTTGTGACTTAACATGAGCAGTATTTATACCACTATGTAAAATGGCTTTATTAGTTATGTTAGATGGGACTTTTAGTCTGATATAACTAGGATAAAGAGAAAAGAAGTCTGCTTTCATAAGATAGTTTAATTGTTTTAATTGTTAGCTGATTATTTAATAGTCACAACTTTTCTTAAAGAAATGTTTGCAAATAAATAACTAATGAATAATACAAGAAGGAAGAATAGAATACAACTTTATTACAGTCTTAGACCAGCAATAGACACCACTATTTACAATATACAGTATATTAAAAAATACTGACACATTATAATTCATTAATAGTGGATAAAAACATTTGTTAACAAAATACATGTTCTCAAACAGTTAGGGACACTCCCTGGTTTATATGGGTGGAGACCCAATAAGTTTGTGTGTAAATATCATTTTCCAGAGTTTCTTCTATCTCTAAAAATTGTCACAAATTGACAGCTATAATTCTGTAACTAATTTTTTTCTAGTAGACATTGCAGCAACACAGAATTTTGTCACTGCACATGTAATAGCTGGGCTTGAATCCTGGTGGAGAAAGTCTACATAAAAATTGTCTGCCTTCCCTGGCAATCTCTCTAGTAAGAGGAGAGAGGTCATATATAGGTCATATACAATGACCTATATACTCTGTATAACTCACAGTACAATTAAGCATGTGAGATATGTTCAACTTCTCCTTTACATACTCGTTCCGCTATTAGTGTTTTCTTATACCTGCCTTGAAGGAGTGCTGATGGGAGAATATTAAATCTGGCTCTGAAGAATGCTAATCTTTGTTTTGGAAAGATCAGATTGTTTAGATATCTTGCTGATTCCCACACTCCCTGTTTAATTCTGTCCCTGTTGTGGTGAGCCAACCTATTTAGTTCTTCTTGGAACTCCATGTCCTTCATTCTACTGATTACCACTTGCTTTGCTTGGTGAAAGCCTAGGGACATTAAGAATACTGGTGAGAGCTCATAAGAGCTCATCTTGTGGTTTATTTCCTGGGTCCAGAGGGAGAGGTAGTTATCAGTCAGCACTAGAAGGGTCAGTCCCTATGAGAAGAAATTACATTTGAGGCCCTATAGGCTGCTTGCAATGTGTGATCCAGGTATGCCTTCCATGTCCCTTGTGAGTGGAAAACTACCCCAAGTTATCTGAATATTCTAACCTATTCTAAACTATACTCTTCTATTTTCCAGGAGTATTGTCTACGTCTTTTAGCAAAAACTAAAACTTTTGATTTTTCAAAGTCAAGAACCAGCTAATTCTGTTTACAATATTCAAGTGATGCCATAATTGCTCTCTTCAGTCCTATTGGAGTTTGTGAAATTATAGCAACATCGTCGGCATATAGGAGAATCGGGATTTTATGCTGTGCTACATTAGGAGGATGTAAATCAGGGTTCTGTAAAAGGTTGATCAGAGGTTTAATGTAGAAGTTAAAAAGGGAGGGGGATAGGATGCAACCCTGCCATACCCCTTTTTGTACTCTTACTGGGTCTGTTAAAGTGCCTTGAGGATTACACCTCACTTTCAAGGTGGAATTAGCATACAATTTTTATATGAGGAAAAGGAGGCATTTATTGATGGTAGTGCATTTTAATTTCTCCCAGAGATTGTTCTTGGGTATTGAATCAAAGGCCTCCTTAAAATCAAGGAAGGCCACAAAAAGAGATGATTTTTTTTTTATTTGTATATTTTTGAACCAGATGGTGAAGTACCAAGATATGATCCACCGTAGATCTTCCTTCTCTAAAACCAGCTTGCTCATCTTTGATTATCCCCATGGAAATTAGCCAGTCATGATGTTTATAGTTTAGGTGTTTGGCATACAATTTACTAAAAGCACTCAGAAAGCTAATAGGTCTATAATTACCTGGGTCATTTCTATTACCTTTTTAATAAATTGGTATGATAATTGCTAATCCCCAATCTCTGGGCATACGCCCCGTTTTAGCGATAAATGTAAATAGAGATGCTGAAAGTGGATCCCACCAACTGGCATTCTTTTTTATTATTTCTGGCAGGACATTATCAGCACCTGGTGCCTTATTAGCCTTGAAGGTTCCGATCAACCGGGATATCTCTCCTGGTGTAACCAGGGTCCAGTAAGGAGTTTGGTTCAAACTAATTTGGCTCTTCATAGTTACATAGTCAGGATCTCTATATAGCTCTCTAAAATATTCTTCCCAGGCATGAATCAGTACCTGATTAGGGGTAGGGGAGATTTCCTCAATCCTCTAGTGATGTGCCAGAAAAGGGATATATTTTTTGTCTTGACTGCTGCAATTAATCTATGCCAAGACTCCTTCAGAGCTGTATTTTTCTTTTAGCAGGGTCTTATATCGTGCCTTCAACTGCTTTAAATAGTGAGTGTGATCCTCAGAAGGGATGTTTTTACTTTTCCTATACTTCTTGTTATATGTCCTTTTCAGTTGCACGCAATCTCTATCAAACCAACTTTTATTCTTTAAAATCACCTTTTTGGATTGAGCTCGTATTCTGTTAGTGAGAACTGATTTCAAATTTGAAATTGAAGTTTCAAACCCCTCTAAGTATGATTCTCCAAACTTATTTTTTAGTAGAGATGATGAAGTTCTGTTGTTTCTGGCACTAAAATCTATTTAGTAACTTCCTTCACATTTTTCTCAGTTCATTTAATTTTTACCTGGGTATTCTGGCTCTCTAGCCTGGGTAGATAGATTGAACCAGCCCTTAGACATTTCTGGTGTGATTTGAGAGTAAGGTTTACTGCACTGTGATCACTTTCCAGTCATGAGTCTACCTCCATCTTTTGTAAGAACCTCTGGAGCTCGTATGATATCATCTAATAATCAACTATGAATTTTCTTCCTGCTCTGTGATAAGTATATTCTGCTGGGTTCCACCTTTTGTGGAACCATTAAGGATACAAAGGTCCAAACATAAAGTCATCTGTCTTACACATAAACCTGCCCGAATTACTTTAGGGTCTTTAAATTGTCTGGAATGAAGGGGTTCTTCTGGTACATTCTCATCATAACGGATCTTAAATTGATTAAATAATACTTGATTGTTTGGATCCATCCAAGCATTTAAGTCCCCTCCAATAATTATTGCTGCTGTGGGGTATTTGTCTGAACAGCCAAGGATAAAATCTTCTATGCCATCCCAAATCTTATTGATCAGATCCTTCTTATTGAGTGGAGGAATGTAGATATTAAAAAGCAAAATCTCCACCTATGTAAAAGTAAGGTAGTCACAACCCATGGCTGAAAAGGTGGCAGTGATACACATTTAAATTGAAGGGCTGTATTACCTAGTGTCGCAATATCCCCTTTAGGTCTCTCCCACCCACCTTACTTGGGGCAGCCAGGATAGAGTTGGTCCAATAACCATCTAACTGTATCTGCGGGTTCCAGGTTTCCTGTAAGAAGAGGATGTCAAACTGTGATATGTAGTCAAAAAAAGAGTTGGTCTTTTGATGGGACAGTCCAGCTCATTGTATTCCAGGTTATAATGGAGAAGTAGATCCTCTTTTGCTGCTCATCAGAAAATTTGATTTATACAAAGGGAAGTTGTTGGGTTGTTGCAATGGACTAAAGTGTTGTCGCACACAAAATTGGCTTTCTTTAAAAGGAGGGGAGACTCATCTGAATGCTGTGTAGACTCCAGAGAAAATTGTTCAGAATAAGGGGTTTTAGCACCAGCTAGCAGAGCTTGCCATTCCTGTGTTTCTTCTCTAGGTATAGGGCAAGGAGTTATTAGGTCATGCTTCATTTGACTTTGAGATGATGGTACTGTCATGGGACCTCTCCCAATCTCTTGTTGTGGTGCTGAAGGTATTATAGGATATTCACATAAGGATGATAGTATCTCCATCTCTACTGGAGCCTCTAGTGGTCCCTTTGTATCTTGGCTTCTGTTCTCCATCTCATATTCATGCAGTCCCTTGCCCTCTGGGGGAGAAGTAAGAGGTTCAATTATTGGGGAGACCAGATCTATAAGCAATTCAGCAGTGTCCATTGTGACCAACAAGGATTTCTTTAAATTTTCTAGCTTGAATAATATGTTATCTTGTTCTTTTATTGGGAGAGCTCCAAAAGCATTAATGAGGCCCATTTCTGTGCTGTTAAGTAGATCTTCACTGACCAAGGCTGGCTGACTCTCACTTTCTTTATTTTTTTTTTTCAAGGTTGAGAATGCAGAAGAGACAGCAGCTGTGGGAGCTCGCATGTTAACAATTAAAGGTTTAATCTTTTTGCCACAGAAAACTCTGACGGGAAAAATTTGGAAGGAAGTTAAGTGTGCCTTCATCTTAAATAGCATCAGTGGTATGGTGAGCTGCTTGAAAGATAGGAGTATCCGCTTCCAACTTGGAAACTCAGGAAGCCACTCCACAGCACAAAGATCAATCTGCCCCTGATGGCAGTGAAGAAGCTGACTTAGGCAATTTAGTATAGCACTCTTAGTAATCCAGCATCTGTAATTAAATCTGTTCATATAGATTCTCAAAGCAATCTGTTGTGTTTGCAATGAGTGATGTGATTGTAGGGGAGATGCTTTCCTGGTTTCCAATGAAACTTCTCTATCAATACCTCCTCCTCTTGTTGCCTTGTCTGGAGAAGGGCTGTTTTTCTGAGAGGGCTGCCACTTTTTAACTGTTTTTTTAACTGTTTCCCTGGGTCTTTGCTCTTTTTCCTCTTCCATATCCTGAGTATAGGATTTACCCAGGTCTGCTGTAAGCACGCTGGTGGTGGGGTAGCCCACCACCAACGTATGTACCAATATACCAATGTATGCGCCACCGTACGCATGTACCAACTTATGTACCAACATATGCACCACCACCAATGTAGCCTGATGCTGTGCTTGCAGAAAGATAGCAATCTTTTCTTAGTGTCTCTACATTGTGTTGGATGTTTGCATCATGTTAATTGTTCAAATATTGAGACAACCGTTTATGCTATGAGAAGTCATTGTTTTGCCATAAACTCTGTTGTATTCTCCCAGGGTAAGCTCTTCTCACTTTGAGTTAGATTATTGTTAATCTTTTTAGTCTTTATCACAGTCTCCATAACAGCTGTAACTGGCTTAGTTGTTTGTGAAAAAATCTGGCAGTCATTTTGCTCCTCCCCCACTTGATCGGGAAAGTCTAATATCTGCTGTTTTGACAGATCTCTTTGGAGGTCCCATTCTAACTTCTCAAGATTGTTGGAAATGGAAGGGGGGTTAGTTTTACTTACAGATCTCTTGCCAGCAAAGTGCTCCTGAATTCTTGGTTGTTTTGTAGTCTTCACTGGTGAGAGAGATCCTGGGCTAGTGTCATGGCACTTCTTTCTTTTCCCCATGCCTTGTTGGTCCTCAAAACAAAAACTGTTGTCTGCGTTGTGGTCTATGCTGTTATCTTCTCCAGAAAATATTTAAATAAAAAGAATCCAGTGGAAGTACTAAAAATCGGTAAAATAAATTAAACCAAGAGGAGTTGCTGCAGTATGCTCCGGTAACCGGCTTCCCCCAGTTCTCCAAGGAAGAGATTTAATTGCATACATTTCTTCACAGAAGCCTCAACATATAAATCAGTATTTATGGAAATGCTTCTCATTGAAAGAACCTTTCAGCATTGTAATGCTTCCATTTTTCGGTCTGTTTTTCTGCTTGTGAATTGTCCTACAGAATTATTCCTTGAAACTCACAGAGGAACTCACATACCTAAATATCAATAAATATATTTTACACATACATACAAAATACTAAAACTAACCTCTTGTCTGACACAAGCCATCTCAGCAGATGCTGAGCAGATACTACTTGAAAAAGAGCTGCAAATGCCTCTTCTCCATTCTTGAGTAGCCAATTGTCTGAGTTTTTTTAAAGTTTATCCTTCATCAAGTTCCATTATCTGGCAGATACTTTTTTTTCTCTATACTTTTTTGCCCATTTTGCTTCTCTCTCTCCTCCCATAGAACTACCAAATGTGAATGCAAAACTTGGGAAGACTTCTTTTTTTTTTGAAAATTTTATTTGGGTTTTCACAAAAAACAAAATACAAATAAAACATCTTTTTTGAAAATAGCATGGTCCCAGGTTATCACTTCTTCATACAGACACAAAACTCAATTTCATGCTCATTTTTATATTCTATTCCATATCTTATTACCATTTTATATTTTCTACATAATTTTTCCCCTCTTTTAATTTTCTTAATTTTGTTTTGATTATCTCATCTCAATTCAAATCATTATATTTATACTTTTGTCTGTCCTGTTTCAATTTCATATTATCTTATCTCATTAAACAAATTTTCTCCTGTAGTTACCAATTGGAACATAACACCTTTATATTTTTTAATTTTATCCATTCAACTCTTATTTAAATTTTTATATATATCTTAAGGTTATGACATTCAATATAATACATAATATATAACTTCCAATCAGATTCTGCTTGATACATTCTTAAAATAGACACTATATTCTGAAAAAGAAAAAATTATATACATATGTAAATAAAACACACATTCCATTCCAATTCAATTTTATCATTAATATGCATTAAGATCTTAACATCTTTAACATTTTTTTTCAATTGATAATCATACTTCTTTGGAAACACTTATAAACTTTCCCCGATTAACTCTTTTTTTCCCATATTTCTTACTTACTTATATTTTTATAAATCATTACTAATAATTAAAAATGTTCCCTTTTAATTCTCTCAATCATTTTAATTCATTTATTTATTAACAAACATCCCACTACATTACAATAAATATTTTATCCTTCATCATATTTTCTAAAATTATTTCTATTGTAATATAACAATACTATCTTATGTACTATTACAGAATCCCTTTTACAATTAAATTTTCACCCATTATCTCTAAACAAGTTTATGGTTACAATCCTTATATCTTTTCCCTGTATCTCCATTTCTTGTTTCTGTCTTTTACAACTTCTTTTCCTTGCTTTCTTCCCCCTCTTCTTCTCCCTCCCCTTTTTACCCCCTCATCTCTCTATTTCTAACTCTCTCATCTGTAACCCCCTCTTCTGTTGCTTTCTAATATTATACTTATCTTTCAAATTGTCCATCTTCTTTTTGGTTGTTTTTTTCTTATCTTAAACCTTTCACTCTCTTTCCCCCCTTTTCTTTTTTTCCCCCACTTAAAATTATTTGATCATTAAAGATGGCTTCTTCT
Source organism: Laticauda colubrina (assembly GCA_015471245.1). Lineage (NCBI taxonomy): Eukaryota > Metazoa > Chordata > Lepidosauria > Squamata > Elapidae > Laticauda > Laticauda colubrina. The sequence continues at coordinate 5,018,819 of BLBF01000019.1, read as the reverse complement.
TTGTCCCAGTCTTCTTGTTCTGCAAGTGTTTCTTGTTGCTTCTCATCGTTCCAAATCTCCATTTCTAAAAATTGAAACACAAAGCCAAAAGAACTTCTCCTTTCTTGTGAATCTTTTTTCCATTTTTAAGTTCCATTTTCAGTTCTTTTAAGAGTGATACCATTTTAAAAACTTTTAAACAACCACCCAGTTAATTTTAGTCAGTCTAGTTACAAAAACCAAAAATCACCAAATAATCCAATAATCCAAGGCTGTCACTACTTACTTCTTTTTTCCACTTTATCTTCCTGGAGTTCTATTATTTTGTTACCAAGTTTCCATTAAAATGTATCTTTGAGGAATCTTATCAAAATTTCACTGTGAGTTCCTTTTAATTACAGTTCCATTCCTTAATTCCAGTCTCCTCCATTTTTCCAGATCCTGCCCTTGTATTCTTTTTTTCTCCTTTCCAGCTTTTAAAAACTTTTAAATGTCCAGAAATTTTTATTATCCCTTTGACTTTTATTTCCAGCTTAGATGCCTATTAATATCAAAGTGGATTTTTTTTTCAATTTCTTGCTTATGTCTCTTAGCTGTTAGTATAAGGAAGAGAAGAAAAAACCTAATCCTTTCCCTTCTCTCTCTCCTTCGCAGCTTCAAGATCTTCTTTGGGAACAATGTTGTTAAGTTTAAATTCCAGGGTACCTTATTTGTTGCTTTTGCTGTTTGACCTGGTCAACCAAAACTTTCTCCTCTTATCTTCCTCCTGTGCATTCTTTCCCGGTCGAGTTCTTCTTTGTGGCGGCCATTTCTGACCGCTGCTGCAACTGCCTTCGGGAAAGGGAGTAATGGCCAGTTGGGGAGGAGAGATGCGGCTCTCTTCAATCCTACAAGCAGTCTCTTCCCTCTTCACCACCTCTACAGGGTGGCTTAGCCCCGAAACCAGCTGGCTCAGGGCGCTCCAGCGGTGAGCGCGGATCGAAGCCTCGTAGGGACGAGGTTTCAGTCTGTTGCTGAAGAAGCTCAAAACCGGAAGTCCCCAAACTTGGGAAGACTTCTAAACATCAGCAGAACATTTGGCATTTTCTTTGCTGGCCATTAGTTGCCGTCCGGATTTTACACAGTCCTACCTCTCAAAGGATGGAATTTACAAATTAAAATACATGGAGTCATGAGACTTCCTTTTCTAAAAGGTCTACATGGTGTAGAGGGAAGTGTGATAGGCAAAATAAACAGTTGAATTTTAATGATATGCTTGAGCCTTTCTTCTTTCTCTTGGCAACTGTCATACAAATGTAAAAAGTTTGAACTGAAGTTCTGCCCTGCCCTTTTATTAATTCATCTGACATTTATTCCCATACATAAAAAGTGGTTGCAAAGTAGTGTTCCTCCTTTATGTCTTAAGGGAGAGGCCAATCTTCTCCAAGTCTTGCTCCTGAGTTGCCCCTTTTGTCTTAACTGTTCTTGCCTTCTGGCAGCTCTGAGCAAGCGCACACTGGGAACAGGCTTCCCCTGTTCCTCTGCATTGCTGATGTCAGATTCTGGAGGATCCAGAGTCAGCACATAACTCTCAGATGGCCCTGGGCCCATCTCTGTGTAGGATGCAGATTCCTTGTCTGAGCTCTCCTCACTGTCCAACTCTGCTGCCAGCTCTGCAGGCCACTGATGAACCATAGCCTCATTTTGAGAGTAGGAGTTGAAACAGTTTATGTCCAGGATGTGAGGGGTCTGTAAATATTTTCACAGCCCTCTTTTTGACTCATACAGTATGCCTGTCCTCAATGGAAGGCAGGTTAGTAATAATTGTTTTTTCTGCAGTCCTAATTATCCTCTGAAGTCTGTGTCTTCAGAGGATAAACAAATCATATATATTTTATGTAGAGACCCAAGAAGGTGGGTAGATAATGATAAACTAGCAATTCCTAAAGTAGGCTCCTGATTTGTAACTGGACTACTACTTCTGACTCATCACTACAGCCTAAAAATGCCATTCAGAGGAAACAAAAGAACCTGGAGCCAATATATTCATCATAGCAGAGAAATAGATAAGAATGAATTCTTCCCTCTCCACCACAAAGGCAACACAAAATATGAGTAAAAGATGTACAGATTCAGAATTCCTTTCACCCCCAAAGAAGGAAACAACAAAGAAAGTAGTAACAAGACAGACATCTTTCCTGACTCTCCTATCTTTAGACCAAGTCTCTCTCTGGAGCAGGAAGGTAGCAGCAATAATCTCCTGGAAAAATCCTCCTTCTCTCTATACAACAATACTTAACTTTTCCATGAATTCTATCTTTTTTTCTACTCTGGTCTTTATAATAATGATATTGCAGTCAAGGTGGACAGTTTCCAACATCTTGATCTGCAAACCTCTCATGGCAATCAGGGACTTAAAACTGCAGGCAAATCTAGCCACTTTTGTATTTTAGCAGCTTTTCTTTCAACATTCACATGGCATCTAGAAGCAGTTGGGGCATCCAACCAATTGCTATATACAGAAAAAGAACTCCTCCAAGAAATCCATAAAAATGTCCATAGATAGGTAATATTATTTCAATATATAATTATTGTAGCAACTATTACATTGAGGGGCAAATAACATGGGTTTTGTTATTTATTAACTAACATAGTTACCTTGTATTGTAATTTGATTTATTTTATCTTTCAAAATGATGTTCAGATTTATTAGCTTTTAACATTGCTAAACTAGTAAACAAACTGGAGACTAACTCCAGGTAAGAAAATCTATCTAACACAGGACAAATTGTTTTCTTTTTTCTTCAACCTTTAGTTGTGGAAGCAATCCAGAAAATGATGGATACATTTTCATGTAGCTCCCCAAATTTGTAGGACCTTATTCTAAATATTATCAAGAATTTGGAAAGTATTAAATGTTTTTGCTTAACATTTTAAATATTAAGTAATGGTGGGTCCCAGTCTTGCCTTTGGCTTTATATGGCTGCATATATTCCTGTTCTGTCTCCCTTTCCCCCAAAAGGTAAGGGATTATACACACACACAACACCGACAGGCAAGCTGGCTCAAAATTCGCAGAGCAAATCCTCTGTAACTGATAACATTCTTGGCATCCCACTACGTCCTGCCTGCCAAGTCCGAGCTGGCAGCACTTGTAAATCAAAGTCTTACTTACACAGAGGGAAATGGGTCTTTTACTTCACAAAGCACAAGGCAATCCACAAAACAATTGTTCTTCCAACATAGTCATGAATAAAGCCTAAAGTAAGTTAAACTTTGTCCCATACAAGGTTTAAGGAGAAAGCACACCCACTTTTATCCCCTGTGGGGTGTGGCTCAGTGATTCAGCTCACTCTCTGACCCTCCCACACTTCCTAGTTTTCTGCTCACATTTCTCCCTACAACACTGCTTGGGGTTGAGCCAAGACTCCTCCTCTTCACTCCCTGTCAGGGGCTGCTCCGACATGCCTTCCTCCTGATTCATCTCAGGCTTTTCTGAGAGGAACATTGAGGCATTACCAGGGAGGATGGAACCTGAGGCATTACTAGGGAGGAAGGCTTGGCAGGGAGGAAGGTCCTGGGGAGGAAGGCATTGCCATTCCTCCCCCTCATCTTCCAGGTCTTCTTCCTCTGACAGCATAGGCTCAGGAGTCGGGGCCACAACATATTCCTATCATAGTATGGGAGCATGCTCTGTAGTTATGCTGAAATACTGATTTCTCCTGATTTCTTTTTCTAAGACAAGAAGAAAAGTCTGCCTTGCAGCTTTCTTTTACATTGTATGATTATATGCAGGAATAGTATTCAGGGAATTCAGACTGGTTTGGACAAACCTCTAGATAAATTTTTAAGTGATTTGTGGAACGGGCAAATACCACCTTTGGCTGTCCCTGCCCCTGCCCACCCAATCCCCCAGTTGCTGTTCACCCCTGCCTGCCACTCGACCCACCTGCCTGTTTGCCTCACCCCACCCTGCCACTACTTATCACACCTCCCCAGCATAGCAGCATATAGTGTGGCTCCTCGCTATTACACAGACTCTGTGCCTTGCTGCCATGCCTGCCTGCCTGCCTCCCTCCTGTGGCCCAACTGATCTGTCTGCCAGGTAAGCCTGTGAGTTGCGCTATCTCTCCCCATCCCCAGAGCTTGCTGCACCGTCCACCCACCCAGCAACTTGCCCAGCTGCTTTTGCCATCGACGAGGCTCCATCCCAGGTGGCAGTGCTAGCTTCAACCTAGCTAGCTGCCCCCCACACACACACTATCCCCAGAGTTTACCTGGTTGCCTTCACCACTGACACCACTCCATCCCAGGTGGTACCTCAAGATGCTGGGCTGGGGCCAAGACTGCTGCTGCAATGCACATGTGCACTCTGGGACATCTGCTTCCCTCCTGAAGTGCCGCTGCTTCTTGGCCTTCCCCACTATCCCAGATGCCCAGCTGGCTTCCCTGGCTACCCCATGGCTTTTCCCACCATTTAAGGTACTTTTCTTACCTTACTGTCCCATCTGTAAAGTGCTGCAGCAGAGAGAAGCAGCTGTTGACCTGCGGCAAACTGTTTTCCCTCCCTCCCTCCCTCCCTCCCTTCCTTCCTTCCTTCCTTTTCAACCTGTTTTTTTGGTGATTTTCTGGGCCATTTTGGGGTCATTTTGAGGCATTTTCTAGGCTGTTTTTGGCCATTTTCAGGACATTTTTGGACCATTTCACCCAAAAAATGCCCAAAAAGGCCTGGAAAAGTTTTGGGGCTGTTTTTTGCCAGAAAAATTACCTGAAAATGTCCAAAAAGCAGCCCAAAAATGCCCTGAAAAAATGCCCCCCAAATGCCCCCAATAACTGCCTGAAAACAGTTGTTTGGGGGCTGGTTTTTTTGCCTCAAAAAGGATAAGAAAAATGGCCTGGAAACGGGCAGGAACAAGGCCAGCTGGTGGAGGGATTAGCTGGTTCACTGAACTGTGCAGAATTTCAACACCAGTTTACCCAAACTGGTCTGAACCAGCTGAATCCCACCTCTGACCCAATTCCAATTATTTTGTTCTGCAAAACACATCATGAAATCACCACCTTTCTGGTTCCAACTGTAAACCAGCAATGGGATTCAATTTTTTTTACTACCGTGGTTCTGTGGATGTGGCTTATTTGGTGGGCATGACTTGGTAGTCATGTGATTGGGTGGGCATGGCCAACTCAAAGTCATTCATGTCACGCCTTGCCTGGCCCCTCCCTTCCCAGCCATTCCTTGTCACACCCAGCTTCAACGTATCTACAGTTCTGTAAAAATGTTGTTCACCTTTTTTGACTTTATTATCTACGTACTATAGATGTACTTTCATGGACCACTGAAAAGAGGAAATGGATCACATGCTTTGCCCAAGAGCGTGATAGGCAATAGGCTTTTAAAAGGCTACCACAATGAAGGAGGGGGCAATGTATTTTCCAAAGAAGCAGAATGCAAACAAAAAGCAATAGATGGAAACTGAACAAAGAGAGAAGCAACTAAAACTAAGGAGAAACTTCCTGACAGTGAGAAAAATTAACCCGTGGACCTGCTTGTCTTCAGAAGTTCTGGGTGCTCAATCACTGGAAGTTTTTTAGAAAAGAGTGGACAGCCATTTCTCTGAAATGGTATAGGTCCCTCAAGGTCCCTCTAAGTATTATTCTGTTATTCTGACACTTTCTGAGAACCATTACTCAAATTTATTTCATAATTTCACATATAAAATAGCTATTTGTGTACTACAACCTGCATATTGTTCAAAACAGTAATTATTATGGCTGACAGCAAGCCTAAAGTCAAAGATCACAAGAGTGCTTCTTTCTCTGTATATATACAAAACATCACATACCAGGAAAAAGCATATTAAGCTGGACTTATGCAACCTGATGTACAAAATAAACATATGCATATTTATGCTCTGGACTAGACATTGAATGCATGTAAATCCCTGAAAAATATGTGGTAGTCCTGGGCAAAAGGAAGGCAGTAAAAACACTCTCGGTGTTGGGACAGTGTAAAATATTAACACTTGATAAATAATGAAACAATAAAAAATAATAGCAGAGTTTTCTCTCTCTTTCTCTCTTCTATTTTTCTTTGTTTTTCTTTATCTTTTTCTTTCTTTCTTCTCTCTCTCTCTCTCTCTCTCTCTCTCTCTCTCACACACACACACACACACACACACACAGAGAGAGACACACACACTCAGACACACACACACACATACATCCATACCCACCCACCCACCCACACACACACAGAGACACCTGGTCTGGGACAAAATGAATAATCTGGTGAGCTCCAGTCAGCAGTGGGCGGCAGGAAAAGGAAGAAAATGGTGGCACACCCTCCCAAAGACACCCCCCCCACTCCAGCCTTCTCAAAGCAGCTCTGCGGACGGCAGCAGTGTCAGGAGCATCCACCCACCCTTTCAAGGACCTCTGGCAGCTGCTTGCTTCCTTGAGGACAGAGGTGGTGCGGGGCTGTGGAGCACCCCCCCCCACACTCCAGCCCTCCCAAAGCAGCTCTGTGGATGGCGGCAGTCTGGAGTCTTCTAAAGACCTCCAGTGGCTGCTTGCTTTCTGGGCAGCAATGCTGGTGGGAGGGTAGGGTGGGTGAATGTCCCAGCCAGGGCTGCACATGTGGTGTATAATTTTCAGCAGACATGGCTGAGGCATCCATCCACCCTCCCTGCATCATGGCTCCATGTGGTAGGGAAAGCTGGGAAAGTGCCATGTGGGATAGAGTTGTGCTGGCTTAGCCAGCCAGCTGAGCCCAGGGACAGTAGGGAAGGCCCAGAAAAATCCAGGGATGGTAGGGAAGGCCTGGAAAAATCTGGGAATGGTGGAGAAGGGGCTAGCATGACTTGCAGGCTTATCTGTGAGCAGGAAGATCAGGGTTGCTCAGTTGGAGGACAGGCACCATGTGGGAAGGCCAGAATGGCAAGCCACAAGGACACAGTAGGAGAGGAGTGACGGGGCAGGATGAGTGGCAGGCAGGAAGATGGGCAGGGTAGACATGGTGAGCGAGCATCAAGTGAGTGGGACAAGTGAGCTAGTGAAGACCAGGTGACTGGGTTGGGGGTATGGCCAGCGATTGTTGCTACTGGTTCACCTGATCCAGTGCAAACTAGCTGAATACCACCTCTGCTGTGAACCTATATCCTTCTGAACCTGAATCATAATCAACAAGCTTAAGCTTCCTTTTCTGCCAAAGAGACAAATCAAAGATAATATGAGAATAATTCTGGCTACTTTGGAATACTGTGAGGCACACCCTGAAAGACAGATGTCTTTGATGTTTTTAGACGCACAGAAAGCCTTTGATAACATGAGTTGGCGATTTATGTTATTACAATTGGAACAAATGGGTCAGGTACATATAAGACATTGTCTAATGTTTCTCCTATCTCAGGTACATAGACCTTACTTTCCCCTTTAACAGCAGATCATTGTCCATTAGCCATACTAACAAATGTTTGCTTAGCTGGCCTCAAGCCAGAAAATGTTTGTGGATTAAAGAAATATTGTCAGATCCCTAAAAGTGATACTGCCAATCAGTTGGGAGAAGGGAGGTGGTCTTGAATTCAATTCATTATTATTGCCTGTGATAACTGCTATTTTATAACTTGTATCTTGGTGCTGGAGTGCCCTGAGATTTTCTCACTTCTTGGGGAATGTGGTAGGTGGGAGGGCCATATGGGTTGTTTTATTTTGAAAGCCAGCTGAAATGGCCTGCTTATCTATTTCTCAGAGTGGCTGGTAAAATAACATCTTCACACCTGTGGATCTGCATCTGGCTAAAGGGAGGAGTCTCTACTGCTTTAATCCTACTTGTCTTGCCTAAGGGTATTCAGACATTGCTTTGAATGTATTGCTGTCACTTCTGCTTAATAAAAGGTTCCTTTTGAAATACTTCATTTTAAGATTCTTCACTTTCTTAAATTAGGAGGAGAGGCAATCCTTATAAATATGCTAACTCACCCCACTGTTCAACAACCAAGTGTTTCTAGTGTTTTCAGATGATGTTGCTGCCAGGGGAAATATGACAATGAAGGACCACTCCTCATGGATTGAGTTGTCCTATGCCCTTATCTTGCTGCTCCTGTTTCTCCTTTCAGAGAAGTGTCTATGGAGATGTTCTGTAGAATCACACATGAAACAAAGTTTCACTGTATAAACAGTCTCAGCTGCTCCCCTAGCATCTGGGGATATTGCAGTTTTGGCCTGGGCTGAGCATTATCTCCTTCCTTTTCTGGTAAGCTCTCCAACCATCTCTGTTCTTCTCCAACAATCAGCCAGTCAAATATGTCATGGTTATGTCTCTCTCCTGCATGGACTCTAAGCTAGTTACAAGAATGTCCCATGAAGTGTCCAATGAATTGAGCACCACATATACCTTGTGTGCCTCAGTAAACATTGTTTCTCTTTCTTTTAACTCCAGGAATGTCTTTCCCTGGCTCTCCCCTGGCTTCAGTTGTACTTTGTACATTCTCCTTGTCAGCAATACTTTACTTCCTACAATCTTTCTAACATAAACATTGCACAAAGCCTCCCAGCATTCTTTCACAGACTGGAGACCCCTCACATGTATCAGCTGATTGTCTTCTAAAGTCAGGATTATGTTGGTTAATGCCTTTTCATTTCTTCTCCAGTCCCCATTATCCAGGACTGCTGATGGATTAGTAACTCCTTCCTTTGCAGGTACATCTCCATCTTTACATTCAAGGAGAGGTAATTTGTCTTCTTCAGCCAAGACACCATGAAACCTCCTGCCATTACACTGACAGAAGCTTGTTTCTGTTACAAGCAGTAACCATTAACAAATTATGATGCACAGCCCTTCTGACTGGATTTCTTTTCTCTCTGGTTTCTCTAGTTACTCTGGCCTTCTCTCTGGGCCCATAACCTGTCAAAATGCACACAGAGTGTGACTATGTGTGACAACCCAGGAGCAAATACAATAAACAGAGGTTTGTATTGAAACAGTGATTTTATCTACAAATAATATATGCATACACATACTTTAGTCAGACCTCAAACAAACAGCAATCAGCAATATACAGCACTGAAGCACAGATAGAGGGAGATACACCCCAACCTCTTCTTATTACAGACTCTTAAAGTGATA